>CM053169.1:17384252-17395013 GCA_012977825.3 Pteromalus puparum | reverse complement strand
CGAAAAGCTACGCTTTTTTGGATTCTCGGACTCAGCATGTGCTTGGGTGCGCTCATATCTCTCCGGGCGAACGCAAATCGTCACCTCGAGTTCAGGCGAATCTTCCTTGCCGCTGTCGAGAACCTCTGGTGTTCCCCAGGGTTCACTTCCAGGACCATTATTTTTTTCCATGTACATTGATGACATGCCTGATGTCTGCGGCGGCTGTAATTATCACATCTACGCGGACGATTTCTGCATTTATGCACAGGGTTCTGCCCGCGATGCACCTCTTATCATTGAACGGATCAACGCGGCCCTCGCCAACGTGGTCTCATGGGCTAAAGCTAACGGGCTTCGTATAAACGGCAAAAAAACCAAGGCCACCTGGTTCGGTTCGCGCGGCTTCGAGACCAGGCTAAACCAGCAGAATTTACCACCTATCATGGTAGATGGGCAGAACATCCAGCCTTTTGAATCGGTCAAGTTGCTGGGAATTACTCTCGACAGCTGTTTAACCTTGAGAGAGCAATGCACCATCACCGCCAGAAAATGTTTCGCGGCTCTCTCCCGCCTTCGGAAAAACACGTTCTTTCTTCCCCGCAAAACGAAGCTTCTGCTCGTGAAAACTCTCGTTTTTCCGTATCTCGAATACTGTCCTGCCTTGTTTCTAGGATTGACTGACGAGCTTGCGACTAAGCTCGACCGCTGCAAAAATGCCGCCATGCGATTCGTTGATGGAATTAAACGTCATCACCACATTTCGCCCTCGTATAAGAAATATGGAATTGCTTCCTACAAATGTAGACTGAAATTCCTAACCCTAAACCTCCTTGCTACTACTCTGAGGTCAAATACTCCTTCTTACCTACGAGACCATTTTAAATTCCGAGATACCGAGGGCCCAGGTTCCAAAAGAGCTAGCGCTTTGGATCTTAATATTCCGAAATTTGGCACGGAGACGTTTGCTAACTCTTTTCGTGTTGGAGCGGCGCTGCTTTGGAATGAGATTCCTAAAGAAATCCGCGAGCTGCACAAAGCTAATTACCCTCCATCTGCCTTTAAATCGCATCTAGCTAAACGCTTTGCCCTCACCGATCCGAGATTACAATAATTTGTCGCTTTTTTACAGCTTGCGCTTACTCCTACATGCGTCTATATCTCGTTGTATTATTCGTCCATTCGACTATCTGTTATTTATTTTATCTGTACGAGCGACTAATTCTACGATTTCACTTATACATACATGTTCCAGCGTTACTCTTATTTATAATTTTAACTTAGTTTTAACTTAGTTTTAATTTTAGTTTTAATACTTTGTACTTTCACAATTTGTCAAAATTTGTAAGGACCATTACGCTAGTCCATTTCCGCAGCTCTTCCTGAGCATACTGTATTTTACTGTAATTTTGACTATAACGGACCTCAAGTCTCTAGTCTTTATGTGAATAAACTCAAACTCAAACTCAAACTCAACCCAACCAATACATTTCTTCCATCACTTTTTTTAAACATCATATACAATGCAACTAATGTTATATCAAGTTGTTATTATTTATTTTTAACGCAACCAAAATGAAATCAGAAAAAAACTCAAGTGTATAAGCAAACGACATCGAGCGAGTGCAGAGCCTCGTTCCATTTGCAGCTCAGGAGGTACACAGCACCGCCAGAGCAGAGAAAGAGCTTGCTCTCCGAATATGGCGTCAGCTCGCGCAGGTCCGCACACTTGCGCCGGTGCGTTACGGTGTTCAGCAGATGCAAGCCGGTGGTCCCCGTCAGGTCTCCTCTCGCTGCACACGCATACGCGCGAATAAAGCATAGAGCAGCGGGCGTCCCGGTGACAATTAACAGTCTCTGCCGGCCACAAATCACTGCGTCGAGCTCTAATCACTGCACCGCCGCCGCAGCCGCCGCGAGACTAGTTTCTCTCTTTCTTTCTTCCTCTCCGATTTTCTCTCTTTTCAGCACCGAGCGGAGGGAGATCCTTTTAATGCGCTTAAGCGCGAGCGAATTCTCGCGCGAAAGCGGGGGCTTTATTTAGTGCCGTGAATTTTCAGGTCCGTTATTGGAAATAACTGTCTTGCAGCTCTCTTCCTCGCACTGCGTATACGTGTAAGCTCTTAAGAATGAAAAATTCCGCCTTTTCAGCGTGTTTCAGAATTTCGCATCCGTCCATTACCATCGAGTTAAACTCGTTAAAAATACATCCTTCGCCGCAGCAGCTACTCACCTGTTATAATTCAGATTACAAACGTATCAATGCCATTTAGCGTTATATACACACGCGCGTCTGTTCTGCGAATCGACTCGACTCTTCCTCTCTCTTCCCTTCGATCTGATTGAATATATATCGACGTTTAATGCGATAGAGGTGCGCGCGAGTGTAAGAGGACAAACAGAAAAGGCAGAGCATATAAGATTCGCGAGGAGGAGATTGCAGCAGAACAGCCAGCGCAGCGAAAAAGAAGGAGGTCATACTCGTCGCCGCAGGAATGTCGTTCATCATTTTACAATATAAAACGACACTCGACGCAGTGTGACGCGTACCGCTCGATAATAAAGGACCAGCGCGCAGATATGCAGGTGCGATTAAGTGCGAATCTGCGCGGGAGTCGAGCTCGCGTCGCCTATACGTGACGCGCAGCTTTGACTCGAAGTGTCAGCTCTGTCCTTTTGCGAGTAGCTCTCGCTGTCCTTTTCAAGTCCGCGCGCGCGCGCGATTGCTATGCTAATTCCGCCTTAATGTCCCGTGAGTTATGGCCTCCGGGGGGAAACAGCCTTATTCTTTCGGCCAAATCCGCGTGTGTGTGGATGCCCAGTTTATCTGAAACCACATCGTCGCAGTTGCATATTCATTAAGGCTTTGACGCCACTGCTGCTGCTGCTTGCAGCTTTAGTTTTTTCTTCTTCTCAGGAAGTTTAACGAAGCGTTTGTGCCGGCGCTGAGAAAAATCGTTTTAGGAAAGTACATTGCCGTGATTTATGCGGAGACTGTCTCCAGCGACCGCCGCGCGCAGGAGTCGCGGTTCTGAATGGAGTTTGCGAGCGGCTGATAAAAGTCCTCGAGTCCGCGTGTCCGACGTTCACTGCTACATAACCGCATAATGTGCAGTCGCGAATGAAAAAGCAAGCAACTTAATTTCCAGCAATAAAACACCGTCTCAATCACACAGTCCTCAGCGCAGAGAACAATTATACGAATCCTCGAGCTCAAACAAAACACACGGGTCTCGCGCACAACAACATTAGCGCACTGCTGTACTCTTGTACTATATACAGTCGCGCAGCGAGTCTCTTTACCATGCACTGTGCGCGCGCGCGCGCGAGCAGCTTCTGCCTCGCGAGATTGCTATGCTAATTTCTCTAATGTCGCATGAGTTATGGACCAGCGGCAGAGATACGCAGTCCCTTCCGCCATGTGCAGCACTTATATACACCCGTCCTCCGTACAACGGAGGCGGAAGAGACGAAGAGACGATGCCTTAAGTAGCCGCCGCCGCGCAATAATATACCCGCACATATACGCCTCGGTCTCCCGCATATCTTACGCGTCCCGATAAATTGAAGGCGGCGGCGGCGGTATGCCTGTGTATACGCTGCGCACCTTATCTCCGCGTAGCGCGTGCTGCGGCAACTGCTTCTATACTGGACTGTAGCGCCGCGCGAGTTGAGCTGCTTTGATCCGCGCACGACCAAAGGTATGAGGCGCTAATCTCTGGTAATTGAGATTCGATAGCAATTAAAGGGATTTACCAACTGCCGAGATTATTACGCGCAAAGTCGGCGAGATACGCGTGCGCTTTGTCGCGAGTTTCGCGCGAAGCCGAGCGGGAAGTTCTCGTATATATTATACTCATTATACTCACTTCGGTATTTACATGCTGAAAGTTTTCCGGAAAACAAAAATCGCTCTTTGATTTTGAGAATAAGTATTTAACTTGTTGTTCCCTGTCGTACTCACGCGAGCTTCGGCGAGGATCAGTTTACCGGTGTGTAATAAATCGATTCTACAGCAGGATTATTCAATCGCCGAGTAATAACCGGCAGTTCCATCAGCCAAGTGCGAATAACTCATGCGCTCGCACGCAGGGCTCGAGAGGAAGCCGGTAATAAGCAAAACCAATATTAGCGCCGGTAATTGCCGCTCGGAGATATCATCTAAACGCTCTCACGGCTATACGTTCGTGCGTGTAATGAAGACGCCGCAAACACTTGCCGTATACAACTCGTGCGTTTGTCCAACTTTGCCAGGATGCGAGTACACCTCGCCTTTATCCGCCGAAGACGACAACGGCGACGACGACGCGATCCGTGCCATTGACGAGATATGAGGCGTGTCTAATTGCGCCGATCGCCTTGGCTCGATTTTAATGACGAGCTTCCTCTCGATACGAGACTTTGGGCTGCGTCTTCGGTGACATGCTCCATTGGACCAGACTTGTTGCGCGCGGAGGAAGTGAGATCACGATCGCGCGGAGACAATGAACAGTTGGAGGGCATCGGTGCAAGTGCCGAGACGAACCTTGCGTCATTATCTCCCCCGCTTCGATATTTTTATTTTTATTTATTCCACGATTAATCGAGCAACGAGTATCACGGTGTATATATGATTATTATTATAATCTGCCGGAGCAAATCGAGGACGAAGCAAAGAGACGATCGCGCGCTGCAGAGAAAGCCCGTGGACGCGATCGAGGGCGCATCGATCAGATGCATCTGCTGCGCACAGCTCTCTCTCTCTATACACATCCTATACCCACCCTAGACACTCGTGTCAGTGTCTCGGCGTATTCCGTATGATCGGGTTTATTGGCACGTGCGCTGCAATACGCGGATGGTAAGCCTCAGCTTATACTGCACACACGCTCGGTGCATGCCACCCAGATCGCGAGGACGGTGAGCAGCGATCCGTGAACTTGACACGTTTGCATTCGAGTTATGTGCCGCGCTGAGTTAGCCGGTTGGCTCTTAGACCGCGATTTTCAGCGCTCGGTGTGCCGGTAATGAGCCGTCGCTAATCAGGAAGAAGGGAACGCGCCCGATGGCGACGACAGCGAGAAACGCGATACGCCGCGCAGCCTACGAGGAGAAAAATCACTCTTTTACCGCCAGCCCCGTCGTTTTTCCGCGCGGGAGATGAGATGCGCTTATGCGCGGAGAAAGAGAGAGAGAGAGAGAGAGAGAGAGAGCAACGTTCGAGTGAGTCGTCCCCATCGTAAATAAGCCGTTTGATCGCGCAATAGCAACAACCGTACGGTATAATTGATAATCGTTCGTTTATTACGCACGGGTCGATTATAAGTTAACGACTCGCGAGTCCGAATGCTTGCATTCGAGAGACTTTCTTCCGTTGGCGAAAGACACAAGGCACAAGGGCTGCAGACGATGTAACGCTTTCATTAATGCCAACGATTCCCGCGTAACCGTGATTTACGAAACGTGCCCGGTCTCTCTCTCTCTCTCTCTCTCTCTCTCTCTCTTTTACGGTCTCCCGCGGCCGAGCGAGTCTTTATCATTGTCATCGCGCACGCGCTGACGTTTAAGGGTAAAACATTTACGCCCCACTCTTGGCTTCTTCCGAGGAGTCGAGAAAAATACGCTGACGAATCATTTGCCAGCTCGCACGAGCTCATATGATTTACGAAAGGTGTATATCTCGCTTAACGCGCGTTGACAATAAATTTGCCCGTAAAAGGCTCATCCCTGCCTCGGCGCGTTTACGTTTATTTAATAATCCATATGATTTCGAAGGATGAAAGATGTATCGGCCGCTCGGTGAGTTACGAACGCGTGTATGTAGGCTGCTTTATAGTTGCCCGAGCGAAACAAATGCGAATAACAACGACACTTAAGACAATGAGTTATGCCCCTCGTTACACCGCAAACTTCCGTCGCTTTATACTGTGTGTCTGTATACTTCGCCGTTTCCATCTGCGCGCGTCTCAATTTACGATTGAAGTCACGCCTCGCGTATAATTAATCGAACGACGCGCCTCCGTTATTCTATTCCCCCGTAACGCCAACTCATATTTAAGGCTCTTTTATATACTATAGAGTTCTCCGTGTATGCAGGAATGCCGGCGCCGAGGAAGCCGCTGACTTTCCAGGAAGCCAGAGCAGCAAGTGGACTTGAACCATCTCCGTGCATATACCCTGAAAAACTTCTCGCGGAGCGTGAGCAGCTTCTAGCCACGAAGAGAATTCCCCTAATTTGTTTGAGTGAAACAATATCGAGTTACCGACGATCGGTATCTCCCGGGAGACGCACGTGCTTCCCCGCATAATACTCGTACTCGCTACCGTGCCAACTTATCTCCTACGAATCTGCGGCATTATGTGTTTGTGTGTGTGTTATGCCTCCTCCGTACGGCCGCGAGAAAAAAGCCGAGAGAGAGAGAGAGAGAGAGAGAGAGAGAGAGAGAGAGAGAGAGCACAAAAGCAGAAAGACGAGCGCGAAGGAGGGAAAAAGTTGAATAACCCCGCGCAGCCGATTCGAGAGCGAAAGTTTATGAGGTGCATTCCAGCCACGCTGCGGCTAGATTTTAAGCAAATAACGGAATTCCCGAGATTCTCCCCCGGCTTGGCTCGCTGTTTTATTTGGGCATCGTCAATGCCGCGCGTTCGCTCGCGAGGGGATTATTTATGGGGCGAGCGTTTTGAAGGCTCTCGCCAAATCCATTGGAATCCAGTATGGGGAAGTGCTTGTAAGCGTCCGCTGGAACCTCGTCGTGGCGAGAAATAATTAGCCGTAAATGCTGATCGATTATTGAATTACATGGGTCGCGAGTTTAATCAGCGAAAGTGAGTGTCTTTCATACACGCGTTTTATTCGATTAAATTGCCATACATTGAAAAAGTCTGTACACGAAGAAATTGCGTGTTTTGAATCCCTGAGAGGATTCCGAACGACGCGGTCCGCACCTGTCTCGGGAGAGCGCACGTGTATACGCGGACTCCTCTTCTTTGCCCCGTCCTTTGACAAAGCACCGACACTCGCCACCCAGCGCGCGAAATTAGGCTTCGACCGGCAAAAAGCGTCGTCAGTGACCGGCGAATCTCCGGCTGATCGACCGGCTGCTTAAAATTCCTGCGAATCGGGACACACGTCAGTGATGGATCCCCCTCCGACGACTGTGCCTTATACCAGCCAGATCCGAGATTACGTTTGTCCCCCTGAGCGAGGGACAAGTGTGTCTCGTCGGCTATATATACGTCGATTTGATGCCTCGACGCGGCTTATAAGCGACTTGTATCTCCTCGCTCGACTTGCTTTTCTTGTTGAGGCTTTGCTCACTTCGGGAGTGAGAGGCTGCGCGTTTGAACTATGTTTCAGGAACACGAGTCTGCTTTGCTCGCCTGTCGATCCACGTGAGTCGTGTGCTTTATAAAGGATAAAATATTTACATGCTTTTATTTACATAAACGTCGCCTTAATCTCCTTCGAGTTAATACTTGTGTGGGTTGTTCTATGGAGTTATTTTCGCTACTTTTTTTGCTCGTAGAATTCGACGAGACGATTGTTTATCTGCTGCAGAGGTCGGATATTGCTCGAATCGTTGTTTTCTAGGATTATGCTTCTTAATCTAGTCATCTATAAAAGAGAAAGATATGAAAATCCAATTAGTCAAATAGGAAAATTTTTTAGAAAAATGATTCCTGTATTTAGAAAAATCATCGTCAACGTTACAATTTCTGAGGTAATCGGCTGGGGGTCTGCCACAACAATCCAGCGAACGCTTTCCGCGCAAGGTGGAGTCGTGAGAGATCCGCTGTAGGAGAAGAACGATTTTATTGGCTTTGGCAAGAACAACGACAAATCGAATACGTTGACGGTGTTAGTACTTTCAGTATTCAGAACGGTTTGCGTCTGTGATGAGAATATCTCCATTCCAGGATTAGGTGCAAAGTTGTCCTATTATAGAGAAATGAAATATAATATAATGCATTACTTCAGTAATGAAAATAATCTCTACTCACGTTGACTTGAAAGAGCACGCCTATAACTGCTATTCCGTCAGAATGCTTCGTTGCTTCAGTCATATTCCGGTACTTACGGTTTATGTGCACCAAATGAAGTTCGCAAGCGTACCTAAAATTTTTAACAAGACCGTGGAGTGAATTTTTTTAGTTCGTGTAATAAATTGTCGGATTTTGCAGATGTGTTCAAAGAATTACTTTTGACCGTTAATACTGTGCTCGGTTCCGTTAGTATCCTGAGTGCCCCAGTGTACATGAGCGTTACTGAAGGTGTAAACTTCGTCGGAGAAAACGGAGCCTGTGATACTAGGCGTATTAGCCTGCCACGTACCAGTTAATTGAACTGTAATTATACAGTAAAACTATAGTTGAGGATTTAATTTTAAAGTACATTCTTTTTGGATCCGATCTCTTACTTGTGTGTCCTTCGTTGTTGACAGTAAATTGTTGAGGTCGTGTAGTGTAATTTAAAAACAGCAGAGCTCGGTTGCCATTATTCTGGCCCAGAACATCAGGTCGTAGATCTATCGGAGATTGATTCGATCCGGTGTTACAAATTGGCGTGACGGCCCCCCAGGCATTTACACTTTGATAATCCCAAGCAGTTCCTGTTTATTCATAAAAATATACGTTTAATTATGTTGAACTGTATAGACTTGACCGGTAAGTAATGAATATTAAATTACCTTGGTAGAAGCAATTCCATAGCAGAAAAACAGCACACAAGTTCTTCACATTAAAAACCATCATGTTTTCAAGCATAAATCACTTGTCATTAATTATAAATCTTGCTCAACAAAGAATTGTGAGAATCATTTATCCCGACAGATTCACGTCTCGCTTTACTTGCTTGTAGAAAACTGATACTGTGCGCGGGCGACAAGACGTTCGCCGCGATAGTGAACGTCGCGTGTATGAGGGCGAAAGGTGTAGATGACGGCTTTGCTCGGAAAAACACTTAACTGCCTAGCAAACTTTTTTTTGTAAAATTACAGCGCGAGAAGATGGAATTTTTACGCCCCGTTATATTGATGAAGTAAACAAACGAGAAAAGATTGAATAAATTCACAAAACCAGCTGTTCGTGAAAGTTAATACTGGAAAGATTTAGAATTAATTTGCCACTGTTTATCTTATAGTTATCTTATTAAACTCGCGCACACTATACTGTCTTTGCATATGATACATGTGAACAGACAGTGATAAAACAATGGTCTTAGAAATCTAATTATCTAATCTTATCCGCATCTGAAAGTAACACACATGTCGAATATTTCAGATTCAAGTGGGTCAATAAAAGATATTCCAGCGATAAATCACTTATCAACTTATCATTCATAGAGAAGATCAATTAAAACATTCCAAACCCGTAGTTGTCTTCGCTTGCGCCATTTACCAAGTTCTTGTCACGTCCATAAACTGGCATATTTATCACTCGCGAACTACCTCGTTGACGCTCAATTTTTTACCAAAGTGAATGTAGGGTACTCGCGAGTTGCGCGATGATATAGGTACAAGAAAAAGAAATAACGAGAGGTATCGCAAGGTCTCGGTTTACCATACAATAAACCCGAAGGAAAATTCTGAAAAAATGACAAGAAGTCACATACAAAGAGCGAGCTGCACAATACGGATTTTCCCCGTAAATACGCAAATCGCATCGAAAAACCAGCCCGGCAGCATCGCATGAGAACACGGAAGGGCCAGCACTCGACAGAGAGAAGAGTATCACGCTCGCAGTCGAGTTAAAACGGTAGCGGAGCTTCAAAACGGAATAAGAGGAAGGTGACGAGAGGCCCTCGAGAGCCTCTGAATGGCCTGCCCTTTTCGAGAGAGCCGGATGCGTCTTAATCCAGCTGATGGAACATGCCTATACGCGAGAGAAGAGGTCGTTCGCGCGAGCCGGCGAATGGACAGGAAGTGGTCCGACCATGTATGAATGCGAGAATTGGATTAAGCCGTGCATAGCGGCGGCAGGTCCGTCGAGGGTATAAACGCACACATGCGCGAGCGCGCGACTAATTCCCATATCCATAGCGCCTCTGGATGTTGATCCTGGATGATACTGCAGGTTTAACAAGCTACTTCTGTCATTTCCGCTTGCTCCGCGCTTTCTGCAGCCGCTTCCATATACCTGCTTTGAGAAATTGAGATGCCCCCAGATGAGGATTCACTGAATTCACTCCAGCGAGAGCTGGTTTCTCTCTTACGTTAGTATACGTTCTTCCGTGCGCGTGCAGAACGGCCGTTTCGAGCATTGTAAATGCGGCTTTTCTAATTTAATCACAAGTAACAAAGTGCAGTATCTCGTTTACGTGCCAGAGAGCGAGCGGAGTGAAAAAAGCCGCCGAAAAAACGAGGCGAGGGACGAAGAAGGACTAATTAGACGGCGCGCGCGCGAAATGTGCAGCCGATGGTACGGTCCGATTGTAAATGGCTTCGGAGGCGCCCCGAGAGCAGTGTGTCCAGCGCGCGGTCCCGGTAGCCGCGCGGCGCAAAAAACGAAGAGCAAAGGTGCGTGTGCTGCCGCTGCGCTGCTTCATACGTGGGCTTCATTACCGGCTCGTGTTAATTAGTGCCAGATAGCCGATCGACTCTTCTGCTGCTGCTGCTGCTGCTGCTGCAGCAGAGGATCAGAGCGACGATTTTTCGCGAGCGAGACACATTGACCTCGCGAACAAAGCACCTTGTCGCTGCTGCTTGCACTGTCGATCCCGTACACTATATAGCACTGAAGTATCTGTGTGTGTGTGTGTGTGTGTGTGTGTGTGTGTGTGTGTGTGTGTGTGTGTGTGTGTGTGTG
>CM053169.1:17340156-17383987 GCA_012977825.3 Pteromalus puparum | reverse complement strand
TTTTTGTAACACAAGCACGATTTTCGCGTTTTTCTGACCTATTAAGCGGGACTAAAGTAACTTTTTTCAGACCGGCGGGCAAAAAAAACTGAAAAACGCCCGCTAACATTTTTGGAGAAATTTTTTATATGTATACACACATATATATATATATATTTATATATATAAATTTAAAAATTAGTCTACTAAGTGTGGTCGCCGATTCTGAAAAAAGTTTCATCAGTCGCACTCAATATCTAAAAAAAAAAACGGAAAAATCTGTACTTGCGTTACAAAAAATATGGTGTGCACCAAGGGCTAAGTGGGCTTTTTGGCCTCGTGTGGTTGCAGTACTCGTCTGCGGCTCGTACTGCAAACTCCACACTCGGCCTAAAAAAGCCCACTTTACGCCCTTGGCACACAATATAGTATTTCCTCCCAAGGGAGTAGTTTTTTTCTCACTCTGCAGACTATCCGATATGTGTTTTTCAAAATTTTCAAAATTTTAGAAATTTTCAAAATTTTCAGTTTTCAAAATTTTTTGAAATTTTTAAAATTTTTAAAATTTTTTTAAATTTTTTAAATGTTCAATACAAATTTATTCTACTTTGAGAAGTTCTCGAATTTCCCATTCCTTCCATATGCATGATACGTGGCCTATTCGGGCACTTATCATAAAAAGTACGGTGTGCAACAAGGGGGGAGTGGATTTTTCAGACTCGTGCTCAAAACATCACCCTCGCTAGAAAAAGCTAATTTTCCCCCCTAGTTGCACAATATACTATTATTTTCTTAACTCAAACAAAAGCATGAAGAAGGTGTTACGCGCAGTGTACATGCAATTACAACGTATGCTCATGAGAAAAAGCAAATAGTTTCATCAAATATAAACGGTGCGAAAAACTTCAACGCATTCAAAAGTCAAACACACGGCAGCTACCAAGTTAAAAAAGCACGGGACTCGGTCCGCACACAAGAGCAAAGCGCATGCGCATCACATCCAAAGGGTTGAGATGACGCGCTGACACTCTCATCTTAGTTCCGCCCTTTTAACGCGCGCACAAGATGCGCCAGAGGGTAGGGAGCGGTTGTCGTGCAAAAGTTATTTCTGTCTCGTCGCCGACCTCCTCTCTCTATCTCTCTATGCATAAGCGGAGCGTCATCCGAGCACTAGCTAAAAAAGAAACGCCGCTTTCTTTCAGATGTGTGTGCAATGCGCTCTGCACAGAGAAAATAACGACTGTAGTCCAGTGTTCAACTAATATTTGCCGGAGCAGCTCGCGCGACTTTCTCGAGGTGTGCCGCCGCGCGCATAGCTTTCTCTCCCTTTGCTAAAAGAGAATGCTCGAGTTCGCCTCTTTGTCCGACTACTGCAGCTCGTTTAATATGCAAGAAAAAGAGAGGAGCCGCCGTTGCTGCTGCTGCAGTGTCAAGATGACCCCCTGTCGTGTTTTCCTTTCGCGAAAAAGGGAGAGGGAAAATTCTGTCTTTTTTCCGTTTGTCGCAAACACGAGACTCCCTCTGTGTGTGTGTGTGTGTGTGTGTGTGTGTGTGTGTGTGTGTGTGTGTGTGTGTGTGTGTGTGTGTGAGTGTGCTTGTATTAACGGACGGTTATTTTTAGGACGACTGTTTTTATTTACACGCCGGAAAACCAGTTTGTTTGCGGCTGGCGCATCGATTCCGCTTTAACTGGATGCGTGCTCGAATTTCACTTTTACCATTTTAATTGCGCAATATATTGTCTTAGCTTCGATTTCGCCAACTGGTCTGCGTGTATTTTGGATCCGCTGGTTTGAGGTCGTTTGTTAGGGATGTTGATTGCTCGGACAAATATAATATAATAGCGTAATACGGGGGAGAACTTTACGCGCACACCTGCAATTAATTTCGAACAGGTACAATTTCCTTTATTAGCATTTTATCCTCCGAGTTCGGTACACGAAATGCTAATGAATACGCGAGATTGCGCAGATAATTCTACCACTCGGAGTACTTTATAGTCTGTAACTCGGCGAGTCCATTCATAAACAACGACTTATTATTCGAGCGTCGCGCCTATAGCGAAAAAATTGACGATCATTAGCAATCCTCTAGAACAAACGCGCGCGCGCGCGCGATTCATCAAAATTCATTGAGCATTGTCCTCGGCTCGAAATGACAGACTCCGGAGACAGCGCGGGCAGAATAAAAAAGAAGTTGAGAAGCAGAAGAAGAAGCAGGCCAAAAGGAGAATCAAGAGCACACGAGAGAGCGACGTCACGTATAGGAGACACGCCTACCCCGACAACGTGCCGCGGCGGCGAGTGCAATTAACATGAGAGGAAGCCTCCCCCGGAGTGAGCGCGAGCTTTAATGTTAATTAACGAAACGAAACGCGCGGCTACTACGGTGGCGGCAGCACCTCACTCTAATGCCGCGCACGGAAACGACGAGTTCGCGGCAGCAGTAGTCGCGAGTCTCTCGTTTCTACGACTGTACGGCATTGTTTACGGCGGCGGCATACTATCCAAGAGCAAGAGCGAGCTGGCGTCGGGAAACATATTGTCTCGATTTTATAGACACGTTTAATTTTAATTGGCCTATTAAATTGCTAATTGATCGGGAAGCCATATGCACGAGTAGATGATAATTACCGGCCGCTTCTGCCGTGGCTGCTGTACCGAGAGAGTATGCTAATAAGAGGACTTTGTTGAAAATTATCCTGCGCTTTGCCGAGATTGCTGAAACGGACTCTCTCTCTCTCTCTCTCTTTCTCTCTCTCTCTCTCTCTCTCTCTCTCTCTCTCTCTCTGTCTACCTTTTTTACGCCTGGAATGCGTTTCGTGTGTATGGAAATGGACTCTACGAATGACTCATTTATAACCCGCAGCTGGTTTTAGTATAGGCTATTTTTTCACCTGCTGCACATTATACGGGGGAGGACGTATGAAGAGATCCATAAATACGGGTAAAAAATGTCGACGCGAGAGATGGCTAAACGATTAATCCGGGGGCTGTTTTGTTGAACGGAAGTTGATCGATTCTATTTTGATGGATTCATCGAAAACACGAGCTTTATGCCGCAGCTCCGAACGATCTCTCTACGCACAAAGCCTAGAAGAATTTCATCAATCTTGCGGCGCAGCGTCATTCAGAGCGACTCAATAATAAAAATCCTCGCCGGGAGTCGGTCAAAATAAAGTTCCTTCTCGGTATACAGACGACGTGAAATTGTCTGAATGAATAACATCGCGCGCACCCACACCCCGAGAGACGCTTAATCACGAGGCAAAATAGACAAGACTACGCGATACAGGGTCGTCGGTCGGTTGGCCGGGAGGATCTACAAAACACGGGACGGGAGCTCAATGGGCGATTTTCATGAATGCAGGTCATTAATTCGCATTCAGCTCTCTCTCTCTCTCTCTCTCTCTCTCGAGTGCGCACGGCCGCGTCAACCTGCCATTGTGTCGTTGTTCCGCACGCGCGCGCGGGGCAAAGATTAACTCTCTTCCCTCTGTGTGTGCGCGGTTCTCTCGTTGTGCTGCATGAAAAACGCCGCGCCGCCAAAACATTAGAGATCTACCTCCCTTTTCATTATTTAACTCTGTGTATTGCGCATAGCCGTGTGTGGGAGTAATAAGCCGCGTATAGCCTCGAGGCTCTCTAGCGAAGGGGTTGTGCGCTTTGTGAGAGACTCGTACTAAAGGCGTTTTTCTCTGGAGAATCGATAATTAACTCTCTCAAAAATGAAGCCATCTTACAGCGGCATTGTCGTACAGTACACTATACTCGGTGCGCTGTACCACTTTCCGCTGCCGTTTCACACACAGCGCTCGGTTCTCCCAATGAACGCGACAAGCGATCCTGCGTGTGGTCTTATAAACTCTCGCTGCAGGAAATGTTCGCCGTACGAAATTCATCGTTCATGCAATCCCACGCGTCCATTACGTTGCTGGATCCCTACCGGCGCTGTGTACTACGCGAGCTTCTACACGAAAATGAAGAGGAAGAGCTCCGAGGTGTGGTCCGGCATTAAGCAGCGTTTCCTTAATGCGAGGCACTAAATTTCCTCGGCTTTTTTTGCTGCTCGTTCGCGTAACACAACCTGTTTCTAATTTTCCATTGTGTGTCTTGCGTAACGGAGCTGTAAGTCTCTTGTACAGTCTCTTTTCTTCCGGATCGGCGATAGATTTGTACAATACCCTGGAATATCGTTCGCTTGAGTAAACTTCCCAATTATAATCGTTACTTGCTCCGCGGGTGAAAAGACAGCCGGGGATATATATAATCTCGAAATCAGCGGCGCAGATTTACTGCGGCGCGCTGTTGACACCCAATTTTTCGAGAACCGTAAAAACACGTGAAATAGAGTAGGATTTTCACAGCAGCAGCAAGAGCAGCCCTCGCTCGACTTATCGACATCGCCAGATTGAGTCCCGTTAGCTTTTTAAAGTCAGGTGCCAATTTCGCGGCTTATCTGATCCCGGGACCCGTGCCGCGGAGTCGGAGGGAAAAGTGCCGTTCGGCTGCTGCTGCTGCTGCTGCTGCTGCTGCTCTCCGGGGGGAATTAGCGCGACAGAGCTGTCAAAGTGAAAGTCTGCATCAGATAAAAGGGAAAATATATGCGCTCTCTCGGCTCCGCGCTGCAGTCGTGTGTTTGTTGAGCAACGCGTGTTCCTCTCCCCCGCACACTTGCGCTCTAATACGCGGCACGTGGCCGGTTTATCGAGAGAGAGAGGAAAGGTCCCGAGAGAACAGGAGGAAGAAAAAACAGAGATGTTGTTCCGCCGAGCGGACCATGAAGCCGACGTTAAATGGCCATTAGGCCGAAGCGTTTCCGAAACACGCGTCTCGAAAGCAGCCCGGCTCATCCCCCGCAGCCACGACAGGTGGAGCACGAGGAGGCCAGTCACCAGGCGCGCAAGATTCATCATCATCCCCGATGCTCGTCCGAGGCAAGGTGGTCGGTTGGGATGCAGCGTATAAAAGTCGATGCACGTGGCGGGGGTGCGGTCCACATTTTGCTCCTCCGCGCGGCAGAGACCGTTCGATTATCGCGCGCGCGCCGGAGGGATCGATTTATTATCGGCCGGAGAGGTGAGGGGGCCCACACTGGCGCCCGATCCCCGGCACACGCCATATGCGGGCCCGGTTCGTTCCGCTGATGAATTATCACTGCGGCGATTTGGGGGAAACAGAGGGAAACTAATGAACGGAGTTATTTACATGCGCCTCGTTTCTGGCCTTATTTAATGGGACAATAAGAGAGAGAGAGAGAGAGTGTCAGTCGTATCAAAGTCGTATCTTTGCGCGTGATCGACAATCGCCACACCGGGACGCGATGCAAACCGAGTAACAAACCGATCTCGTAATGCACGGCTATATTTCACGTGACAGCACAAATACGACGAATCCAATTAAGCAAACTTAATTCAGTACTCGACGTACGAAATCGTGCAGTGTCATTTTGAGCGAGCCCCATCATCATCGTCGAGCAGCAACAGCAGCGGCAGCAGCCTCACCTGCATCGCGCGTATCTCGATTACGCATCGTCGCGAGAGCGCAAACAGAAAAAGCGAGATATAAATCAAACAAAAACACGCAGCCGGTGTGTCTAAATGCGCGCAGGGGATGTGTGTCGGCCGGGGGGATCCCGCGTACGTGTATAGATATACTCGATCTGCTCGACAGTTGTGGCTACAAATGAGCCGCGCGTATACATCGCTCGTCAGTTACGCACGAGACGCCACATGGTGTAATTAAAAAAAAAGTGGGAGAAATGGAATTAGCCGAGTTTCTTTGTGCCACGCGCCCTCCGACGCGCCATATGGTCCAGCCGATCCGGAGAGAGAGAGAGAGAGAGAGAGAGAGAGAGAGAGAGGAGAAAAGTTGAAAACTTAACATCCCTCTCGAAGGTCGGCGCGTTTGAGGACCTGCCGCCGGTGCGAGCTTGTGTTGCCGTTTCTCGATGATAGCGTGGGCGGATGTTCTTTTTCCCCCGGACTGGTGCGCTTTACTTCTGGAATCCATTGATCAATGCGGGCGCACTTGGAACGTTGCTATTCCGAGTAGTAATCTGTTAAGTGTGCTGTATGCTGTATTAAACGTCGCAATGGCTGCAGTACTTATACTTAATATAGAATAATAGAAAGTACGTGTATAACGACTTTAGACGCGTTTCACGAGCAGTTATAGCATGAACGGCCGAAGCAGGTCAAACAAGGCAATTTTAGCATTGGTGGCATACCACTATATCTAGACTCGGTGCGCATATTGTCATGGGGAAAATGGAAAACTCGACATGCGTCATCTATTTTCACCTACCACAGGCACGAAGAGTTTAGGCGGTGATGGCAGGGCTTGCGAAAGGGCCAGTCCAAAACTGCTTTGTTTCTAATTTTTATTTAAAACGGTCAAGATTCTTGCGACAATATAACGAAATACGCCTTTAGTTATTTTAATTTCAGGAATTCAAACATATTGCACACATCGCGCGGTAAAATGAATAGCCTATCAGAAAACGAATTGGATGATTACCATGTCTTCTTTAGTGTAGGAATGTTATATCATCATTCAGATGTGTCAAAATAGCTTAGTTTTTCTAAAATTTCCAAGTAATTTTACACTCTTGGCAAAAAAAATTATTTAAAATTTGGTTGTTAAAATATAAGACAGAACAATAGTATGGTAACAAAAATAAGAAAGAGAACCCCGTGGGGTGAGTCGCCAATTCATTTAAAAGCGTCGCATAATGAAGACGAAACCGAGAAACCAGTGTTTGACGTTCAGGGAATCTCCCGAGCAAAGCCAAGACACTTTTCACCTCGCTCAATTGTCCCCTCGAAAATTACACGGTTTCAAGTGGCCAGGTACGTACACGTCCGACCACACCCACCTGTCGCAAAATCTTTCTCTCTCTACTCTCCTCGCGGCTGTACAAAGCGAGTCGCTCTCGCTTCTCCACTCGAGCCTCTTTGTTTCTCCGAGAAAGAGAAACAGTCGGAGCCACTCGAGACACTCCGCGCGTAGTGCACAAGTGCAACGCGGCATAATACCTGTCCCTGAAAGATCCTCCGTGACTATAGTCGCGCGGGCGCGCGCGCACGCATATAACTTATAGAGCGGCGGCCTAAGCTCTCTCGGTGACTTTTTAAAAGTTTTGCACAGCCGCGTTAAATCAAAAGCCGGCCCTCGTCAAAAGCGCCGCCGGCCACGGCAGCAGCAACAGGCAAAGCATCAAAGGATCTCAAGACACCGTTGTTGCAGCGGCATAAAGACCGTTAACTCTAATCGCGCGCGCGAGCCGCCGGTCAAATCTGGGTCCGGGGACTTTTTTCCTCTACTGCTTGCTCTCTTTCTTCCCTGGCTATCCTCTTCCTTTGCTGTACAACGATTCGAGCGAGTCTTCCGAAAATTATTGCAGCCTCCGGCAGAGTTCTCCGCATCGGCTAAGTGAGCTTGATAGATGACGGCGGACGGCTAATTCGAGATTCAAAGTGCAGTGCTTCGCTCCGCAGACAATGGGCTCATACTCTGAAGTCAGTGAATTTACGAGTGAAATAGAAATCTCTGCTTGTCAATTTACGAGGCTCAATTTTACACAGTGCAACAAGCCGCGCGGTGACTAAAAAATTACGAGCTGCGCACGCGGCTGATGCTTTTTTTAGTTTGTACGCTTGCGGCATTTTCCCATGATGTTCGGCGATAAGCGCCCGAGGCTGATGTTTTTCTATCAAAACACTCCTCTCGGCAGGACGAACGTGAGAAGATGATGCGATTATGAGCATTGATCCCCCCGAGATGTTCGATGTATACACACGTAGGTACTCGCGCAGACAATTCCACCAGCGACCGCGAGATCACGAAAAACTCTCTCGATTCTCAGGAAATGAAAAAAGCGTACCTATACGTACATAATATAGAGGAGAGTGAGGGAGAGAGGGAGAGAGCCTCGTAGCGACAGGTAGATATAAGGCGATCGTGTGAGAAAGGGAATCTCTCTCCGGACTCGAGAGATGTTTGAAAGGATTGCGAAAGATTGCGGCTGCACAAAACGACGCAGCCACGTAAGGAGCTTCTCTCACAAGTGTTAAAGAAAGGTATAGGTGGAATCAGCGGTAGCAGCAGCAAGTAGCTCTCGAGTGGGAAGTGCGTTTCCAGGCTTTTCCGTGGCCGCGGCGTACTCGGGCTTTTCCCATACCGGCAAAGGGCTTCTGCGTATTTTGAGGGAAAAAGGTCGGAAAAAACGCGGCCGCAACACTAATAATAGAATGGGTTTCCAGGTTTCGGCGTTATACGCTGGTCGGAGAGAGAGAGAGAGACTCGCTCCGTCTCTCTCCTTGGTGGGAAAGGACTGAGGGACCGGGTCTCTCTGCGCAGCAGCAGCAGCAGCAGCAGCACCACAGCGTTACCGCTATTATATTGTGGTCCTGCGGGCCGCACAAAGAATCTCAAGGACACGACATCCTCTCCCGGGCTGTACTCGCACGCGGCAGACCGAGTGGCGTCGATGACACTCCACGAGAGAGAGAGAGAGAGAGAGAGAGAGAGAGAGAGACTCATCACATCGGGTTCGATGCGGGGGTGGAGGTAACGAAGCGAAAGGATTGGGGGCAAAAGAGTGAATTTCATCGCAAGGTCCTTTATTCCGCGACAATGGGAAAGCCTCCGGGGATGTTGTGTGTGTGCACGGAGTTTCCTTCTTTTTCTCATTCATCGTTCTTCCTGCTTTTACTCATTTTTTTCGGACGATTTTCTTCTCTAATTTTTCTGGCCTTTCTCACGTCGATTTGATTTTCTCACAGGTAACTCGAGAAGTTTGATTCGGGGTCGGTTGAACCAACTAGGGGACATTAATTTCTTTTGTGTATTGAGAAAATTGAATAATAAACATAATCTCAATATTTATGGGTAATCTTTGGTACCAGTCGGTAGGGTAAATTTAACAATTATATCAGCAAAATGACGATAAAATGTTTTTTTTTTTTTTTTTGCACAGGAAAACTTTGAGTTGTGGAAATTTAATCCAAGTTATCGAATCAGAATCCCGTGCATTTTTATGTGAGCTTCGACGCGGATGTGTATGTATCTATGTATATTACAGGGCGAAGATGCCAGGCAAATTTTTCCTATTCATAAAAAATAGGTAAGCCTGCCATATTATCGATTAACAATTATTATAAGACGTACGGTTTTATTTACGAAAAAAATAGTTTTTTACATTTATGGCAATTTACTCATACTCTCAAATCCCATACGGGTCAGATGTCGCTTGCCTTAAAAGAATTTGCCAGCTTTAGAGAAACAAGTGAAATGAAAATATTAACACATGAAAATGTGAAAACAAAATTATTTATCATGTATTTAACAACTTATTAACAAAGTAGGTTCAATTTAGTTATAATGCAAACACCATTCTCAACATAGTCTTGGGCTTTGCGGTTACAAGCTTAAAACAAATGTTTCTATATTAATAGAAAAATTTGCATCTTCAGCACGTTTGACAGAAGGTTTGACTCAGTTTTTAATTATCAGGAAATTAAGTTTTCTATTTACATTTTATCTTTATCCTTTAAAATAATCTAAAATATTAAGCTTTCAAAATACTTTGTAACGTGAGTTTAAGAATTGCTGTATAAAATGATTACTTGCTCAATTATAAACAATTATTTCCAGTGTAGGCAATAAACCAATATAGTTCGATTATGTAAAAGAGTGTGACTCTTATTATAGGCAGTTACAGCATGAGTGACTTAAGCAGGCCTGACAAGGCTGTCTCTTAGATAGGTATATCGGATAAAAATTATATTTCTGAATGCAATTTTGAAGTATAAGCATGAGCGGTCGAAGCAGCAGGCCAAACAAGGCAGATTTAGCATTGATGGCACACCGGTATATCTGAACTCGGCGCGCATATTGTTATACGGGAAATGAAAAAGTGCCTATGCGCCACCTATTATTACCAGCCATCGTAAACTCGGAGAGTTTACGAGGTGACAAAAGGACTAGTCCAAAACTGCTTTGTTTTGGTAATCGGTATCGCTCTTGCATTCCACACGTATAGGTACGTTAAAATTTAGTTTAGTTTGGACTCGCGGGTGTTTTAAAAGTAAATATGTTTGGAACACATAAAGTAAGCTTCAGATTTTGATTTAAAAAGATCGAGATCTCTTAGTCAATATAACGCAATACCCTTGTCATCATATACTTCCTCAATTTTCACTTTTTCAGCTTAGGAATTCAAACATATGCAGAGATAACGTAATAAAATGAACAGCCCATCATAGGATAAATAGAATGATTACCATGTCTCTCTTATAGAGTAGGATAACATAAGTTGCTACTCGCTCACAATGTTCTCACTAAAATCGACTCCTACGCAAAATTTCAGATTTTTCTGAACTGACAATAACTTTGGTGTAGATGAAAACCCTGAAGTCATTTTTACCGTTGAAATTATAATAATATTCTATATTTGAAATAATCACCCAAACAATAATGCATAATGATGCATACGGTACATTTCACCTCCATAGCACGGTAATATTTATTTTAAGTTTTTCTTCTGAAATAGTCACGCATTTAAGGTCATTTTTAACACAAAACCTTCTCAATGAGCACACAATATGATACGAAAATAATATAACTATTTCTGAATGCAGACTCTTTTCAGAGCCGACGATGCAACAGGTACCTCATAAACGAAAAACGAGGCGCACAAATCTCCCTCCGCTGCAACAAAGCGAACAGGAGAGCCGTGAAAAAAAAGGAGAGCACACATTCACAATATTCTGTTTTCTAAAACGCGGCACTTTGAGAGCGGGCGCGCGCAATTTGAAATTCCGCGAGGCATAAAGAGGCCCGAAAAATCAGGTGTGTGTATCTGTGTGTGTGCTCTCTGATGCCCGGCGCGGCTCCTTTGAGCCGTCGGCGCTCGGTATATAGGTGTCGCGGTGGCCGCGCGATGTGTCACCACCAGCGTCGGCGACAAAAGGCTCGAATCCGCGTAAAAGAGAGGCGAACTCGTGCGCGCGAGCCACTCGTGATAGACAAGCGGCTCCGGCCTCTGAAGTTTCGCCGCGCTTATACGCAACTATAAGGGACAAGTGGAAAGATCGAGGGAATTCTCATTCTTAGACGTGACGCGGCCGACAATTTTTTATGCACGGACGCGGAAACATTTTGCGCCCTTATTCTCCGCTGCAGATGACGCCCTCGGAATTTCGCAATCTGATGCTCCTTGGGATTGTACGGAGATTTTTGTGCTCGTGAGAGCGCCACGTCGAATGCACTTTTGTTGGGCATTTTTTTTTTTTTTTTTGAGCTTCCATTCCAACTTTGCTTTCAAGCGCGTATTACCTCACAAGACTTTTACCTAATAAAGTTAATGGAGACACAATTTCCCACTGAGTGAGAATTCTTCGAAAATCGCAGTATATCTGATCGATAATGTTTTCCCGTGTGACGTAAATCGAATCACAATAACATTCCATTAGCGTTTAGAATAACAGGGAAATGAGTACATTAGGAGCTGTTATTTTCGAAAATTTACCGAAGGGAAAAAAAAATAATACGGGTTAAGGGACGGCCGCGAAGAATGAGGAGGATGTGTGCCGACGGGGAGAAAAAACTTTTTTCTTGAATGAAAACTCCCGAGATAAAATCAACAAGTTCACAGAAACAAAGATGCGAATAGGTGCAGCGTATACGGGCTGCAGGTTCGAGGAAGATTACCGATACAGCATGACGACACCGGCCCATTCAGGTATCGAAGACTTCCTTTCTTCTTTCGCCAGTTTCACAGGGCCACGCACTGCCTGTACGCTCCGTTTCGTGAATGGGAAAAATTTTCGGAGACGACCCATAGAAAACGTAAGGTGCAGTCATTGTCGCCGAGGCGCATGAATGAACCGAATGAAAGAAAGAGCGAGAGAGCGAGAGAGGAGGAGAGCGAAAGCTTCTCGGGGAACAAGTGTACCAGTGTACTCTGCGCAGTGCGGAATGTCAGGAATTCGGCTTGATTTATAGCGTATCCCTCTCCGGGGACTGGGTCCAGACTGACTCGAGCGCAAAAAGCCAAGACGGTGCCCTGGAGGATAATTAGAGTCATTATTTGTATGACAATGTTTTTTTGCCGCGGAAATTAGGCTGAGATCGTCTGTATAATACTGTAAGCTTTTTTATCGGTGCTCGAGAATTCATTACGTACATCATCGTGCAGTGCCAAATCAAGAACAAAATATCACAGTCGTATTCGAGGCGAATACGCAGCACCTTGCTGGATTTATATCTCGAGGAATGTTTACAGCGTGTGCCGTCGTGAATAACAGATCGTCGAACGCAGCAATCACGAAAAATCTATGCGCTTGAGTTTAATAAATGCAACCAACGCCGTATTTACGTACAGGCGAAAGAAAACTCTCGGAGATTACAGAAGGCTGGAATGCAGCTTCTCTCAAGTACGTATTGTAATGAGGACAATGCCATTATAAAGGTCGGTTGTCGCTGGCGGAGGAGCCTTGCCGGGCTTTCGTTGCTCTCCGTCCGAATAAGACCATTATTTGCTTCTTACGCCTGCGGGCCTGATGCCTAGGCTGTGTGTATAGTATATACTCCGTGAGACAGGACCGCTACACTCTCTCAAGTCGGATTACCTTATGGAGTTCCTCGAGTGCGACAACGTTGCCTAAACGCTTTCTTTTCACCGCGGGCCGTCTCTCTCTCTCTCTCTCTCTCTCTCTCTCTCTCTCTCTCTCTCTCTCTCTCTCTTTTCCGAGCTGACGTTTTTTTCACCATTGATCGCACATTCCAGACTGACAAAACGTCTCTTTTCGGGGCGGAAAATTTATTTTCATATTCCACTATTTTTGACGAAGAAGAATGGAACGTTGTAGCTGCCTTGGATAAAAAAGTAAAGCATTTTCTTCACATTTGCATCGGTATTATGCGATGTTTACGTTTGGCGCGGGAAAATATTGTTATCGCTCAAATTTTGTTTAAAAGGCCGCTCAATGGCACGTATGATCGGAACGAGCGCTTGATGAATTCCAAAATTATTCGAGGCAACGAGGAGCCACGACGGTGAAAAGAGAGCGCGTCAAATGTCCTCAAAAGCGTCGAATGAATGAAAAATCTGATTGGACGTATGTGACGAAAAAGGTGCCGTTGACAATATGAGGACCTACATATTATACACCCTCGAAGGAATCGTCGCACGCACGAGATCCAGTACGATAGCCATGAATGAAGTCGTCTCCGGGCGATAAAGCGCTCGAGACAGGTACTACCCCCTTTAAAAAAGCCTATACTGGGAGTGAAAGAAAAGAGCGGAGAGAACCGAGAGAAGGCGAAGGAGAAGTGGTTGACAATGGCGCGATGATCCTCGTGTGTGACCGATTCTCGAGATCCGTCTTGTTTTCGTGTCTGCGCATCCGAGCGCACCGGCTAAATCTCCCCGGGTACAAAGCCGCTTTATAAAGTGGGTGGGACTTATAAAGTGACCTTTTACGAGCCCGCGATGAATGAGCGTCACGCGAACCGAAGTTACTGGATTGAATTTTTCGAATTTCCTTTGCTTCACTTTTTTCCATCATTGTCGCCTACTCTCTTCCCGATTCTTCCTTTTCCAAAGCCTGCGCGTTTACCCATAAGGAGGTTCGCGTGTGAACCCACCACACACATGCAGCTCGGATTGAAACGTCCTCTCGCTTGCCCCGTTCCCAGTGCAAGAAAAGATAAATCTTGTTTTCTTCCGAGGGCATTAAAAAACTGTTTATAACGCGCGTTCGGGGGTCAACGGCCAATAACGCGTCAGAGATACAAAGTTTCGTTCAGTGTGTTTTGATATTTTTACGGCGTTCCGGCTATCAAAACGCGCTCCTTCATATACATCCTTTTCAACTCCGGGTTATAAAATTCGTTATATAACAGAAACTTATACACTGATGTCGCTCTCAACAAGGCTATCCATCGCTATAGATTCCCCGAATGAGAAAAAAAGAGGCGACTTCTTCGCTCCACGTCCCGCGCTGCAGATATACAGTTCCAAGTGTAAGCCGATAGTTCGCCGAGCACGAGCCTCAACAAAATCGCGACAAGGACTCAATCCCATCGGATAAAGTGCCTCGCGATAAATCAGAGCATCCTCGGCGCAGCGCGCGTCGCCTGAAAAGTGTCGAGCGAGCGATAATAATTTTGTCCGACAAGCTCGCGCTGAAAACTCGTACAAGCGCTCGGCAACTCGCGACGTAAATATCAAGCGGACCGGCGAGTGCAGCATGCGATGCGCCTCACGCACGTTATTAGATTTATGGAAAAAGCTACCGAATTACATATACAACCCATCGGCCGAAGCCGCGGCCCTCTCTTCGCTCCCCATTAACATTTTAAGGAGCTGATTCTCGTTTCCCCTCTCGGCGAGTGAGTGAGCGAGAGAGAGAGAGAGAGAGAGAGAGAGAGAGAGAGACGCGCAGTTGGTAACGGTAGTTCATTAGCGAGACGCCGATTCCGCGAAGCGGCAGCGGCGACTGACACGGCCGCTCGTATCTTCTCTAATGACGTTAATCAGTCAATCGGAGTGACAGGGGAGGATCGCGAACCGGCTTTGTGCTCGCGCACGCCGTGCAAGTAAAAAACGTAACCTGCTCCTAAGCCGCCGTCGCGCGTATACACCTACACACCCACGCCTGATGCCGTTCGGGATTTATTCGCCCGGTTCAGGATACTAATTTCCATGCCGAAAATCACGGAAGCTCTAAATTCTCGAATTATTTAAGGGCCGGCGTAAAAGAGCGTCGCGGCGCAATGAATTAAAGGTGAAAAATTTCCCAGGCCGCAGATCGAGGTGTTTTTTTTCCCGCTCGAGAAAGAGAGAGAGAGAGAGAGAGAGACAGAGTGAGCACACTGACATTGTTTAACGAGTCATGTTTATATTCGCGCGAGTATCATGCGCGCGAGCGCGAGCGCGATCGACCAATTACCCGCCAGTTATTTGATTTATCGGCTCTCTCGTTTCTGCGCTGCCCTCCTCCCCGACTCCTCGTAAAATCCTAACGGCCCTCGCTCTCTGTCTCTCTCTCCCGCAGCTGCAGAGACACACAATGATAAAACAGAGCGAGCTGAGTAGAGAGTGACACGTCCTGCCGCGGCTTTTATGTGCGTGTATGCACGCGTCGCCGTAAGTGGATTATTCGGTGAGCTCGAAAACGACCTGGATCTCCGCATCGCGTCGATAATAAATATTTTCGCTTTTTCGTAAGACGGAAGTCGCGCGCGGCGCCTTATCTCCCGTTTCACCGGTTTACGCCGCTGCGCTGCGCTGGCCTACTTAAGTTACGCACATTACGAAACGATATCGGCTTCATTTTGAACAATGCGACGATAATTCACCGGGCTGAGAACGGGTCGTTCGCTTCTCGAACAAATTGCTTGTAAAAACGTCGGGCGCGTTGTTATATTTTCTTTTTAATTCACGATCGCTCTACAACAGCGACGCAACGATTTTATTCATGGGAAGAAGAGGAAGATTGCATTTCCAAGTGTGTCTCCCTCATAAATACTCGTGGGATCGCACCCTCGGAAAATATCTGCGTTATTCTAACGGCGAACAGTACAGCGGCAGCAGCAGCAGCGGCGGCGGCGGCTAACAACGGTGTCGCTCTCCGCGCGCGGACTGTAATGACACCTGATCCGGCGTGGCACCTAACCAGCGAGCGACTGTCCCGTCTCGTATAAGCGCGCGCGAGAGACGCGTGACCCGGAAACCAAGGCCCCTGGCCGTGGATATTTTTCTCGATTTTTCCCGGCCAAAGACAAGGCGCCGAGATAGATCTAGATGAGTCTCGTACCTCCACCCTCTACTCTATACAGTACACGGCACCCCCGCGCCCGCGCTGACTCGTCGCATTCTCGCCATATTCTCGCTCGCTCGAGATGTTTCCGCGTCGGTAACGAGAGAAGGAAAAAGACGAGGTGCTGCCGCTGCTACTCTGGGGAGAGAAAGGGGCGACGGCGGCGGCGGCGGCGGCGGCGCAGTCGAGGTCAACTGGCTTTGGGGCATCGTGTGCATCGTGCGCGCGAGCGGATCATTCTACCCGGAAATAGTTTCCATCGACTGCAGCCAGAGGCTCGGGGCGACTCTTTCGCCTCGTTCCCTCGGCCATGTGCCTCGCTCATTTTCCGTTACCGTTTCGCCGATCTCCTTCTCTCTCGTTCCAGCTGAAATATGCCGATTCTCCGCGTCGGGAGGGAAAAATCGCTGTATAAATATATCCATAGACTCGTATACGAGTCTTTCGTCAGCACCATCAGCCTCCCCTTTATACTTCTCGATCGGATCGAAGCGCCACTCCTTCGAGACACACGCCTCTTCCTCACGTGTGTATTCCAGATACACGAACGACTTCCTTCCTCGGGATCACGCGGGGGGAGGGGGGGGGGGATAATTAGCGTGTACATAACGCGCCCGCGAGTGCATCGACTCGAGGGGAAGCGGGGGATATATATCCTGCGCGAGCTTGATTTATGACGGCATTGTGTCTCGTGCGTTTCCGCGAGAAATTGCGCTTCGGAAATTTATTAGCTGGACGCGACGCGCGCCGGCGACGATTCGCGACGCTAACCTGCGTGCATAATGATTGACCGATCAAATGAGCCTGCATAGTGTATATGTGTATTATACATTCAGTCGATCGAATAATTTATGCTCTCGCAGTCAGAGCTCGATAAAATTCTAGAATGCAGGTATCGCGGGCATAAATTGCCTCTTGTCGCTCGTCGCCCGTCGCCTTTTTCATTTTCCAATATATATCCGATTTTTCCCCTCGCTCCGCATGATAAACCGCGCGGAGCGGAGCGAATCGCACAAACGGACGCGTTTAGCATAAACGTCGCAGGCCGCGAGGAGTCGTCCGGAAATTTTCGACTCGTATCTCCGCCCGCTATATACACGTGTGTGTCACATACATAGGAAGGGATAGCCGTCGCCGTGGCGTAACCTCATTAGTCGGCTGATGTCTTTCTTAATTGCCCGCCTCTCCCCTGTTTATTTATTGGCGCCGATCGTGATCTGGTCCCCGGCTACTTGGGCGAGTCTCGGCTACCTCACGCTCACGGCGCACTCACGTTATTATTGCACCTCTATTTCGCCACGACGATTTTTTGCTCGCGTCAAAATCCCGATTTACGACCTGCGACTAAAAAGCTAAAATTTTCCCAGAAAATCCGGCCTCTCGAAATTAATTTCAGCGCATCTCATCCCGCGACCGTTTATCGTTTGCAACCAGGTGCATCGAATATCGCGTATACGGAACCAATTTACCGAGAAAAGCAGCCTGCACCAGCGGTAGCATCGGTGAGGACAGGAAGGCGGTTCTCACGTGCGCAACCGGCTATCCAGTCGAGGATCGCGACCGGGAGTTTGCTCAGTTTGCTGCCTTCGAGGGAAACGAGAGATGCGGACCAAGTATAGATTTATTCGATGGACCAAATCTTGCTGCGCAAAGCAAACTCGCACGCTCTTTCTCTACTCTCCCTCGAGACTCTTATTTCTGTGAGGCTATTCACGACGCTTTACTTTTTCCCTACGAGCTTCCAGTTAGCGTGCAAACTTTTACATAACTCATCGAATCGCTCGCACACGCGCCGACGCGCGACAAGTTTATTAACTTTGCCGGCGCGGAGGAGCGTTTCTTGTGAAATAATTGAAAGCTATAAAACACGTCTTATCGGAGAGGCAATTTTCCCTTCCTCGCGCGCAAAAACCTGGATACACGATAAATCGCGAATTTTTCGACAAGTCAATTGACGATTATAAAACAATACGCCGAGCCTCGCCGCACGACAAATTAATCGCGCAACTAATTTCTCCATATACGTAAGAAAAACAGACTGCGGATCGATAGCTCTTGGTGTGTAGGTATATCTTTACTGGCTGAGAAACTCCGCAGCAACGCTGAAATTCATTTGGCTCCGAGCGGATAAAGCATCCACGCGTCGTGAACGCTTCAACGCGGGGAAGCCGACTGCCGTCGATGTTGGGCAAACAAAGCGCGAGAACAATGTGTTAATCAATCGGTTGTTGTGTGCCGTCGATTTATATTAACTCGAGCAATCTATGCCTGGCGTCTAGTAGATTTTGCATATGGACTTGAAGGAAGCCGACATGAGAAACAAAATTTCGAAAGAGAGCTCTCGTAGTCTATACGGTATAAATTCAACGCAGGTATTTCACCCCACATTCCGGTATATAATATATATTATAACGGTTTATCTCGGGTACAAAAAATCGCGCCAAACAATTTCACGATCAGCACGATGAGGGTCAAAATTTAAGACGGACGAAAATTATTTCAATGGGGCATAAAAACGAAACGCCGCGCGCGCAGCGATAACCGCCGAGAAGGGAGAGAGTGTGCATTGTATTTTTTCGCGAATAATTTCTCCCCGAAAGCGGCGCGACGAATGGACGGCCAAGGAGCACGATAAGAGAGGGGAGCCGTCCGCGTTATTCCAAAAGGAAACAATCGCAAATCGTCGATAAGACCTGTCTTGTAAGAAGGCTAACATAAAGACGGAGAGCTTCCCGCTGCTGCCATCTCCCGTGTATACCTATATATACGTCGCGTCCTCTCTCTCTCTCTCTCTCTCTCTCTCTCGGTGTACACACACGGACGGCGAGTGCCGCTTGTCGTTCCGTTCGCGCAGATATACGAAGAAGAAGAAGAAGAAGAGAGAGTCTAATGCCACGATGAAATAAAGAAGGTGGAATCGCGCGAGGCAGGCACCCGCTGCTTGCTCGATAATATTGTTCTACAAATCTGACAGTAGCCTCGCGGTGCGCACTAAACCACGCATACATACCAGCGCAGTCGAGCTTTATTATATACGCGTGGATAAAGGTATATCATATTATATACGTATAACGTAGGCAGCAGCGCCACACGCGCCCGCAAACTGGTTCCGCGTCCGCGTGTATTTGCGCGCAAAGAGAGAAAGAGACGACGGCTCGCGAGTTTATGGACAGTTCGGAATTAGATTGGAACAAGTCCGGCTCCGCGTATATAGGTATAATACCGCCCGCCGCTAAATCATTATTCTATAGAACACACTTGACTTTATCGCCGGATATTCTCTCGATTTTTTTTTTTTTAAGTGGCATTTCGAACTTGAAAGTTCATCGCCTCATCTACGCAAGCCTTCCACGTATCCCTATTTTGTGCTAACCCTATCCATTTCACGCCGTCCCGCCCGATTTCAGTTAAGTCCGCTTTTACATTGTCCTCCCACCTGCGTCTAGGTCTACCTAGAGGTCGCGACGTATTTGGCTTTCCTTTCATTATACGCGCTGCCGTGCGATCATTTCCCATTCTTGCAACGTGCCCTGCCCATCTTAGTCTTCGCGATTTAATTATTCTGTTTATATTCGGTGACGCGTATAAGTTATGTAGCTCGTCGTTGTGCAGTTTCCTCCACTCCCCGGTTTCCTCATCTTTCTTTGGCCCGTATATTTTTCGCAGAACTTTATTTTCGAACACCCTAAAACGGTTTTCCTCTGCTTTGGTGAGCGCCCAAGTTTCGCATCCGGTACAAGATTACCGGCATTATTATAGTCCCATATATCCTAATTTTTACATTTTTAGACAGCAGTTTTGATTTTAGTGGTTTGTTCACGGCGTAGAAGCAAGCATTACCCGAATGTAGTCTCTTATTAATCTCGGCTTTGATTTCGTTTCGATCATTTATAGTTGTGCCTAAATATCTGAATTCGCTAACCTTTTCGAAAGTAAAATTTCCGACTCTAAGATCCCCCTCTCCTTCGCAAATGCCCAGTTTATCCATAATCATATATTTCGTTTTCGATTCGCTCACCTCTAACCCCGTTTCCTCGGCCGCATTTATGAGTATTTCCGCGTTTCTCGCTACCGTTTCGCCATTATCCCCCACTATGTCCAAATCATCTGCATATCCTAGAATCTGCGTTTTTCCGTTGAGTGTTGCGCCCAGCCCGCTAGTCTGCATTTATCTAACAACATACTCTATAGCGTTAAGTTAAAGAGTACCGTGGAGAGCCCGTCACCTTGTTTCAAACCGTCGTGTATCATGAACGATTCAGATACATTACCGCCTACTCGTACTTTTCCCGTGCTTCCGTTCATACATATTTGTATTAATTTCACACGTTTTTTGATACGCCGAGGAGCACAAGGATTTGATACATTTTGCTTCGGGATATTCTCTCGATTTCGACGAAAATTTCAACGAGCCACTGTGCGCTCGGAGAAATGATATTTGTCAGCGGCGAGTTTCATAAATACCTACAAACCGCGCCGAGCGAATCTGGAAGCAGCGAGAGTGCGAGCGGGAAAAAGAAGCAGCAGCAGCAGCAGCAGCAGCAGCATTCGTTGAGTTATTGAAACATTCGACATTTCTTTCGGATACTCTGTGTGTGTGTGTGTGTGTGTGTGTGTGTGTGTGTATGTGTGTGTACCTGCGAGCCGGTGCTTTATTGAATTGGGTTGCATGATTTATTTTGTGGAGGCCGAACGAGAGGAAGAGAGAAGGAGAGAGAGATGTACGCGATTCTCTTTCTGCGCCGCGCGCATAAACAAGGCCCGGCGAGATTGGGGCGTTTAAGGCTAAGTGACGACGACGTGCCTCCTAAAGTAGCCGGGTGACAAACGCTCTCGGGAACGAGCGGGAAACTGGTCCGGAGAGTCATCGAACGCTGACGAGAATGTCCGAGTGTTGCGTACGGCCTTTTTTCTCGATAACGGAATCAGCTTGTTCGCCGTCCACCCGATGATTGCCGCAATAAACTCGCTTCTTCTTTTTTTCTCTCTACTCTTCCTCTCTCTTTCTCGCAAAGTAATCGCGGTTGACAATCGGCGTTCCCGAAATTTGGAGTGTTCGCCAAGCGATTAGTCGAGATGCGAGAGAGATTGTCTTAATTTATACGTCGGCCGAGTGAGAAATGACGGGGCTCGGCTCGTAAGGAGTAAAGATAAAAATAAAATCGCCGCGCGAAAATGAACATCAGGCGCAAAATGAGTCGGGGGCTCGTCGGTATTATTCATTAGCGTTGGAGCAAAGGTGCCGCCCGGCCGATGAGTCGCTTGAGTAATGCCTGAAAATTAAGGTTCCGTGTTCACGCTTTAAAGTACATGTACTGCCAAATCGTTGTACTGTATCAATCTCCCATCGGCTCTTTAAGGCTGATAATACCACCTATCGCTGGCGATCCGAAATTAATACTCGTACACAACCTTTGAAGATTATCAGCTCTCCCTCGACTCGCAATTTTACAATCGATACAGTACACGAATACAAGATAAAGCATAAACAATATCGCATGGATTGCAACGTTTCCAGTTGTCCAACGATCGCACGAGTGAGCGTAAAGAGCCGAGCGAGATTGCGTATATGCATTAGACAATTTTATCTGCGGCGTATATACATATACGGCTCGCCGCGCGCCACGTGAGTTCAAGATCTCTCTCCGTCCGATCCTTCGCTCTCTCTATCTCGCTGCAACGCGCCAGCGAGAGAGCTGCAGGACGGCCGCCTCCGTGGCGCCGCCGACTTCTCCACCCACCCACATTTACACGCGATCAAACACGCACCGGAGAGAGAGAGAGAGAGAGAGAGAGAGAGAGAGAGAGAGAGAGAGAGAGAGAGAGAGAGACAGATGAAAGGAGCGAGGAGAGGCACAAGTGGATGATAATGTTTGAAGAATTTGCACCTGACTCGAATGAAATCGCCGAGCAGCCGATAGGCCGGAGAATTCCAAATTCCTCTCAGGAACTTGATTCGCGCGCGGCTGCTGCCCCGATGTTTTATATTGCTTCTCCTAAGATTCCAGCGCGTCTGCTCGCCTTTTTCGTCTGCGGATGCGAGAGTCCGGGAGCTTTTTTGTGTAATAAAGTTGTAAAAAGCGCTTTTATCCGTGGAGATGAAGAATCGCGCGATTACGAGGCGACCGCGGAGGAAAAAAGAGACAAAACTTTATCAAAGCCGGCGGTCCGCGATTCAATTTGCAGCCAGCGATTCTTTCGCTCGAATCAGCCGGCCGTGATCTTGACAAATCGTTCACGTTCCGCATAGCCGCGATAGCGCACGCGTATATGCAAACTGCGGGCCGAACAGCCTCTTGCGCGCAGAAAAGGAGCGTATAGAGAGAGAGAGAGAGAGAGAGAGAGAGAGAGAGAGAGAGAGAGTCGCGTCGATCGAGTCACTGATGCGCTTTTATACAGCGGAGCAGTGCGCGAGAGAGGACCTTAAGAGGTCCGGGCTACTGAATTACTGACAGCCAAATAAAAGGCCGATCCGCGGCGATCTTCGCCGCGCGTTGTCGGCGCCTTTTTCTCCGCGTTTCGCTCTTCTTTATCTCTTTCTTCCACGTGCCGCCGCCGTCTTCGTCGCGGCCTTTCTCTCGCGCCGCACAGTCTCGGATTCTCGCCGCGGGTTTTCGGCACTTTTTTATCCGCGCCGCCATTTGTTCTCTGTATGCTTTTCTGCGTATAACGATGCCGATGCTCATAATTTCGTGGAATGGAAGAATTTCAATATTTTAATTGTTTTCGGTCTGTATTATAGAGTTGCATAGATTTCTTCAGAGTATAGATGCTAACTGGCGCTACTTTTATCATACTATACCACGTTTTGCGTTGTAGATCAGACGCATACTACCTCCTTTTAAATTATAACTCAACGTGTAAAGGAGATTTCAATTTTACAAAGGCATTTTATGGATTTTTTTTTTAATATTTCAAGGGCAAATTCTTTTTTCGGAATTTTTACATTTTATGACCCTACGTTTCACAGAAAATGCACCTAGTATTCATATAACATTTTCTCATACATGAGCCAACACTTCAAGCTATTTTGGTCGGAAAATTTTTTTACGATCACGAATGACACAGAAAGGTTGAGTTCAAGTTTAAAATCAGTTTTTAGTTGCGTTTGTCAGTTCACCAACTTTGGTTCTTGAAAAAATGAAGCCGATAAAATTTTCTGTTATCCTCTTGATCGTCCATGTGCATCAAATTTATTACTCAAATGGAGCAAAATATGGATGGCTGGAACAACTGATAGAGTATATTACAAACGAAATATTTACCATCAGGAAGCGATACTCCTATTCCCGACGCTTTTTTCATAATGATACTTGTTACGGATAGACTCGCGTACATACATGGCAGTTGCCTGTTTTACCGAGTTGACGCGAAGAAAGCAAGATTAAAAGAATGATGCAATATGAACTATGCGCTCGGCTTTCTTCCTCCCTTCTCGGCCGTCCTCGATGACGTTTTCGGCGGTGATTAATAAGCGTAGCGTCAGTTACCGGCGACGACTCGTGAGAGAAAGAGGTCAAGCGCTGACCTTTTCTGTTAGGCTTACTAATAAAGTACTGGTTTTCCAACATTAACAGTTTTTGCCATTCATTGTCGAACCTAATCTTTGCCTTGTCCCTAACAATACTAAATCATGCTTGGTCAGAAAGAATCATAGACTTCTCAATAATGCGAGTAGTGAAAAATAGTAACGAAAAGCAGTTTTTCACGGGAAAACGTTGTTGCATAAAACAACGTTTTCATGCAGGAGTGAACGTTTTCCCAGAGAGAGAGCGATGGACCTGAAGAGGTATAGATTGAAATTGCCTTTTTTTTATCGTCCACCTGCTGTAACAATAAAGAAAACATCAGTTAATTGTAGTATTGAAAATGTTAATGCACCCGATGTGATATACTTGAAAACTGTCATACAAAAGATGAGTATTTCTGTTGAGTTTGTTGATGTATCAAATGGATCGCTTCTAAAGCTTGTTTATAAATGCTTTACAAAATTAAAAACGGGAGAAATTAATATTATTTGTTCCTACACCGGCTTTATCAAATAACGAGGTTTTACATATATATTTTCCATCAAACCGATTTCAATTGATTGCCGTCGTACCACGTATATTAGTTACAACTTTAAGCGTGCCTAAAATGATCTACACATATAACATGTTTGTGATTCCAATTATTATTCTAATTGCCATTTACATAACCAGGTCATTAAAAATTACAAGAAATAATGAAAATAAGTTTACAGCGCACACCTGATAGATGAATTATTTTAAGCATTATACTTTTGTCAATGGCATATTCTATTGATTTTTATTCACAATTTTTGAATATTAAATAAGAACATCATGAAATACCTTTGAGAACTATTGAAGAAATAATTGAATCACCATTTAATGTATACGTTAATAAAGATTATGGTAAAATACTTTTGTCAGATACAAATGATTTTATTCGTACCAAAAACTAAAGGAAAAAATTCAAATTGTGAAGGATAATATAGTTTGTATTGAGAAATTGCAAAAACTTGAAAAAAATTGCATTTGCTTAATGAGTAGACTACATGCGGAAATAATTTTCCAAAATATAAAATCGTTGAAAATAGCTGAACCTGTATTTTGTCTGATGGATATTTTTAAGCAGCCAATCGTTTTTATTGGCAAGACAGTTTAGAAAAATGTTTTTATGGATAAATTCAATTGGAATTGTAGACTATGCAAAGAAACAAATGATATCTGGGATAACATTTTTCAATGACGAATCATAAGGTGGAAGAAAATCGTAATTTGACATTTGGTATGCTCATTCTGATAACGAGTGGATTTACAGCATCAGTGATTACATTTTTGACGGAGTGTATTATCTATAATTGGAAAAGTAAATAATAAATGATAATTCTTTACTAGTTTTAACGTAAATCATAGCTATATGTGTAACAAACGCTATTTATTAATGGAAATTTTGCAGCACGCGAGTAAAAGTTACACAAAGTTTGAAAATAATTTTGTAGTAAAAGTTATTTGTTTTATATTTCTCACTGTGATCAGCATTTTCACGTCTTTGATTGTAATATAATTGAAATAAAAGCTATAATGAGAAATATGAAATATCTTGTAGTAAATTATTCACCCTCGACGATTTGATATTGTAAAAAGTAAGATATATTTTATCTACTCTTGTAAAAATCTAATATATTAAAATTTCTGTTACATTGCAAAACCAACAATTTATTCATTTTCAATACTTTGGAAGTTATTTTCTAGTGTTGACCTCTTTTGTCCAGATTATCATATGATAATAAATATTTTTAATGCGCAGTATAACCTAAAATACTAAAATAATATACCTGTCTTTGAGTAATATACGGATCACACGACAATCTTCGAATGTATACCGAACGCTCTTCATGCGGCATTTTATCAGAATGAAAAATCCGCTGCCAGTTCTTTGGCACGTACTTGAATATTATGTATTGCTTTAATATCAGAATTGTTTTTACTTCCGATATAGGGGAGATGCGCCCAAAATGGAATGTTTTCAGTTCCCAGCATCTGGCGCGAGATGGCGGCACTTGCGCGCGGTAGTTAGGTAGTTTTTGGTGTTCAAAGTCATGCTCCGTGGCCGTTTGTGTTTCTCGTGTTTGAAGCTGCCAAAAGATAATTTCTGTTTTCTGCCAAGTCAACATCAGATGAGTTCAATCAGTTTTACCGCCATAGACGTTTAGTTCAAAGTTTGAACTTTCGAAAAAACCCGGAGTTAGTGCTGTATCTTGCTCCGTTTCGCTGTATAACCTCAAAGCGTAAACGACCTTTTTTCTCAGAATGGAACGAAGCATGTTTTCCCAGTATGGAATGTGTTTTAGTATGGAATTGCCATGCCGATTGTTTCACTTTTGAATGTAAAGTGAATCAAACGCTTAGAATAGTAAAAAAAAGCATTATTTAGTCTGGAAATGCTTTAAGGAAAGCTAGAAGATAAACTGCGATCGATTTCGGTGCATTTTGGAAATATTGATAAAATTGACGGTAAACAAGGATAAACCGGCTCAAATAAGAATTTTTCACTTAAAGCAAACAAACAATTTTAATGGTTTTTAGCTTCTACGGTTCGGCTTCCCATTTGGTTATTTCGCAAAATGGTATCCCCGTTTAGAACATCAAAGGGCCCTATAGCAGCAAGCCAATCCTCCAGTTTGAGCGACTTTCCGGCCCTAATCGAAAGCTATAGCGAAATTTTTAGCTAAGTCGTTCCATTCTGGGCGCATCTCCCCTAATTCGATGAAGTTTTTGTACTTTTTGACATTCATGACGACAATGCGCGTCTATTGCCAAAAAGAAACGAACAGAAAAAGGAACTCTACACCTTGGAGTAGAAATTCTTCCTATCCATCTTTCTCCGAATCTGCTTCATGAAATGACTTGAAATTAAAGTAGTCAATAGTTTAATAATCTTCGATAATCGTGATTTTTTAAAGAAAAGTTCAACATTTAGTTTCTAAATTATAATGGTTAAGATAGTTTGCAGAACGCATCTAAATTACTAGTAATCGAAAAATTCGCCATGAAAAAACGCACAAGCTAAAAATCTTGTTTTTCCCGAATTGGTAAAAAAAAACCAGAAAAACCTAGGTATAGATTAAATCTGCGAGCTTTTTTTAAAATCCATTAAGTAGAAGCTGAGATCTAAGCGATCCCGTTTTCAGTTATATAGAGTATACAGGGTGAGAAAACTAAATTTTGATACTTAAATATTTGAAACTATAATTGATTTCAAAATCCAAAATTTGAACTTGATTATTGTCTTTTTACTCCAGTTATCGTGTCACGTAGAAAAATGACTTTTTTCAGTTTTTGATGTTTTTCTCAGTATCTGCCCTATAAAATGACTTAAAATTAAGGTGATGTATAGTCCTAATAAGCTTCAATAGGAAAAAATGGTGGGGCAGAACTCTCATAGTTTACCTACTGTGATCTATCTTGGATTTGAACATAATTGATATTTTATCATAAACATAAGTGTCAGAATTCCATCATGATGATAACAAAATAACATCGTTGCATCATTATCCCGACATGCGTGGTGCACGGGTACGCTGGACGCAGTGTCTTACGGCTTAATAAAATAATTATAGCCTTATAAGCGCGGCGAAGCGTTCTTCGTCTGCCATAAGTGCACCGACACGAGTACACCAGCAGCGACTCATCCCAATATGGGCCAACATGCACATTATGCACTTGAGGCATCACGCGCCCTNGGCCTTTATGAATCGAGAAGCAGTACATGGCGTCGCGCATGTTAGCCCTTATGATAAAGTAGGTGGTGCACATCCCGAATCAGCTTTCACTCTCTCCCTCTCTATCTCTCTCGCTTGCCCTTCCTTTCTCTCTCTTGCCACCCCCCTCTCTGCGTAGGAGGGACACTTGCGCGACGTACATCGCATGAATCTTCTATTCATCGGTCGGCAGTAAATTCTCTATCGACCCGCATCGCTCGTCGAAAAGCCAGAATTTCGGAATAGCAGTCTCCGGATCGCGTATCTCTCTCTCTCGCTCTCTCTCTCTCTCTCTCTCTCTCTCTCTCTCTCTCTCTCTCTCTCTCTCTCTTCTTTATCTAAACGACGTAGGTAGAAGCGTCCTTTTGAGAAGCCGCCTGCGAATGTTGACTCTCTCGCCCGAGACAGAAACAGAGGAACACACGAGCTAAGCACTCCAAGACAGTCAGATGCGGAGACAACTCGAGAGGAGAATCGTCGTCGTCGCATGGCGACACACACGCGACTACACCACAGGTATATGTAAAAGCTACACGATCTTCACGAACTGCGACGTATGGTGTATAGTGACGTTTCGTTTTCTCTATATGAGCGAGCGAGCGAGCGAGCGAGCGAGAGAGAGAGAGAGAGAGAGAGAGAGAGAGAGAGAGAGAGAGAGAGAGAGAATGAAATATACGCGCGTGATGCATTATGCATCCGAGAACTACCACGTTAATGGGAAAGTGCAGAACTTTCCCATAAATTCTTTTTTCACATAACCCGCTGGCCCGCGTCGCACGATATGACTTAATATACAAGATTCCTCAAAAGTTTCCAGCTAAATCACGAGAGCTCGTGCGCTAATAAACCGCGCGCGAGTCTGCGCTGCTGTCTGTGACATAATAAGCCTCGTCGAGAAGCTCATCGAGCGGCGCCGTTAATCAAACACTCACTAACGCGTACATCTCTCGATCGCGAGATCGACCTATACGGAATGAAATCGTAAAACACGAGCTCCACGTTGCAATGTCTGTAAAGCGTGTGTCTGCTCCTGCGCGCGATATGTGCTCTCGCAAATGGTGCCCGGGTCTTTATAAACGCGCGTGTCCGCCGATTTAATTATAGATTGTGTCTCCGGCCTGACCTCTGTGCCTCTGCGAGCTTTTATCCGATCATCACCGGGAAAAGCGCTCTATACCTATACGCTGCCTCGATCGTAATTACCGCACAGTGCGCATAACGGACGCACTCGCGGCGTAGGCGTCCTGAAAAAAGTCGCTTTTATACATAGCGAAGAGCGCGATAACGCCCTTCAAGACGCCGGAAAAATCGTCTCAAAATAACTTTTATACCACTCGACCGAAATGGCCACTTTTTGTCCCTGAAATGCGGGGCAAAAGGAGCACGAGCACATTTTTCCCGCAAATCAGATTAGCGGGAAAAAAGTAAAATTTTGCGGAAAAAAAGTTGAAAAAAAAAATTCAAAAATTTTCAAATTTTCAAAAATTTTTAAATTTTTCGGCCGAAAGTGGAATACAATACATATGCAACACGACGGGGCGAAAGTAGATTATTACTGTCCTCGCGAGAATATTTTTCTCTCGGGTGATTACTGCCCTCGCTTCGCTCGGGCAGTAAACGCGCCCTTGCGAAAAGTCTACTCGCTCTGGCAGTAAACCCACCCGCGGGAAAAATCTGCTCCTTTCGCCCCTTGTTGCATAATATACTATTCCATTTCGTTTCGGACTGCAGTGCGCGCGAGGTCGAAAGTGAAAAAATCAAAACGATTTTTCGCGACTCGCTCGATCGATATAATAATCATAGACGCCCGAGCGGAGGAAAAAAGCCGCGGGTTGGCACGGCGCTCGGCCAGCTGGAAGAAACGTGCGCCGAGAGAGAGAGAGAGAGAGAGAGAGAGAGAGAGAGAGAGAAACCGCGAATAGGAACACGAGAAAGGCTCTCCCATAAGACCTGTTACATGGGCCCCACCGGTATACACACACGCGGACAGAGCATATAGAGCAAGCGCCGAGCGAATCGGGGTGGTCCCGGGCGTCAGCGCGCGACTAACTGCAAAACGACAGGCCGCCACACTCGCTTCGACTCCCCTGTAGCACGATTAGATTCGACGGATAACAAATTAATGTTCGTTCGCTGTATCGAGCCTCTCGGTAGTTTCGATCCTGATGCGTGTTCCGAGCGACAATTTATGCGCCGCTCTCGACGATGAATTGAGAACACCCAGAAATATCATAATATTGTCTATAGCTGGTATACTTGTTATACGGTTTGTAAAATATTTAGAAACTTCCGTTTGCAGTATATATAGTGTAATGGTTCGGTTGCAGGTGCTGGCGGCGATTGTGCGAAATTCTTAGCTACGCGATCGATAAGGAACACGTGTTAGCAGAACGTATATGCGACCATTTCCGTAAACGTTAAGCACACGACTCTGCGACTAATTAAACGATATTTTGCCTTTTTGCGCTCTCTCCCTAAACAATTTGAAAAGTCGAACATAACTGCGTACGAGATGTTGTGCCGATAAGATATAGCCAGCGCTGCACTAAATTAGATGCGAACTTTCACTTATGCCGCCACGCTGAACTGTGCGAGCTATTTTTACAATCACCCGCGTGCTAAGCATTGTTAACAAGCTCAATTTATTAAGTATGCACCATGACTCGTGCACCGAAAAATCAGAAATAGCGCAATTAGCCGTATTTTATTGGGACACGCCGGGGTTCGCGAAGAAGAAAAACGAAAAGACATAAAAAGTCTTAATCAAGCAGATTGAAAATTTACACCGGCGAGGGTCGTTAAACGAAGAGATAAAAAAACGCCTCGATACTCGCTACGGTGTCATGATCCACATTCGAGAGCCGTGTATACACACGCGATTCTTTCCCCCTTCGAAGCCCGAAGGTGTTGCGGATGAGCTCTCGCGCCATAAGTTTGCCCGGAGAGTCGCATTTCGTCGTCGCGTGGTAGTCGTATGGGTGATCCACGATTATGGCCGTACGCGAGCGAGCTCTTGTTCAGCCTGATCCCGGCCGATAAGTGAGCTATATGCAATCCGCAACTTTTGCAGATCGAGCAGTTTTCGATGTTGCCGCAGATCTTTCTTTCTCTTTCTCTCTCTCCCGAGGATGCAGAGGAATCGTCTGCTATATTTGTATGGGTGACCAACCGCGAAATACGCCGAAGATCTCTCACGCGGTTGACTTCCTCCGCAGCTTTATCCAAAGATATTTTTGCGAGGGATAAAAGGAAAAAAGTTCAAGTCTCAACAGTACACGCAGCGCAAAAGTACGTCGTTAATTTAAACTCAGTATTGATCTTTTGGTATTGATAGGGGGAAATAATATACACTTCAATGTCGCGTGGCCTTATCGATTTTTTCAAGGGAGAATTCTTTATTTGAAATTTTGTTCATTGTATGAGCATTCATTTTGCAGAAAATGTACCTAATATTGATATCGCATTTTCGTACACTTGTGCAACTACATTTGCTATTTTATTCGAAAAACTTAATGAATAATAGAGGTAGGTTGAGCCAGAGTTTAGTTTAGTTTGATGATAAAATTTTCTGCTTATGATCCTCCATATGGACATCAAAAGTATTACTTAAATGAAGTAATAATATGAATGGCTGACACATCTGAAAGATTTTTTTTTCAGTGGGATATTTCTTGGTTTTGGGGAAATTAAAAAAAAATCATTGTATAAATAATATTCATTTCATTGATATTCTTTCTCAAAAATGTAAATATTCACTATGCGTAACGCGTAATCCTCCCATCCCCTGGTTTTGAACATACTAACAAAACTTGTGACAAAATTTACTAAAGGTTTTGTGACTCCTGGGACAGGTCATTTCGAAAATGGCTGATTTGGCTGCAGTACTTGGACATACTTGGTACCCAGTAGTTGGACAACCTTTAGACATAATTATTCGTATGGATTTTGTATAATAACAAATATTAGCTTATATTTTTGATTCTTTTGACAATACAAATCGATTTGGATACCAATATTGCTAGTAAAACTTGCATAATTAAAAACTTTAAAAAATGATAACGATGCCCGAACCTCACGTTTTTAGGTTGTTTTTCACTCTATTAAACTTGTGCTAAAAATTGACAAAAGCCCATTTCTTGAAAGATGATTCAATACTATGTTATTACATATCATATTTAGTGTATCTTTATCAAGGTTTTATTAATATTTTTTCTTTATTTTATGTTATTTGACTTTTACTTTATGCTATTTACTGCTCCTTGGCCTAAGATGTGAAGGTATACATAGACACATAATTTTAAAATGAAAACGTAATAATTTGAATCAAAACCATGTTTATTACATTTAGAAGTGTGATGGATATCATTTAAAACCATAACTTGATGTTAAAAGTCAAAAGTATGAGTTTTATCGCAAAAACTACTTCTTGCGACTCGCTCAGTAGCGCTATACGGAATCGACATGAGTTGACGATATTCATGCGTCAATTGTAAGAACGCATTTTTCATGCAAGGATTATTGTATTTTAACCACACATTGTGGTTAAAATACAATAATCCTTGCACGGTGTATTTTAACCACACATTCAAAAAATATTGTATAATTTAGATAATTAGTATGCTAGACAATATATATGTTTTTTGTTGGTGTCCAATCATAGGTGCCAATTTGTTGTGTGTCCACGTACTGGGTAATTTTAGTCGAGGCGGTAGAGCAATCGAAATGGATGTTGTCAGTTATTTTATATCTTTCAATAGAACGAATTTGAAGTTCAGTATAATAAATTTTATTGTTTTAAATAATTAAATTTAAAAATCCTCTCTTGAAAAAATGATGGCCTTTGTTGTGAAGCATTTAATACGTGATTCTGATTGGTTGCTCGTTGGTTGCCTAGGCAACGAGATCAGAACCGTGCGCTTTAAATTCATAACCTCAAAACAGTCATAACCCAGAGTTCAGACATCAGGGATAGAATCAAGAGCGCGCGAAGCGCGCCTTCATTCCTAGTAATAATAATAATGCAATAGCATTTTAGGCGTAACTTTTTATTATTTAATATGTCCCTTAAATCATTTTTTTCTCGTAGAATATAAGTTGGGTAAGATCAGCTTATCCAACATTCAGGGGCGGATCCAGGGGTGGTCTTTAGGGGGGGCGACTGTTACATTGTTGGAGCAAAAAAAAGGTCATCAAACCAAGAAACAATTAAACCCACCTAGCGCACGTGCAGACCATACAATAGCCGGACAAGAATAAACCCCAAGAACCTCATACCCCATATAGACTCCATACTTATAAAAGCCTAAACCCATCTACTCCACGCACAACGAGACAGCGAGTAATAAACATGAAACATAAACGCTAAACCCAAAGCCCTCAAACCCACCTACCCCACGCACAGCGGGTTCTAAAATATACGAAAATAAATATTAAATTCTAAAGTATTAAATCTACCTACACTACGTACCTACATACGCTCAACCCAAAAATCCCATACCCAAATCCCACCTACCCCACGTATAGCGAGTCAGTAAGTTGCAAATAGTTACAAATAAGAATGTTGATGTTAAACTCTTCTTAAACACATATCTACCTTACGTGCAGCAGCAACTTGTTTATTGTTAATTTCATAATCAGTAGGTGAATTTAATTAATCCATAGAAAAGTGTTACCGGTAAGAGTTTGACGGTTCAGTAAAATCTAAACTTTTATAAGTTATATTATATTTTATATAAAAAATGATTCACTTTTTTATGGACATTTGTAACATGAGAAAAAAGTTATAACCTTTTGAATTTTCATGATACTATCGTTAATTTTTCATTTTATAGAAAACTTCCAGTCAAGAACTTTAATTTGACATAGTTGAGAATATATATTTGCAGCCTATAAGTGTTAGTATATATATAAAATAAAATAATAAGAATTTAGCATTTACTTCTTATATTTGTAACTCGCTGTGCGTTGAGTACATGGGTTTAGCGTTTATTTTTTGTTTGTTGCTTGCTGCACGTGGGATAGGTGGGTTCATCAATGAAAGAAAAATCGATACAAATTCCGTAATCACAGGAGTTCGTCGGTCGAGCGGCGTGGAAGCAGAAGTGGGAATTTTTTCTTACCGAAAACATTTCTCAAAGTTTACGTATGAGTTTTTACTAATTTTTGCATATTAATAATGGAAAATTAAACTTTTTCGATTCGCGGTTCTCATAACCTTATAGGAAATCGTCAAATAAACAAGAAAGAAAGAGTAAATTATTTTGATTTTAAGCTTTGTTTCAAAAATGGGTCATTTTTCGATTTTTTGGTACATTTGTTGTTCTACAGCTTGACGAAAGCACTTTTTGGAGGAGGCAAACATAGATTATTGTTGTACACAATATTCGGCAACTTTCTGCATAAAAATTTTTGCGTTATCAAACAACATCCATTACACCCTACTTTTACTGCTCTACCGCCTGGACTATTTAGTATTTACCGTATGCCCAAAGAAACTTCGCGCTTCGTGCGCAGTTATAGCATGTTCGGCCGAATTCAGTAGACCAAACAAGGCAGTTATAGCATGGGTGACACACCACTATATCTAGACTTGGCGCGCATATTGTTATGCGGAAAATAAAAAAGTCCCTATATATGCACCACCTATTTTCACTTGCCACCAGACGCGGAGAGTTCAGGCGGTGACGAAAGGGCTACTTTTTAAAATAAAAATGTTTGGTACATAAGTAAGCATAAATTATTCCCGCGACAATATAACGAAATACACCCCTTACGTTATCATATTTTTTCAATTTTTACTTTTTGAGTTTGAAAATTCAATTATACGCAGACATTGCGCGGTAAAACGGACAGTCACTCAGAAAACGAATAGAATGATTACCATGTCTTTTTTAAAGTATATAGGATTATGCAGATAACTTTTTTTAATGTTGGATAAGCTGATCTTACCCAACTTATATTCTACCAGAAAAAAATGATTTAAGGGACATATTAAATAATAAAAAGTTACGCCTAAAATGCTATACTTATTATTATTATTATTATTGTTAAATTTAATGATTCAAAGCAATAAAATTTATTATACTGAACTTCAATAAATTCTTTCTATTGAAAGATATAAAATAACTGGCGATTTATGTGAAAATTTTCTAAAGACACACATTTATCAAGTGATCTCAACAGCAGCACTTCTATTACAATTACAATAACAATCCGAGCTCTTGAACTCGGGTACAAAATACGTAAATTCATGGACGCGCACTTGGGCAACTTTCTTCAACTGTTTATGGAAACGCGAGAACTGTGCGAATCGACCCTTCGCACTGTTGCACAGCGCGCTCTTGATCGCGGAAAAGAAAGGCGAACGATTGCGAAGATCGCGAGCCCCAACGCGTTGCACAATGAGAGAAAGAGATGCAGGAGAAAAGCACTTTGGAACACCTGCGCGCCATTTCTTCGCCAGTGCAAATGCATATCCCCATGCAAATCATGCTCGAACCGAATCAGGATCGCCGAGTGCAGGCACCTGAGGACGATATTTATATATGAGCGCATGACGTTGATGCCGTCATTTGCGTAGCAAGTGATAGCGCGGGCTGCGTGAGCAAGACAATCGCTTCCTTAAATGACTAACTTTACTTTCCAAGGAATACATTAGCACGCGCTATAAGGCAAGAGCCGTGCTAGTGAGTGTTTTCGTATGTGTTGTCTGCTATGCTATTGTTTAGCTGGATCAGGAATTAGGATCTAAACTAGTTCTGTATTTTGATTAGATGATGACGGAGAAGCTTTAATTTCTTTGCTTCCACAGTAAGTGATGGCATTAAAAAATATTGCGTATCGTTTCGCAGGATTTTTTTTATCCGAGTAGACTAAGTTTATTTTGATGAAAATCGTTCCACGCGTACGTAACGTGTCTGAGCCCCTGCGCACAGGCATCCCTTCGCTGCGCTCAAACAATCCGGGTCACGCGTAGAGAGGAGCGTTTCATCCTCTCTTAAAAAAGAGATGACCTGATGTTGTGAAGGCTTTTAAAACTCGATTTGATTGGCTATGGCTAGACATCCGGTTGAATGGCGCCAAAATTTAAAATGTTTTAGTATGGTGCAAGTTTAATATATTGATTTTGGGTCTATTATTCAGCTGATTCTTTTTATGACCATAATTGATAATATGATTGTTTCGTTTATAATCAATTATTCTAGCTTATTTTGTATCATATTAATATATTCTAACCTCAAAAACAAGATTGCGTTATAATCTGCTTTGTTTTAGAAAATACTACTTATCTTCTTGAGAAAGAACATCAATCGAATACAAATTTGAACTTAATTGTGAAATATATGTCAGCGTTTTGAATACTTTTAAGACATTATAATAAACAAACCGCGTGCATTAAAAATGAGCGCACGAAGCGCGCTTGAATTTAGCTAGTACAAGAAAATTTCCACTTTTCAAATTTCTCAGTGCAGATCACAGCAGACCCAAGTAATGAAATGACATGTACAGCAGAACCACTTCAGCACGACGTAGCTCTGCACTCTCATGGCTAAAACAGAATAGCGACACAGCCAAGTATAGGCTTCTGCAGGCAATGTACCCAATAACGTGGGCGTCGCGTAAAGCTCTCGTAAAAGTTCGCGAGTCGAATCCTTCTCTGGACGCGCGGACTCCTCTTTTACGAGGCGGACTTAATAGATTATATAGAGATGTTAAAAGAATATCGGCGGTGGCCCTCCCGTCGGGCGCGTTATTATCATTGGTCGAAGGATTTTTACAGCGAGCGAGAGAACAGCGGGATCGATGCGCTGTCGTTGTTGTTTTTTTCTCTGGACCAGGCTTTTGCCTTCGCTGTTAGAGTTTTACGTCCTTGAAACGAGGCGTGTTAAAGATAAGCCTCCCGCAGTTAACAATTATCTGCGCACGAGAACGAGCGTGTACTCGCGATCTTTATGTGGGATGGAAAAAAAGGGGGCCATTGTTGTCGCAAACGGTACATTGGGCTTGTCTCGGGCAGATTGAGCCGCGTTCGGATGCCGCGAAAGCGTCACTGAAAATTTTGCCCATCCTGTAAACCAAAAATATTTACTTTATACTCGCTCAAATATTTCAAAGAAATACGGGGTCGTAATGTGAAGACAGAGGTGCGTAGCTTGTCACTTCTCGGCTTGTAATTTATTAACCGGTGATCGTTAGCGCGCAGTCAGGCTACAGGTTAAAAAAAAAAAAAAATAAACGAAAGTGCGAACTAATTCGGAGGAACTTTCGAAGCTATTACCAATCAACGAGCGGCAAAATCGAGTCCTAAAGGCTTGCGCGAGCACCTCACCGTCGTAACGAAACGTTCATAAGGATCATACAAATGGAATATGAGTGTACGAGCGCTCGTAAAAAGAAGCCGAAGTCGGTGACAACGGCAGTGAAGGAAAATTTACGACTACGGGGTCATAAGCGGGGGTCGGATCGTGAACACGCCGCGGGACAAGCTATCGCTCTTTTCTCGTATGTCGAACTAAGCGCGCCAGCGATATTACCCGGTGGAGACGTGCGCCATCACTTTCGATTTCAATCAATTTTTCATTTCCATCATTCCGCCCAGATTTTTAAACGAGAAAAAAATTTTCAACTGGCTACCTCTTTAAAAAGAAAAAATGTTGTAAACGTAAATACTGAAAATAACAGCGCATTTCGCTTACTTATATATACTATATACATCTGAAAAATATTTTATTTTCCCGAAACGATGCAATCGCATTTTTAACACTTGAGATCGGCTTCCGTTCGATGTGCGACGCAGCGGGAGCTATAATAAAAGAGGCAAAAGAAGATGACGAGAGTAGCAGCAGCACAGCAACTTGTGTAAGGCGCCGCAGCGGCCCACACACGCTTAGTGGCTGATCAACCATGAATTAACTTTATATGCCGGCAACTCTTAAGTATTCTGAAATTTATGAGACGAATTTATTCAAAAGAAGATTTTTATCTCTAAAATAATCCTCGCTTCTTGGAAGGCGCGACAGGTTGAGAAGAGAGAAAAATTCAAATCAAGTTCCGATTGCCATTTTTGTAGAATTTCGTTTAACGATATAGCAAGAGTCCAAGAGAGTATATTCTGGTAAAACTCTGCCGTGATCGTTTGTATCGAAACCCAACATATGAGTACATATGTTGTTTATGTATTATACGATAAAATATATTGATCATATTGTATACATATACAGAAAGTGCTAATACTGGAAAACAGCTACTCACCGTCATTTTAATCCAGTAAATTGTACGATCGCGACGTTGATTATTAGATATGCTAGCTCTTTGTCATGCTGTGATTTTCAATTATACTTGATAAAGCAGGCAACTATTACCTATATTTTCCCATCTCCATATCCACACATAGTTTTAATATTGTTATAGCAACTAGATATTTAAATCTAAAAACATAAAACGACTAAATCAAATTTTTCATAGTTAAACATTTGAAACACAAGTAATAATAAGAATTTATCTGCAATCACACAATTTATCTATCTAGCTCAAAAGAACAAAGAAACATTGTGTCACAAATAATAAGGGCAATTAACATAAAGGTCATGTTCATGAATTTCATGATTAAGGTATATTCCATTGTGCCAAGTACAAGAGACTATCTAGCTTCTAGTCCAGCGGCGATAAAACTTTTTTTTCAAGAAGGAAAACCGTTTCACCACCATTCGTACTATACGTTTATACGTCTTAGATTTTCGCGTAGGACGTTGATACAGTGACACCGGGCGCCACCGTGTCGGGCAATTCAAACCGTTGCGCATTTCGCTCCGACATCGCGTTGACAATGAGCTATATGAGCCAGGATCTCTGTTTCTCTCTCTCCCTCCCCCTTTGACTGTACGGGTATACGAAAAGTCTCGTTATTGTTAAAAGCAGTCATTTATTCTGCTTTACCTGCATTAGAGTCCAACACGCTGCCACTCAATTTAAATTCTGTTTTAAAATGTTCATCATACCAATTTCATCATTCCATAAACAAGCATAAGTCATAAGGAGAGCACATGACCTCTAGGACATGAATTCAGCCAAAATTTTTGGGTAGCTAAGAATGGAATAAATTACTATTATTTTTGTTTTATGGGCCTTTTTCCCTGGAAATGTTTAATACTTTTGCTAATACAGCTTTAAATGAGCAAGATATATCATATTTTGATTCACAACTTTCAGACAAATTATTCTAAATATTTTTACTAAAAGAAGTAAAAAGTAGGTAGACAAAGTCTCTTGAATTTTTAATCTGCCTGTATAAAATTTAAATAGTATACTAATTCAGTAAAAAATGTCAAACTGTCAAAAATATTAAGAATGCTTGACCATTGTTATTTACTGGTACGACGAATCAATAAACTGATTTTTTATACATATATGATGAAAGAATATTTTTTCTACGTATAAAATCTTTTCATTTCAAATCAACGATCGGGGTACAGCTCAGCGACGACAAGTATAAACATTTACACTGACTGTGGGAGCTGTTGACGAAAACTCTTATAGAATGCTGAAATGCAACTAACAGACGATGTAAAAACATAAATAATATAACTTGTATCACGACACATAAAAATATTATTATCATATATATATATATATATATATATATATATATATATAATATATACTAGTGGGGCTTCGCCCCCCTGCTCGCTCCGCTCGCCGACCCCCCATTTTAGATTTTTGTTTTCAAAATTTATTTTTATGATAAGTTAAGTCAATTATATATATATATATTGTAGTCCACATACCTTTTGTATGTACTTTCAAAATGGGATTTTAATTAGAATTTCTTCGAATACTTTTGTTACATACTCACAAAATATATTCTTTTTTTCTGGTTTGATACTTTATATGTGTGATTTAAACTTGTGATTTTGTGACAAACTGCACTGGTTAGCAAACTATCGGCCAAAATGTGAATTTTATTTAACATTTCCAATCCGCGAATTTCAAAATGACGTTGAGGTTTCCCTTTTGGAGTCAACGACTCTTTTTGGCCAAACAATTGCAGATAAAAACTCTTTCTTTTTCGAATGAAAGCAGAGTGAATAAGAAGCTGACTTTTTTTTTGTGAACATTTTATAAATATACAATTTCCAAGGACTGGAATAGGAATCCAGGTTTCAAATTTTTGATTCCAGGTGAGAAGCAATCTCGCTCCTCCCCCACCTAGCAACTGCCTCGCGACCCTCTAGAGGAATATGGATTTATCGCGAAGTAAATAATCAGGATGAAACAATTATAGAAACATCGAACGCGATGAAGAAATTATGAAAAATATTTAATTAAATGTTGCAACCAGGATTACATGATTATAGATTATGATATCAAGATTAAAACTCAATGAAGAAGATTGAAAATTTATGAAATTTTTAATGATGAATTCTTACAACATTTTTCTAGTGTTAGATGAAATTACCTACTAATATGCAATTTAAATAATTCAACCGTATTTAAAACTAAGCGTAAAAAAAAATCTATATACCATACATCTTTGATAAAGTAATCCTGATGCTTATGTACGCTTATATTTTGAAATATTCTACATCAATATCACATCAATTAACACTCGATACAAATAAATTTTGCGCCAATTACGTTTTATCAAAGTTAATTAAAAGAAAATCAAAAATGTAACAATACTAAAAAATAATAATAATCATTGATTTATTCAGCATTATTAAATTCGAGTCAATTACTTATAGTGGAAAAGTGGATTAGGCCTAATCGGGGGATAACACTTTCATTATTTTTGTTACAGACTTTGATATATAAAGTCCATTATGATCTATAAAAGTTTAACAATGGCTAAGATATATAACACGCAGAAAGTGATATATATACAAAAGCATAAAGACCCCATGCTAAGTGATAAAATACATCAAAAGTGTCAACAATACAAAAGCAAAGAATCAATTGCTAAGAATAATAGACATATTCGCATCAGTTAAAAAGTGTTCCTAACAAAGTACAAACAAAATAAATAACCTTAATAAGATTATTCTACCTTCAAAACTAAGTCAAAAACTTTTTAAGTCAAACCTTAACAAAAAATATACAAAAAACTCCTCCTGTCTATCTTACGCTATCAATTACGGTGGTTGTGAGAAAAAAATAGAAAAAAATTTAAGTTATATATCTATAACTAGTTTATCTCTATCTGATATAATTAATTTTGATAAATACTGATCGTGGCTATATGAGCTTGTTATGAGGGCTTGAAAAGTTTCTACCAAAGATGTAGGAACTTCCCGAGTCTAAAGACATTATATTACATAAAGTATTGTAAATTGCTCCGAAATCCGGTTTCCGACTAATTGGAGAGTCGGAGGAAAGTAACCTTGTTATACATCATTTAATATGTGCTAGTAATAGTTATATATTATTTAGAAAATCGAATACATTATACGGCGTCAGCATATCCGCGTAAGAATCACTGACTAAAATGTACGATTAAAGAATGATTCAAAAGTGGTCATAAAATTGATCCGATTTATCCCGATGTACTATTACAATGTATGTTAGATATTAACCTTAAATCAGTTATAAATTTTTTTGCTAATAAAAGTGCTTGTAAATCAAAATAAACACACCATTATAAACTTTTAGGAAAGCTGCTAAAATCGCAGGAGGTGAACGGGGCGGGGGGCCTGTGCGCGGGTGGCTTTGCGGGGGGAGGCCTTGTTATTCTCTACACCACGCATAAAGAGCATGTTATATTCTCAAATCACATGGAAATGAAAGATTTTGCCTTATTTTGCGGGGGGGGGGGCAGTGCGGGGGTGCGGGGGGGAGTTATCTCAAAACAACTATATAATATAGGTAGATATATATATACAGTAATATATATCCTAAAGAATTACCAGAAAATCAATCACAAGATACATATTTAAATAAATTATCGCAATTTGTTGATCCGATGGTTTTCCCATTACTATTTCCACTAGGTGGTTTAGGATGGAGTACTAATTATTTTCAAAATTATCAGCCAAAGGAGAAAAAAAGCTCACTCTTTTGCAATATTATTCATACAGACTTGCATATCGACCGAATCAAACAAATTTTAGTCCTTTATTGTATGCGGGAAGATTAACTCAACAATTTTTTATACATTCTTACGTGATGATAGAAAATAATCGCTTGAATTATTTGAGAAGTAATCAAAAAATATTAAAGATAGAATGTTATCAAGGCTTATTAGATGCAGTAGTTAATAGTGCTTCAAATATTTCTAATAATTTTGAAACAAAAGAAAAAATTGAGAATCTTTTTATTATACTACCATTAACATATATTGGAAGTCCTAAATATATGCAACAACATTATCAAGATGCAACGGCTATTATAAGAAAATGTGGTAGACCAGATTTATTCATAACTGTAACATGTAATCCGAAATGGAAAGAATTAAAATTAATTTTAAAACGATTTCCAAAAAATACAACTCCAAATGATATACCTTACATCACCGTTAGATTATTTCACACAAAATTACAATCAATATTGAATGATATAATACATGAAAAATATTTTTGGTAAAGTATTAGCGTATATACAGTTGAGTTTCAAAAACAAGGTTTACCACATGCACACATTTTAATAACATTACATCCTGATAACAAAATAATCACATCTGAACATATTGATAAATATATATCTGCTGAAATAATTTCAAATAATGACAAACTTAAGAAATTAATTATTAAACATATGCTGCACGGACCTCATAATAATAAAAGTCTATGTTTAAATAACGAGGTTAGAATTGGAAAGTCGTGTCTAGCAGGCTTCGATTCGAGTTTTTTGGTTATAGGAAAGTATAAAATAATTATTTGCATCTGAAAAAATTATGTCTGGCCGGGGATTTGAATCCACGCCCTGCACGAGGACAAATAAGTAAGGTCGTGCGCCTTAACTTTTTTTTTATGTTAGCTTCGTTTATTCAGAAAATAAGATTTATACATTGTATTGTTATGAGGGTACATATAAAACGATGCAAAAATGGTACGTCTTGACTACGTGAAGAATTTACGCAGGATCGTATGTCTCTAGTTAGAGAGCTGCAGCTGCTTCATATCTGGGGTTGAGATGTAATGCAGGTGATTTTTATTTCTACAATTACGGAGTAATTTGTTTGATACATGTGTGCGTGGTGCGTGTTTGGGGAAAAAATTAGAAAAAACCAAATTAACATGAGGGCTGTTCTCCACGCTGGTGAACTCATTGTGATAATAATAGACTTATTAATATATAACAATTAAATAAATAAAAAACGAGTTAAAACGCGTATGTACATTATTTACATTTGGAGTAGTGCTCCAAACTAACTATGATCCGGCGATCATTTACAAAGTTCGCAGAACAAGCGAGTTACTTATTGCTATGTATGACCAATCTGTCTTGCAGTTCTTTGATAAATTTGCTGTCTTCCGATAGCCACCAGTATCTTGGAGAGAGTCTGGAGTAGTCTTTGAGGTCTCGGTCAGGTAATGCGGTGTATCATAGCAGAGGGGAATCTTTTTGTTGCACTTGTGGCGTGACCAATGGTAAATGATGGGGGTGTTAAAGGTGTCTTGTATGAGGCCCTGATGGTCTAATCGGAGGAAGCTTTCTGGGGGGAGGTATCCAGATAGCTTGCATTTCTCGATATAGTTGTTGTCAATTTCAGTTATTTTGAGTATGTTGTCATTAGAAGTGACCTTTTTGGTATTTACGAAATAATCTCTGGTAATTTTGATGATAAAGTTGTCGAATCGAGGGATGCAAGCTTTGTCGTAGATAATCTTATTGCTAATCATTTTTTTTGTAGTCGGAACTAGCTGCGCGGTATAGTTTTAGGCAAGCTCGCAGGCAAGCTCTTTCGAAAGCTCTGACTTTTTCCATGGAGGAGGCACTCTGATTATACCACAGTGGGCATGCGTACGCGAGGATGGGCCTGATTAACAGGCAGTAGCAAATGACCTTGGCTCTTGGTTCCAAATATTTATTGTAAAAAAGTCTAGATAAGCTATGGAATGCTTTCCTGGCTTTGGCTAGTTGAATGTCTAGGTGTTTATTTAATCTTAGCAGGTGATCTATATGCATGCCCAGGTATTTGACACAATTTTTATGGGGGACCTCGACCGCATCGTTAATTTGTTGGTGGATTTTGATTTTAAAATCTCTCCAGTTGGTTTTTTCTCTTATATTGAGTCTGCTTATAGGGAGTCGGATGAGGATAGTTTCGCATTTCTGAGCGTTGATTTTTAGGTTCCATTTGGAGTAGTAAGTGTCTATTTTATTGACTAGTGATTCGAGGGTTTCTTGGACTTTGTTTGGATATTTGCCGGCGCAGTATACAAGCAGGTCGTCAGCGAAGGCTATGGAATAGGTGTTGTTCCCTGAGTTAAGACCAAATAGGTTTAGCATATCGCTATTATAGATGTTGAAGTCGTGCGCCTTAACCGACTGAGCCACGCAGACTTTCTTATACACAAGCCCTACGAGCTTCGCCATATGTTTAAATTATTAAAATTATTCAGTTCATGCCTAAATATTAATAATTTTGTATGTTGCATCCAAAAAACTAATTGATCTATTGATACTTTCATGAAATATAATTCTCACCTATAAAAAATACACAAAATATCGCTACTTTTGAGGAATTTAAAATATGTCTAGTTTTTTCACATTTTACTTAGCCAGTTTCTGCCTTTACCACCAATTTAAATAGGCGCTTTTCT
>CM053169.1:17026998-17340140 GCA_012977825.3 Pteromalus puparum | reverse complement strand
ATTAATTATTAAACATATGCTGCACGGACCTCATAATAATAAAAGTCTATGTTTAAATAATAAAAACAAAAAATGCACAAAAAAATACAAATTTATATTTACAAAAAAAGTCGCTGGGGTATGCGGGGGGTGCGGGGGGAGTATACACAAAATAATTATATAATATAGGAAGATATAAGTTATTGATCTCTCTTTAGAAAAAAGCGATTATCGGACGTTGTGAAGCCCTTTAATAAAGCGATTTAATTGGTCGAGAAACAAATATTTGGTTTGAATGTAGTTACGATTTTGAACTTCTAACCTCAAGAACATTTAGTGCGCGCTGAATTTAGCTAGTTTTACTAAAAACTAACATGGGAATTTAATAATTGTAACAATTCTAAGACATTGCTAAGACATAATATACAACGTGGTCATATAGTTAATAACTAAGTTTATCAGCCCTATAAATAAGTAGGGCAGTAGCAGTATGCGATACCGTTGCAGTCAAGCAATGCTGCTCTGTAGAAGGGCCGGGACAGATCGCATAACTGGGCCTTTGCCTTTACTGATGTGGTGATGTGATCGTGATCGATGTAGATCGTTTCTTCGATCTATCGCGATCCGATGCTTGCGCACTACATCGGTTTATGCTTAAAGGGCTGGTCCAACCTCAACTAGACCTTTTCCGGGTCAGCCTTGAGATAATAGTGTTAAACATCCCATACCCACTATTGCGCTTTTCATTATTATCGTTCAAGGACACAAAACATATTGCTTGTGATAAAATGAGGTATTAGAATGGTTTCTTCTTATATTCAAACAGTTACGATATTATAGTATATTACGATACGAGTGCGTGAAGTACGTGATCTTCGCACGAGCGCAAAGCTGTGCGTGAAATTCGAAATCTCTCGCGCGCTGTACGCAGCTAGGAGAAATCGAATTTTGCGCACAGAGTGTCAAAAAATTGATATAAAAACATATTATACGTATGGGGATTATAAGTATTCTACGAATACAGTTTACCCTGCGAGGATAAGAAAGAAGCTATACTGCTATACATACTATCCTACTCTTAAAAAAATACATGGTAATCATATTCTATTCGCTATCTGATTGACTGTTCCTTGTATGAATGCAGTATATAATATATAGATTAAACATACATATGTCGTAAATCGGTAAATGTATCGAATGTATCGTTAGTTTGAAGATTGACGTTTATCATAGAAAATGTGTGTAACATTACCGATAATGTAGAAATTCAACACCGCAGGTAATCATTCATTAACACTTGAAGATAATTTATCGTCCTTAGATAAATTGGTAAATCAATAGAAGGTTGCAAATTAACAAAAACAACAACTGTGGTACATATTTTTTATAATAAAATTTCTGAGAAATAACATTTATTTTATTGCATTTTTCTACGAAGTTATTAGCAGAGACTAAGTTTTCAAAGCTGACAACAGATGGTGCTTTACAATTTCTGACAGCCATATTGAATAAACACAGTACCTATACGCAGTCAAATAAGTGAAAACAGTTAGACGTTAGCGTCTTCGTAAACCAAATGCTAATGAACACTTCTGGGTCTCAATTTAGTGCTGCCGAGTGGGGCGCACATTTAAAAATTTACAAAATAATCAAGGAATCGACTAAATGAGTAAGTAATGTTTATCATAATTTCTAAAGTTGACGGATCTTACACAGTGTATTTTGCCCTGCATTATCGGCGGTACGTCTGACACACGTGTATTTACGCGATACTCGAAAATAAACATAATTTTGACATTTACTCACGCTCCTCTCTGTCAAATATATTTCAAGCATTAAAAAGCTTACAATTGACGTTAACGCAAGTTCATAAATTATCATTTTATACGTACTTTAACCACGTGTAAACGAAACTGTAGACAGATGTGGGTGGCCGAGTATATTCTTACATTAATGCAGAGGTCGTACACCTCCTACTCACAGGCAGGTGGCCTACACAGTTTATCATCTTGCCGCTTTCTTATATACGAAAAAAGTTATATTCATTACATAAATTTTGTATTTTTCAGCCTCGGGTACAAAAATGGCATTGATAAATTTTTTCAACATTTTATGGATGTTGAATCTCTTTATTATTTTAAGAAATGTCGAAGCCGGTAATTATTCGGATATTGACTTGCCGGAGAGTCATCTGAAGTACTATTTTAATTCGTTCCCTGCGCTGGCCAACAAATGCCGGAAGGATCCAGAATGTCCATATAAGGTCAGGAAAAAATGTATGCTTGATAAAAAAAAAAAAAAAAATGGGTGGCTTTTTCGAACTCGAAAGTTCATGGCCTCACAACGTATCGTGTTGTGTTTCTAGATGAATTTTAGCGTTCGAAAGTTTCCAGGGTAGGCTCATCACACCTACGCCTTTCTCAAACCCGGTGTCGTGAGTAAGATTTCCATCGGATCTGAAAAAACTGATCGCCCTGATGGGGGCTCGAACCCACGACCCCTTGACCGGGAGGCAGGTGGTTTACCACGGAGCCATCGCCGGTCTAATGTATGCTTGATATACCATAATAAATTTACGAATATAATTATTTATATAATTGTTTAAGAATATTGTCATTTAATATTATAATAATATAAAATGAATATATTAATTCAACTTCTTAGAAAACTTAATTTTAAAAAAATCTATTTTAATAGAATCATTTGGATAAAACAGCGTGTTGGGGATATGAACTAGGCTGTACACTAGAAAATGCGTTTTCTTCTCCTCGCTGTCCTGGAGACCATAAAGGCTGGGTCGCTACGAAAAAAGCTCAGTTGGACACATTTTATACACAAGGTGATTTCGGATACATAAGAGATCAGCGAAAAGAAATGATGGTATTATGCGAGCCGCTATTCATAGTTAGTATAACTTTTTTTATTTTTTCCAAACATCAAAAAAAAAAAAAAAAAAAAAGAAAGATTCATATTGTAATTCCTTATATATGTAAATTGCAGGATGACTCGTCGTTAGAATGTTCTGAGCACATGAGATTTTGTCGCGGACGAAATATAATGCTTAATTTTACTGATCTCGCTAATAGAAGGGAGCCAATAAGGTATAAAATGGATGTCTTGAAAGAGGGACAGGTTGGAGGTTACTGCACGTAAGTCGAATTTGAATCGAAAGTATTTTGTTCTTTGTATGAATTTTCACATAGAAAATATTTTTATGTAGGTTACATGAACAAAGACTGAAAGATAATGCTGACCACATTAGTCCTCTGCAATCATGGGGTCCAGAAATAAGAAATTTTCAGAAACTACCTCGTAAACCCATAGTGGAAGGTGACTGTGATGTTGTTATTGAAAGACCTACTTATATTCTAAAAATCGATGCAGGTATATAAATTTAAAATTGAGACAATATTATAATTATATTTAAGACAATGTCTATAGTAATTGGACCATTTCTTGACAGCTGTAAATATGTATCATCATTTCTGTGATTTTTTCAATCTGTACGCTTCATTGCATGTGAATCTTTCACATCCAAATGTATTTAATACCGACAATCACATCATGATTTGGGAAAGCTACAGGTATTTTAGTCTTCTTCTAAAAATAATAGCGACTGCGTATGAAGATATGAATGTTAAAAATTTACTCATTTTGTAGTTACCGATCTGCATTTCAAGATACTTTTGAAGTATTTACAAAAAATCCTCTCTGGGATTTGAAGACTTTTAGAGGGGAAACCGTGTGCTTTAAAAACGTTGTATTCCCATTATTACCGCGAATGATTTTCGGATTATTCTATAACACACCACTTGTAAGTTTGAATGTTTATTAAAAAAAAAAAAAAAATCATCTCTTTTGTAACATAACAGGCTTGTTAAAAACAATTTTAAATCTTTTGCAGATATATGGCTGTGAAAGAAGTGGACTTTTCACAGCATTTTCAGATCACGTTTTACATAGGTTGCGTATACCGTTGCACGTGAGAACAAATGAAAAAATGCGCGTAACTCTTTTAAGCAGAGACACGCAGTACCGACGAATTTTAAATGAGGACGAATTGGTAATGGCTCTTAAAAAGAATCCTCGTTATGAAGTAAAAAAGGTAATTTGGAATGCATAAAAATGGTTTAAGGTTGAGTTTTAAAATAAATATCATTTTTTTAGGTCATTTACACCAAACATATGCCATTTAAAAAACAGCTTGAAATCACGAGGAATTCAGATATTTTTATCGGTATTCACGGTGCTGGTTTAACTCATTTCATGTTCCTTCCCGAATGGGCCGTTGGATTCGAACTGTAAGTTCAAACAATTGTTTATATCACGCAAAGATTTAAGTTGATATCGAAAATCAAACGTACCATCAATCTTAATTTATAGGTATAACTGTGAAGATGCCAGCTGTTACAAAGATTTAGCTCGACTCAAGGGTATTAAATATTTGACGTGGGAAGATGGAGAAAAATTAATCGAACACGATCCTGTAAAATATTTTTAAAACTACAAACTCATCTGTGGTTTAGTAATTCATATTTATTAAAGTGAAAATTTTTTTACATTTTGATAGGGTACTCATCCTCACGGTGGCGCACATGCTAAATTTACAAATTACAGCTTCGATGTCGAAGAGTTCGTAAGAATTGTTTCCATAGCAGAGAAACACGTCGCAAACCATACTTCTTTCAATGAGTTTATAAAAAAACGTGAACCCGAAGAGACTCAAGTGGAAGAGAATAACAAAAGATTAATACAAGACGAATTATGACATTTGCTTAAATGGACAATAAGTTGGAATAATTCTTAAGTATAACAATAAAAAATATCACAATGTTGAATGTTGACAGCATAAATTATATGTTTGTACTATGACGCAATTGTTAAAAATGTGCATTTTATCAAAATATATTGTTAAAAACGGCTTTGGTTTATAAAGTAATCTATACTACACACATTGTTAATTTTTATAAATATACAAATTTTATAAAGAAATACAAGAAATTGCATGCAGTAATACTTTCTTATTCACGTAAGAATTAATTGATCCTTTGGGCACTGAGCAGCTGCTTTGTGTTATAGCGTAACAAAACAAAAGTTACGTTTACGACCATGTAGGTTATGATTACAGTCAAAGAACGGCGTTCATCGACAATCAAAGTTTTCATAATCATATTTAATGCGCCCGTCATTAGATTTGCAAAGAGGAAGAACATCAGCCCGTTGTAGTTGATCGCCTCGAATATATAGAGAGTTTTCACAATATTAATACTCTCTTTGGCATTTAAATCATCGCGCCGCAATTGTTTGGAAATTTTTCGACGAGTCTTGTCTTTCAAACAACCAATGATGCATTCCATTATCACATCTATCATCAATAAAAAAGTAAGTACTAAAGTGCTCAAAGTGAGTATCCACGCACAGTAACCTGAGTTGGCCAATCTTCGCGATATGCGGAAATACTGTTCACAATAATAAGTCGCATAAAATGCTACACTGGCGAGCGCGTACAACTTTATCGTAAGAAACATGGAACGAGTGTACTCGATGTGAAACTGGTAACCGGAGAACTTGATGTTGAAAATCAACTGATTGTCGGTAGTTTTCTGATACGACGAGTGTATGAGTTTTCCCAAGGCTATTCCCAGCAAATAAAGTCCCACGTAGCCGGGGATCGAGACCCAGCCTTCCCGGTTGGCAGACAACAAGTCTTTCCTCGGCTCGTCACTCAAGACCCATTCCTTCAAGCCTTTCGTACTCAACGCATACTCGTGCATCGCCAAGATCCATAGACCTGTTGGCAGAGCGTATTTGGAGCTTAAATTTTTGGAAAGCACTCCCGTAAAAAGCTTGACGCAGGCCAAAGTCAGAAAGAAATTCCAGTGTACACCGTATTCGCTGATATGTCGTTGGTATCCGAGCAATTCCACGGAAATGAATCTAGCTAAACCCAAAGCTATCAAGGGTACGCAGCCCTTCAAGGTTTTCTTGAGTCCCTGGAAAAAGGGAGTCTTCTGAATGGCCTCGACGTTTCTGGCTTCCGGAGATACGATAGCGTTAGCGATTATATAAAATCCAACGCCAGTGTCCATCAAACTGTAACCGTAGGTCTCGGTCTTCGCGAATTTCCTGGGAAAGCAGGTGAAGTCAACGGCTAGGATACAGACGGCAGTCATGATGTTGGTCAACGCACGGAAGTTGGTGATAAACCCGAGCTTACTGGCGTTTTGACTAGCAGGAAAGGCCTTGAAAGAGTCTCGGGGTTTCCACACAAGAGTCAACAAGATGTTCGCGGCGGAGACGATCAGGAAGATCTGTGAAACGGCCATCACTTTCTCGGACAACACTGTACAACACAGGACACACGGTACGATGGTGATGAAGAATTCGATTAAAATACGAGTCTCCTTGTTGATCTGCGGCCCGGCCAGTGTAATCAACGTGAGAGCCAGCAAAATGCTGCAAACGTTGGGGAGAATCGCGAAGAGCACGTCGCTGGCCGAAGTCCCGGCATTATTTGAAACTGCCTCCTCCTGCTGCCGACGGTAGCGCTGATAGTCGTCTTCCATCTTGGCTGTCAAGGGCTGCGGGTTATTTACTCTGCGTGCAGAAAACACAACAAACGTATTTGGTACACAATTGCCACGTGCGGTCTTAATTCAATTATTCAGAGGACTAGAGCGGTTTACCTTACACATTCGAGGAGGTGGCGGTCGAGGTTTATCGGATGGATGAGGTGAGAATTCGCTGATACGCCGAGCAGTAGCTCGAGCTCATGCTGTCGTACGGGTGCGGAATGCTTTTACTATACTACCTCCATCTGTCGACTATGCCATTCACGTATGTACCAACGGAGTGACTCTGCCTGACTCTGCAGTGTCTGCACTGTCTCATCTCTATTTCTCTATTTATGTACTTATGCTGTAAGCTGTTACGAATTCGTATTCGTTAAAAATACATTTTTTAAAATACATCCGAATTTTAATAGTAAAAAAAAGAGCCGAGAATCTAAAAAAAAAACTTTTTTTTCAACCAAAATTGAACTTAACTTGTTTGATTGATGAACAAAAAATCTTTCTATTTTTAAGTTTTTCCACAGGTAAGAAATTTATTAAATATATTTCTGACATTGAAATTTTCATGCAAAGTTTAAATTCATCTATTGAAAATGACATCTAATAACTATCAAGTTACATTTAGATCTATAAATCTTTCAATTACTAGTAACTATGACAAGATTTTGATTTCAGATATAATGTAACAAGCAGCAATGGCATCAAATCCTAAGAGAACATTTCCCTTTGGTGGCAAAGCTCAAACGCCACCACAGAAAAAAACTAGGAGTATATTTGCATCAAATCTAGAAAATAAATTGGAGAACCCTGATGCAAACAACGATAATGAAGTTGCTTCACCAAATAAGCAAGATCAAACAAAACAAACGTTCAGCAACAAGAAAAGCCATGCACCTTTGGCTGAAAAAATGAGGCCCAATGAATTAAGCGACTATGTAGGTCAATCGCATCTTATAGGACCAAAAACATTGTTACATGACCTATTAAACAATGGTGAGATTCCAAGCATGATACTGTGGGGACCACCTGGGTGTGGAAAGGCATGTATCTAGATTGGATTTAATAATTCCTAACATTCAAAACTTGTGCTTGATAAATAACAAAATAATTCCAACAACTCGTGTGCTTATCTATTTACAGACTTCTTTGGTCAATGTGATAATGCAAGAAAGCAAAAAATTGTCGGATACACCAGTGAAATTTATAAAACTATCAGCTACTACTTCTAATATTAATGATGTAAGAAAAGCAGTTACAGAAGCAGAGAATCAAGCTAAGCAAGGCCGGCGCACTGTAGTTTTTATGGATGAGATTCATAGGTTTAATAAACTGCAACAAGATATATTTTTACCTCATGTAGAAGCTGGCACGTTTATTTTGATTGGAGCTACAACTGAAAATCCATCCTCAGGCTTAAATTCAGCATTGTTAAGCAGATGTCGTGTATTTGTCTTGAAAAAATTACAGAAAGAGAATTTAGTTTCTATTCTTATGAAAGCCATTAAAATGATGGATGGAGAAGTAGTAGCAGAGAGTGAAAAAATAAGTAAAGTTAATTCTAACACTAAATTTTTTGTTGAACAAAAAATTTTAGAATGGTTAGCAGAAGCATGTGATGGTGATGCAAGAGTAGCATTAGGTGGCTTAGAAATGACTGTTCAAGCAAGAGTATCCTTTGCCAGCATAAGCTCAAAGCCTATAAAATTAAATTTGAATGATATCAAACACAGTTTGGAAAAGACTCAATCCTTAACTGGCAAAAAAAGTGATAATATTAGTCAGTTGTATTCTGCACTTCATCATTCTATTGTAGCAGATGAAGATAACGCTGCATTATACTGGTTAGCAAGGATTATGGATACTGGTGAAGATCCTGTTTATATTGCAAGAAAACTAGTCAGAATAGCAAGTGAAGACATTGGTCTGGCAGACGATTATGCATTGGGTAAGTTTTTAACAAACATAAATTCATAAACTCAAAGTCTAATTAGGATTCAAGTTAATTAGTATACATAATTTACTAACCAAGACTAAAGATTTAATTTAATTTGGATAAAATCTGTCAAAATGTGAAATATTTAAAATAATACATAAATATATATCATTAATTTTTATTATCATTGTACCAAAACTTCCAAAATATAAAAGCTTATATAATGTAATTAATTAATTATCTACTTACTAGCATTTATTTAATTGACATTAATTTAAAAATGTATATGATCGTTACAGATACTGCTGTCCATACCATGAATGCATGCCAAATGATAGGCATGCCAGAATGTGATGTAGTATTAGCACAATGTGTTGTTTATTTAACAAGGGCAGAAAAATCAAAAGAAGCATCAAACGCTTTTAAAAAATCAAAAGACGTTATAGAAAACCACAAGGGACCACAGCCGAAAGTTCCCTTGTTCATAAAAGATACATCGGCACAGAAAAAGCTCAAAGCTACACTTGGTACATACAAAAAATTATATATTTTTCTTGCTTATTAAATAACGTCTTAGTCATTTATCACAATTTAATACCATTAAGAAGTAATTATCTTCGTAAGATTGTATTTGACTGTTCTATGCAATTATATATTATTATTAGTAATATTAAAATTTATATACATGTGTAAAAACAGTACAATTAGAACCATTTTACTTAATATATATGCAAAAAACCATGGTTTTACTAACCATATACATTTGATGTTTACAGGGTCGAATTTTAAAAATATTGTACGTGAGGAAAATTTAAACAAAAATCACTTACCTCAAGGTTTGGAGAACGTAAATTTCTTTGACGAGGAATAAAGCTTTGGATTGAACTTGAACTGTCATCAGGTTATCTCTTTGTAAATAAAAAATGTGCCGCTTCGTTAAATTCCATGTAGGTATATACATTCCTTGTTACTTTGGTACTTTTATATGTGATCAGCAAAATACTTTTTGTATAAAAACTCGAATAAAAAACTCTGAAGCAATAACATATCTCATCGCATCTTGACTAATCGCGTCCATTAACTACTATCCCAACCTCTCTTTTGGCTATGTATACTGATAAATACTTAAATACTCTCAAAAACATGTCTCACAGCTCTTCCACAAAAAATAAATGAAAATTTCGAGCATTTTTTGTCCACTCTTCTTATATAAAAAAAACGTTGACAATCGCAAAATCTTTCTACAATCTCACCGAACCGCACTGTTCGAGAGCTCACGAATGACGAAACTATGACGTTTCCGATTCTTCACTGTTTTGCCATTGCAAATTCTAACCGCCGGAAATTAATTTTTGGTTTTACGTGAAAGTAATTAGAGCATGTTAACTTTTGTATCTATAACTACTTTTTTGCAATCAAATCTGTAAAAGCCAACAAAAAGTACGTTATTAGACTAACGAATCTCGCATCGGAACTCGATCTTACTAAAATACGTTTTTTGTCGACTCAGGCTGACCGGATATGAATTTCGCGTTTTCGAAGAATAAACGTTGACTTCCAGAAACTTCTAAAAAAATTAGCATTAATATTGTTCAAGAAATTCATTAGAATTTAATGTGGATAATAGCTATATTATCTCGGTCAGCCACACAATCATAGTTATTGTCAAATTGCATTTTGTCCAGACCGGAAGTCAACTTTGAATTTTCCAACGGCTCAAATAGAACATTCTTGATATTCTCAATATTAAAATCTACTGCATCGACTATAAAAATCCTCATAAGAGACTAAAATAAGCGGAAAAATTCTAGCCTCTCAGCACAACCTGCACAACTGATTTCTTGGAGATTCAATTCGTCGAAGAGGATCGCGCCATTGTTGTGCGCAGCCGCACAGTGAACCGTCGGCAGTGTCGGCACTCGGCACTCGGCGTGTTTATGACGAGCACATAGGTATAATAACACGGAGGTCACGGAGCCGCAATGACGTGGATGACGCATATTCCAAGGTCGACCTTTAATTCGTTGCTTGACGTAGATTGAGTGCACTCACGGTATAGGCGATCGAATAATTTTTCTCGAGGGGTCAGGGGAGTGAAAATTGACAACGACCGACTTGGTGGGAGGTAGAAAAAAATCAGCTGCGAAGTGCGACGACTGCTCTTGGCGGCTCTTTTCCTCGCGAGTCACGGCTCACATCAGGCTTCTGATGTCGCGCTGACACCAGCAGCAGCAACTCCACCGTGCACTTAACCTATGCGAGTTATTCATCGAGTTTCTCTCGGCCTACATAAATTTTACTCGTGCTGATTGCCAATACAATATACCGAGATGAAGGTCTGGATGTCCGAGCACACTTTCAAGTGAGTACCCTATCCCTTTTCTCTCATAACCTATTAAGTGTCTCTATTGATTTGTCCTTGGAAACTTCTGGCATTGTAAGATCAATATTTACTGCAATTCTATGCTTTCTTTACACCTAAATCCGTATAACGCCTGTATGCTAAAGTGTGTCATTCTGTTTTCCAGTCATCCATGGGAGACTGTAGCATCCGCTGCGTGGAGGAAGTACCCAAATCCCATAACTCCATCAGTCCTGGGTACTGATGTCATTGACAGGAGGGTTGTTAACGGAGTCCTGCATACGCATAGGCTTGTTTCTAGTCAGTGGGGATTTCCGCGATGGACGAAGCCAGTAAGTTCTGGATTTTATGTACTTAATTATATCGACACGTTAATGTTCGATGATCTATAACCTGCAAGTTCTAGCATTTCATTTATAACATCAGGCATCTGTCACTGTGCATTTTGATTGAAATGTAGACTAGATTTAATTGTTTAAATATTGTTGTGCATCAGATTTTGTAAACAAAGAGAAAAATTCATTATTTAATTTGACTACTAAAATTATGCAATTTTCATACAGTATAATAAATCTTGGATCAAAGGTTTTTTTACATAATCTTCTAATATTTTTCTTGATAAGCTTCTATTAAGTAGGTTCAATGATCATAAATTAAATGACTCAGCAGTTATCTCATTTTTTAGTTTAATTGATAATGTCTAATCAAGAAAATAAAACAACTGCAAATTGCTTTATATTTCATGATTTCAAAAACTTTGTCTTGAAAACAAAAATGACTCAACTATGTAGCACAAGCAGCATAACAGTGTGAATCACTTAGACACAAAGGTGCATAAAAAAGGCATTAATCATACTGAATGGAATTTTTTGATACACTGCATTCTAGTGCTGAATTTCTTATCTCAATGCGCTATTGTCTATGAGAATAGTGAGCATTATAGATGACAAAGGGAATGTCTGGAAATGTTATCTTTCAAATCAGTGATGATTTATCATTCATAAATCCTAAAATCTAATAAGGTTTGCAATTTTTTTTAGTTTGATCTGGAATTTAACTATGGAATTTTAATTATAACATTTTTTTCATTCATCTTCATTCAGTTATTAGTCAAAGCGAAGTTCTTCATTCATTCAACTTGAGCAATTTTGGCACAATGTAATATCGAAGAAAAATTTCATGAGGCAACGAATTTTTCCTTATAAATAGAATCAAGCATCAAATAAAAAGTCGTACTTTCACGCATGCGATTCACGTGGCCGACAACGTATAGTACAAGGTCAAGGCCGTTCGACAATCTGTGGTATACTTGCTGAGAAAGTTGAGTTCGTTGGCGAATACGTGTAGCGTCTCGCCGCTCTCGCATAATGTCGAGAAAATGAGTAACAAATGCTCGCTAATCAGTTGTTCTACACGTTGAGGCGTTTGTAATCTCACTCACGCACGTTTTTGTAATCTTTTTTTAAGCACTTGCATTGTGAGAGTTTCGTAAGATGCGCGTTTCGACGCGATGAAAGTTGTCTCGTATATATACAGTCATACCTTATACGCGTTCAGTTTTTTGGCGTTAGTTTTACCGTCGATATATCAGTAAACGCTTTGTCATAAATTTTTTCATATTTAATCAATTGATTTTCTATCTCTATGTGTGCAAATTGGCCTTAAGTTATTTAAAAATCTAACACTACCGTTACGTTGATTGCTATCTCAATTTAGATGCAGAGATCAATTCCGCAGATCAAGGATACACTCCTTTCTCGTCTGGCGTTCTTGTAAATAATCGCAGGCAGAGCTCACACCATGATCAGTGCACCGCTTAAAAAGTGACACATACGCCTGAACGTTTACTCTTCTATTCGAATCCACTAACGCAAATTCATTGTCTCGGGTGCTTAAATCCAAATCGTGTCTAACGCGCGCGTAATCCAGCCCGTAAAAAGGGAGGGCATTATCCTCAGGCCGAGCAATTCGCTGGTGTTGGCTAAAGTGAAGCCGTGGTCTGCACCCGGAAATTCAGAACTCACGCGCGGCTACCAAACTATGCGCGCAAGAAGATCGTTGGGAAACGCCGGGGAATTGCAAAACAACGTCGTCGTCGTCGTCGTATCAACTTTCATAATGAGCGTGCTCAATGTTACGTCAGTTGGCCGTATTCCAGGGACACTCTTCTGCCAGAGCCTCTCGCCCTCTCTTTATCTCGAGCGAGACTGCTGAATTTCTCGCCTCCTTTTCCTAGTGGCGCATTCAACGATTGTGCACCTACACTCAACCCCCTGGCATTTCCTGCAATGGAGAAAATGAGACTGACCGAGCGTCATCTCTCTGTGTGATTCTACTCGGATTTTTTGTTTAACTGTTTCAACATTTTTCTCTATTGAGTGCATTTGATATGTTGATGGCCCACATTTTGAGGAAGTACAACATAATACGAATACATACGAGTAATGTCTTTTCTGTCATAAAGCAAATTTAAATTTAAAATTTACGAATACGATGAAATGTATTACTACTGTAAAATTTATGTACTGCAGAAAATCGTCTAGTTTTATGTGAGTAATATTCAAATGGTTACTTAGGTTTAAGGTACCCTTAAGCATGAGAAGATAAAAACTACATCATTTCACCATGATATCTAGGGCTTTACTAGGGATTTCTGACTTTTTATTTCAATTTTATAAGACCATTCACATATTTAAGGACCATGGAGCTGGTGTAATAAATTTATCTCTGGAATTGGATGTTTAATGACACTAAGAAGTATCTCTGAAAATAAATGTTTTATTGCAGGGAGCTACGTGAGCCCTCGGACTTCAGTACTTCTCTGCAATAAAACCTTGATTTCTGCTATAAAAGCGTTTTGTTTGACGACCATAACTCGGTTGACCTGCATCTGTATTCCAGTAAAATATAATTTTACATCAATTTATCTGTGTGATTGACTATCGCCTTAAATTGCTTATTTAAAATTTACGATCGCTGGCCCGTTATAATAATGTTCAATAATAAGGGAATTTTGCCCATCGTTCATTTCTTCCCTTTTCGTTATCATCGTATGATTATTCGATTGATCAAAATAACTTTCTCAGACTCCTTGCTTGTTTCTCTCTCTCTTTCAACATTCATTCTCACTTGTAACATTGAGTAAAACGAACGTTTACAGGACAACGGATAATTTCCCTTGCACAGGTTGACGAGCTCGCCAATGCGAAATTACTAGTGAGCAACTTGGTTGATCTAATGCTCTTCTAATTGCTCTGTTTTTGTTATAATTACTTCCGCTAATTGCCCTATCAATTTCAAGTTATTCACCCTCGGGTATATATACGTATGTAATTTCTCATTCTCCCGCTTCTAGTTGGATTTTCACGTCTGTTCGAAAACCCCTCGTAATTTCTTTCACACTTCTATCACATAAAATTTCATAATTCGTTCATAAAACTCACTATATACATTACATTTTGCTGTTTGGAAAAGTTACTGATTTCATCTTATTTTTTACAGCTGATCGGTGACGCCAACATCTGTTACGCCAGCGAAAACAGCGAAGTCGATCCGGGCAACAGGCTAATGGTATTGAGGACCAGAAACGTAAGTGTCAACCTCTTTGCACATCTCTACTAGAAATGTTAAACACCGGTCAACACTTTCGTGGCTGCTTTGTGCGAAGTTCAAGCGTAACGCCTCGTGAGTCGCGTTACGTCAGCGTCTTATTGTTAAACTGCATTCGCAACTAGCAGGTAGTATAATTTTCCCAATGAGCTTGCAAGGCTATGACTTTGGGGGCCGAAATTCATTGACTATCCACTGCGTCTACAAAGTAAAGCGTTTTACACTTTCTTAGGTATACACCGCTTCTAGAAGTGTCAGTTTATCGATCGCAGCAAAGCGGTATTACACAAGCATCGCGTGCGTGTGTATAGCTCTGACGTAAAGTGTCAAAGTGCTGAGCACTTGCGTAGTGAAGAACAGAACGCTGCAATTCTAGCGCACGCATACAGATTTAGCCAGTCCGCAAGAGCAATCGAATCTTCAGCCGCAAAAAACGTCGACTTGATTGGCTCCCAATCGAAAAATATCGCACGTACGAAGGCTTGCGCGCAGCTCCTGCAAGAGATTCGTGCGTCCGGAGGAATTAAATTAAACGTCAATCGCGGAGGTAGCTGGCCATATATAGAGAGGAAGAGAGAGTGGGCGATGTGTCGCTGTGCGGCAATTTTTCCCGAGATTGATATCGTATCTCTCGGCGACCGGCGAACGGCGCTGCAGCAATTCTCCACTGGGCCGTGGATGGACAGATAGACAGGGGCGCAGCGGCGAATCTGTCACGTCCTAATTTAGCCGGCGGAACGACGCTGCTGCCGCTACGGTCCTTTGTCGTCTCGTGCGCTCGACTACCTGCCGTCGAGCAATCGACTGGATATTTATTTACTTCGGCTCCCGAGAAAAGAAGATGAATGGAGCCTCGAGAACGTTCTCGCGCGAAAAATGCTTGTCGTTGCGTTTACGTATACGCGACCGAAATGAACGAAATATGTTTTCCTCGTATAAAACTCTTGCGGAGCGCAATAATTTTAAATTTTCGTATCGCGCGCGCGCGCACGGAGGAGGTACGTAAGTGAAGCAAGCCAAGCTCGTTTTTACTGTTTTCTCTCGTGCGGCTTCGAGCTGTCTATAAAATTTCACCAGTCGTCTCGCACAAACAGATAATTTTTCCATCATCGTAAAGCACACGGGGACACATGCACGTATGCGCGCATGTATCCGCGGACGGGACTTTTCATAGTTTACGGTTATACGCCCTTTGAGGTAATACCAACCTCCACTCACTCGTCCGCGCGCGCGCGCGCTTGTGTATACGCGAATATACGTTTCCACGACTGGAAGCACATGCATGTGAGAGACGGAATCTGTTTTCGAAATGAGATTTTTTTTTCCATGTATTATTTTCCAAGAAAGGAATTTCGCTTTCGTTTCACTTGCGCTCAAGAAACATGACTTTGAATGAGTCTCGAATCAGCGATTTCCAGTTAAACCTTTCGACCTTATTTCCAGCCTTAATGCTGCCGCCTTTATGCTCCGAAAAACCGATTCCGCGTCGATTTTTTCGAATCTGATTGCTCATGCCTCGAAGGAGAAAAAAAAGAAAGATATATGGAACGTGGAGGAGAAAGCGACTCAGCTTGGTGTCGGCGGCGGGCGGCTCCTGGGAGAAATCACGAGATATTGTGTTTCGCATGGCGTACACGTATATTCCTTCCGGATCGCGGGATTTATCCGGGGACTCGAGCTTCCTTCCGCAGTCTCGGCCCCTTTTTATTTCGCTTCGGAGCAGCAGATTTCGATGATTCGACGAAAAACGTCGGGCGAGCGTGAAAACGCACACGCGGCTACGCTGATTCAAAGCTGCGGACCGTAATAGCACAGTGATGCAGCAGCTGTGCGTGATCTCGGCAATGACGATTATCGTTTTATTCATCGCGAGATTCCTAGGCCGACAGTCGTGCGGCGCATTTTAGAACGAGGCTCGGATATCGTACAGCACAGTATCTCATCTCGCCATTGTTTGGCCGGGAAAACCGCAGTTCTCCCCCGCATCTGCGGCGAATAATCTCGCGACAATTATATGGCGAATTTCTTTGTCTCGACGTCGTCGCGCGCGCGAGCGCAAGAATGAGAGAGAGATAACGAGATTCGATCTATGCACATCGAGAGCGATTGTCCTCCCCCGCTGATGTATATACAGTCAGCAGCCAGAGACCGGTATAGAGCGCGGTGAAGTATCACTTGTCTCTTTCCTCCCGCGTCTCATCCAATATTCGCTGAGTCATTTCCTCTCCGCTTCCGTTCGGCCGCCGCGCAATCCGCTAGTCCAATCAGAGCAGAACAAGAAGACGCTTTTCCCCGGTTAAGTTCCCGAGGAATATCGAGTCGTTCTTCCTCCCTCTCGAGTATCACTCGGGCCCGGCGAACGTCGATTCGTCGAACCAAGCCGGCTCGGAAAAGTGGAGTGAGAGCGGGAGGGAAATACCTACGATTTCTCGCTGCCTCTCGCGCTTTCGCTCCGTCGATCCTCGTCTAGAATGGTTTTACCGAATCGAGTGACGCGAATCAACACTGACTCGCAAGTGTGTGCTTCTCGGCCGGCCGGGCTTTTCACTGGTAGTGATGTCTCTCCTATCTATAAGCGCGAAAGTTCGACCAGCTCTAGTTCTGATAGAATAGTTTTGATGGATTATCCGACTGCGTATACGCTGTTTGCGCGCGTAAGCTTCGCTAGTTTCCCACCGACGCCGCCGCCGGCCACTCGACGGCCAATATTCGGATCATGTATACCTTGTCGGTTCTCCGTTAAAGTTCGATGGTTGGCAAGACAAACTTTGCGCAGCTGATTGTATGATTTTGCATTCCGGCCTTGTTGGAAATTCGAATCGAAAACGTTTCAGCGTTGTGCGTTTTTTTGTTTTGACCCAGATTTCGGAATATTGATTTTTCGTGTTTCGAGAAAGTCGAGAATTTAAATGCGGTATGTCAGAATCGAGCACACAAAGACGGTCCTTTGTGCGTGCGGACAGAAAGGTATCTTTATTGTGGCTCGTATTTCGCGTTCCGTCGTTGAAGATATAATAGCAAGCAGCTCGAGAGGTTCTTTCTCGTGCGTATATAAATATCAGAAGCAGACGATCGATTTTTTCTCGAATGTACAATAAAATCGCATTCTAAATACAATAGCTTACACTTTCTTCAAGAGTCGTCCTGAAAAGGCATGTGCCCGGTAGTGTTGGGCGATATTTTTTGATATCGATATTCAGTGCTCGATATATCGATATTTCTTATCGATATTTTATACATTCGATATTACCATTATCGATATTTTTACCCCAATATCGAAAAAAATATCGAAATTTAAATCATCAACTGCATAAACAGAATTTTGTAAGAACTCCGATGTCGCCAGTGAGTGCAACTTCATAAGCACAGGTACACTCACACTGCGGTCAAACCCTAAGCGCTCATTGCACCTATGCGTCGATGATCGACGGTATATAATATATTATACTCTCGATTTCTACTTTCAACTTTCAAATTCTTTCGCGTTTAAGCAGCGTATGGATGCTGCGCATACAGACTGGCGCATCTAACTATACATAGAACAGAATATATTCTCTCTGTCGTATTAGTCACAAGTATAACAAATGCGACCGTGCGACACTGTCGATCCGATAGCCGACAGTCCGTATTTATTTTAAGTAAAACATCATGGATCTCAATTGTTTCAACAATATTTTACAAAGTGCGTTGATTGTACTAATAGTACAAAATAAAAGTTTATACCAAAAATATTTTACTATTTATTTTCACTTATACTAAATATAAAAAATAATTTGTAAATGTTGAAATATTAAATAAAAATATAAATTTACGTATCGATATTAGAGCCACGATAATTATCGATATCGAATATCGAACCATGTGGCATCAGGAACAGTCTCCCGCAGCCATCAAAGCGCAGAGAGCATCGATCAAGGCAGATCAACACGGGAAAGTCAAGCCCGCAGAGCAGCAGCGATGCCTCGGAACTATCGAAGACGCAAGAAAATCGATTAAGAAATCCCTCGCGGGCATAAGCCGCACTTCCAAATCGTTACACCGCGCTAATGTGTTTTCCCCTCAAGAGTCAGCGCCGCAGCGTTGGATCATCCCGGGCCGTCAATCCCCGGTCTGGCAAAAAGCGTCTCGGAAAAAAGCTCGACCTCCTCGGCGCAGCGTTCAAGAGCGACGTGCGAGCAAAGCTGCTACATAAACGATCGGTTATCGATGACCGCATTACGCCTCGCAATACAGCTCGGCGCGTCAAGGATCAGCAGCAGCAGCTTATACTCCTTTGGAAAAAGGAGGAGCGGGGGAAAAATCTGGAGGCCCGCGCCAGGAGCGATGCATTACCAAGAGGGAGAGCGCATGATGAACGACCGGAAGGTGCAGACTGATCGATGCGAAAAAGACAAAGCCAAGTGCAGAGGGAGCCATAAGGTTAACGTCCTTTTTTTCTTCTTCGCAGGAACCACAGGATTCTCCAATGTAAACATTCGCCATCATTTTTCAATTCCGCGAGTAACCCTGCTCTGTACTTACGCTGCTCGCAGAGTCTCTCTGGGGAGGAGCGCGGGTCTCGGGCAATGGATGAGATCCCGATATGCAAAGGCAGAGCGGAGAATCTCGAACGCACGTATGCGCTACCGTGTTTATAACTGCAGCGTAAAAAAACGAAGAAGACGACGAGTTATATAGCGGACGGATAGATGAGAGCGGCGCAGGTTATTCTTTATACCGCTGCGCGAGTCCGCGTTTCCGCTAGCTTAAGCTAAAATTGAACAATTCCCTGGCGTGCACGCGAGCGGCGTACGCGTGTATACCCAGCAGCGCCAAGGAGGTCGGAGGAAGAAGAAGAAGGACGACGGGAGAACGCGTATGTATTCCGAGTCCGGCCGGGGGAGGAGAGGACTTTTTCCCCTGGGGGAAATATCTTTTAGCAATTTGCCGAGGCCGCTGCATACGTTACGCCCGCGCGAGAGAGGCCCAGCGATCTATGCAAAACGCGATACTGCGCAGACGCAACAGGTGCGCTTGAGAAATGTACACGCGCGCTCGCGCTCCTTCTTCTTTCTTGCCGCGTATATGCTTCCTACCTACTGCAGCTTCTTTCTTTTATCCCTTACGGTCACTACTGCCGCCTATGTTCGCGCAACTTTCGAAAGCTCGGCGAACTGTCGAGCGCCGCCGGCGAATTTGTTCTCGCGGGGCTACGCGAGTTTATATTGTACAGCCGAGAGAGCTTTTTTGCCAAATTTTCACTCTCGGAGTGCATTACTTCTCGCTAGCGTGCGGAGTATGAAACTTTGAGTGCGTGAAAAACCGGAGCTTATTTTTGCTCCAAAACACCCAGGAGTTTCGCTCGTGTGCGATTATGTGCTCGGATGGCTAGCCGCGCATTAGCAGCCATGCGCTTGGATTCTCCATCCGCACGTTGTACGTCGATAATAGCTTGCTAAATATTAAGCGCCGTACGGCGAGTTCGAGCGCGTAAAGCCTTCACGTTATACGCTTCGCTAATGCCAGCGCATCGCGTAAACTTGAAGGAAAATTTACGGTATTACGCTGTAAAATCGTTGTAGCTCCGAGTGTACTTTATTCGTACTGATTGTAAAACCGATGGTTGTCGGAGCGAATTTCGTCTAGTGTAATTTAGGGAGAAAAGACACTGCCATCAGCGACGCTGTAAGGCAATTTGGCGAAATCGCGTAATAGATTATGCAAAGGAGCCTACTGCAACAGGCCATTTCCTCGGGCCAATCTCTTCTGCGCGCGGCATATGGAAAGAAAACGGGAGCAGAAGATAAAAAAAGCAGGAAGGAGGAGAAGGAAGCCGTCGGGAACGACGACCTCATTTACGAAATCATTAACCAATCTCCGAACGAGGGAGAGAGAGAGAGAGAGAGAGAGAGAGAGAGGGAGAAGAACCGAAGAAAGGTCGCGACGCTACAAAGTCAGTCGTCGAGAAAATCGGCCTTGAGTCTAATGTATATACACAGTCTGAAATTTCCGCGAGGAAAAACGCAGACTGCATTTGCGTAATCGGATTTCGAGTGATCTATAGTGCCACCGCCAGGTGAATGTACAACGCAGCTGGAGGAGCAGCTTTGGACCGCTGCGAGAGGAATTTCGTTCCTCCAATTGAATTTCCATGGCGACCAAAGACAGGAGCGCCGCAGGTGAAGTGTACACGCGCAGGGGAACATTAATAACCGGCCGGCGTGGGTGTACGTACAGTGTACATCGACTCCCCGCGGACTTTAGCAACAACCACGGCGGCGGAAGGCCCCGTGTACCTACACGGAAGCCCGACTGAATTATTGTGTCGGTCGAGCCCTAAATCATAAAAACAACAAATTGCGCTCGAAAGAGAAGGAGAGCAAGCGAGAGCTTATACTCTTCGGGCGCGCGCGCGAAAAAGGAGGGCGGGAGCAGGCAGCGGTGCCAGGAGTTTTTGAACCGATTGAAATATGGAGTGGAGAGGCGCCAGGCTTAATGAAAAATGGTAACACGCAGTGGCTGGGCTATAAGCGAGGCTTGCAGTCTGACATCAACCCCCCCCCCCCCCTATTCGCCGCTGCTGCTGCTGCTGCTGCTTCTACGGTGCAGGAGAGTCACGTGCCTCAGGCGTAGACGACGATGAAATTTTCTGTCGATCACTTGTAACGGAGCTACCCGATCGCTGTAATTATTCATCGCGCTTGGAACTGGTGTCGTTTTCTTTTAGTTTAAAAATCAGAAACAAATTGTTCCGGCTGCGTGTCTGACCAAGCGTGTATGTTACTACTACGGTGGCATGCTGTTTTTGAATTCCATCGTGCATTCGATTGCATTCGATGCAAACAAGGAAATGGATTTGTTGGCAAAAGGAAAAAAGTGGCCGATCGTTTGTATTCCAAACCCAGACGTGTAATTAGTCGAGCGATTCGAAATCTAGCAGAAGCTGGGGAATCATTTAATAAAAACGTCGATCAATAAATTTGACGGATACACGCGCTATTGAAAAATGGCCCGATATTCCATCACCTTCCGCGGCATGAATATTAAAATTTATTGGCATTCGTTTGTCCAAAGCTTGCGGAGTTCTGTAATTAATTAAAATTTCGTTTGTTTTATTTTCTCGCGCGTTCGGTGTAATTCCCCACACCTGCCAGTGCTGATGCCCGCAAACATCGAGTGCGAACGCCAGAAACTTGTTATTGCCTGAGATCCCGGCGAGAAAACAGACCTCAGTCGTGTTTACATGCTTTCAATTTCGCAGTTGCAACTTTCCACTTCTTTTACTTGAAACGTTATAGGCACTTTTGGTTCGGGGATTAAACATCCGTTGCTCAGCTGAACAAATAATTAATCTTTCGACTGGCTACGCGCTGAATTTCACATAATTAAAACGAATTTTCACTTTTTTGTTTAAAGTTATAACGCAGACTTCAATAAGTTTAACTCTTTATTAATTTTTGCAAATAAATTTTAACAGATTCGATGTACCTGAATCAAATGCTTTTTCAAAACGAACCTCTTTCCACCGCTTTTAATATAAATAATCAACTTGGTCTTATATAATGTTCATGTGCAGTTTTCTCAAGAGTTAACATTCTTCCAATAATGGTGAAGTGCCAATTCATTTTCATTAACTCCGAGCGACTGAATTTCCACTCTCCAAGATTCAGAATACGCAGTCCTGTGAAATATCAGCGCACAGTATTCACGGCCCGCATATGCCGAAATCTCGGCGTGGAATTAAATTCACTCGTAGAAGCTTTTCTATACCCGTCCCGAAATCGTGTCGACTCTCATCCCTCGACAACTAATCCGGGCCAAAAGGAAAATTCAAGCTAGCCGCGATTAAAGTTTCATTCATTTCCCACCGCGTGCACGCACACACGTATAAGCGTTCCGAAATTCGCCGGCGCACACTTAATGCAGGAATGCGAGCTCGAATAATGCGCTATGAGAGTAGGAGAGCGGGAGCTCTGCTAACCGAACGCGGGGGGAAGTTAGATTGACTGAACGGCTGGGCAGAGCAGCAGTAGCTGCAAATACTGGCTGGCCGACCATAACAATGCGGGCCCCGAACGTAGGGCCTGGGCGCAATCCGCAAAGACCTCAATTATGCGGCGATGCTAATTACTCGCAATCGAAAGCTCGATCTTCATGAGAGGCGGCTGCCGGGCTTTTCCACCTCTATTCGTGCCTACTGCCTATGCTCTGTACTAGCGCTGAAACTCTCTCCCTCGACCCATTGTTCTTTTCCTTATTATTGCTAATTGGAGCGCCATTAGAACTTTACAATGCGAGCCTGAACCGCGAATCGCTCTTTTTCGACTGTTCCCCCCCCCCCCCTCTCTCTCTCTCCCTCTTCGCCTTGTTTGCGATTTGTACGCTCTGTTGTTTTTTACGCCGTCGCACACTGCGATTTAATAAACTCGGTTGCCGCTGCTGCTGGTCGGACGCGTAATCGAAAAAATATTGGACTCGAATAATTAGTAATTAGAGCTTCATTGTTCCGATATTCCTCCGCGGCCGCCGCGCCGCTGGCGACTGAATGGACTTCAAGGTTGAACGTTGGAATGAAAAAGCGATTGACATTTTATAACCTGATTGCGTTGTTATTTCGCTGGCCAGAGGCGTGTACATACGCTTGCGAGATTGCGACTATATAAATAGTCCGGCGTTTGTTTTCAAACTGGTTCAATGTTCGCCGAACTTGCTCGTGTCCATCATGATTCTCCTGCGCAGATCGTGCAGTCGCTTGGAAACATTAAAGTTGTCCGCGGTCTGGCCAGAAAATGTCTAAATTGATGAAAAGCAAGTTAAATTCTATATACCAAGCGTAGTGTCAGAATGATATAAGAAACCGAAAAAAACTTTATCCGGTAAGAGTGCCCCTCAAAATGAAAAGTCTTCTTTTTGGATCTAGTTCTTGCCAATTTTCATGGGATTTCCACATGCATAGGTATATAGGTTTTTTGCTTACTCCTAGAGGAAGCTTTGTAATAGTAAAATTTTCAGTTTCGCTAAAACTTCATAGAAACAAGTTTTTAGATGTTAGAAGTTCGAATTACGTGTTTTTAGGAAATGTCCGTATGGATGTGTGTATGTGTGTGTCTGTTTGTGTATGTGTGTGTGTGTGTGTGTGTGTGTGTGTGTGTGTGTGTGCTGTTGTGGTTGTGTGTGTGTGTGTGTGTGTGTGTGTGTGTGTGTGTGTGTGTGTGTGTGTGTGTGTGTGTGTGTGCATACCGTGATATTGCTGAAACTATTCCGTCAATATCAATCAAATTTGACATGCATATCTATTTTTGGATTCTAAATTCGGGGAAAACATTTATTTTTTAATTTTTTCAATTACTTTTTTTATGGGCATTTTTTGATTTTCGAAAAACATTATTTTCTTTTTTTCAATCATTCCATTGTTGCAAACCATTCAGCTAAAATGCATTTGAAAGATAATAAAATTACCTACGTTTCCCCGTTTGGTCCTCGGGATTGACCGCTCCGTTCGGCATATAAAATGAAAAAGGTGATTTAAAAAAAAAATTCATATCTCTGAAACTAAACATCATAACCTCACGAAAAAAAATATGTTGATGGGTTATGTGTCAAACTATATTTCACTAAAATTTCAAGTGATTTGACTACTTATTTTTTCAGTAATAAATCGAAAACTGAAAAAAAGTTTTTTTTGAGTCTCGATTACGGGCGTAAAAAGACCTTATTGCACTTGAGATTTTGGGAAAAGGTAGATATTTTATATGTTTTGGCTACGTTCATTGCGCAGCTTTGAAACCCCTATGGTTCTTAAGATATCAAGGTTTTAATTTTTTTTTTGAAAATTTGTTGATTCCTTATTTCTCTAAAACAATGTAGTCAAATGCTTCAAAATTTTATTTGGTGATTCACCATAAACAAATATATATCTGCTGTTAAAATTTCAAACGATTTCGTTGAGTATGCCAGTGAATAATGGACCAATTAATATAGTCTACGGTTTTTAATTGGCCTATACGATTCACCGATTTTGCTTTACTAATTAAAATGTTCTGTCTGATCGATAGCTCGAGAATTCGGTTATGAAAGCTATGTGGCATATTTTTTTGTTTTAGGATACTTAATGTTAGTGAGAGCAATACTGCTAAGTGATTTTCTACCTGAACAATAAAAATAATGATTTTATTCGAAAGTTGTCTTTATCAGCTGTTGTAACCGATCCGTAAAGGTTTTCACATCTTTTTGTGGTGCTAATATTGACCGATTTTGACACTGTCCGTTTTCCCTCAATTTTCGTTTCTAGCCCAAAATGCAAAAGTCTCCCATCATCTGCTGCGTCCATGTTTATCGCGCTTTGCGGCCGGACTCGAGAGCATCTCCTCTCTTTCGCGCGCTCTGCAGAAAAGGCTTATCGCTCACCAAATGAAAAGCAAACTGTACCCGATCGAGACGACACGAGCAATCGGCAAACATTCGGTTCGGCAAAATTTTTCAATTAACGGTTTCGTGATGCGTTTGCACGCGTTGCAGCGGCGCGCGCGTGCGTCGACTACCGCAGGTGTTCGGGAATTTCGTTCGTCGAATTTTTCCCCATTTTTTTTTTCACGCGCGCGTCTCTGTTGATTTTTCATATTGGACGCGCGCGGCTCACCGGGAAAATACGCCGAAATAATTGTTTTCGATCGGTGTAAAAAATTATTACACGGGGAGAGAATCGAAGTGCCCAACGACGATGTCACGCGCAGCTCGCTACCGGACGAGGGTATGTGTGGAAAAACGTCCAATTAATCGCTGCCCGAGCCGCAGCCATTACACGCTCGGGGCTGTGCGGCGGCGCGCATCTCGCGAGTAAATTGCGCATAACGCGCGCGTGAGCCGCTGTCAAACACGGCCCCGACATCGATCCCTGCGAGCCGCATAAGCCGGTGGTAGCTATCCCGAGTCTCGTGACACACGCACGTACCTGTCAGACATTATGTTGCATCGGCGAATCACCGGGAGAGACAGCGAAACATTGAGTGATCGCGATGGGGCCGTTTCAATAGCCGCGCAGCGTCGCTCGATAAACAAAGGTTTTTGAACGCCTCGATGCGACCCTTAGGCCGCTCGATACAACGCCGACTGCACTTGTCGTGTCGAGTTTTCGATCGATTCCAAGCGGCGTCGCTTATTTCGGAGCCAAACAAGGGAAGAGTTCGGCTCAGCGCGATTCGCAGTGTACATAATTTGTCCGAGAAGAATTGAAAAAAAGCAGAAGCGCCGCTTTCTTTGTCGCCAAAGTTCCTGCGTCCCTTAGCGCAAACTTGACTCCCGATTGTGCTCGCGAGCAGCTGCCGCGACTCTTTAGAGCGGAAGTAGAGAGAAACAAAAAAAAAAAAAGGATAAGAGGAGAAATGTTTTCGCACTCGGCGCGAGAAGTTAAAAGCGAGAACTGCGTTATTCTTGCCTATATAATAGCGAGAGCGTCGCCGGCGCTCGCACGTTCCCTCGTTATACGGAGAGCTGACAATGGGACGAGCTAATGCGCCAATTAAGACTCAAAGTTTCTGCTCTCTCGCTCTTGGGCGCTACTGTTTTCTGCCACTTACATGAATTTTTCAGCGCGGCCGATTCTGCTGCAGAAGCTCCGTTAGCTGCGCGCGCGCGCGCCGGGCGAAGAGCGCCAGCGTCGGAAACTCGCGAGCCAGCGCGGAACATTGGATGACAAACGAGATGAAAATTAAAGTTTAAATTAGTTTGGCCTTGTGAGCGCGCGAGCGCAAGTCATTTTCCGCGGGAAAGTGTAATATTCCCCGGCTCTCCGCCGGAGAAAAGGGAGAATTATAGCTGAATTAGAACAAAAGTATAACGAGAGCGACGCGCCGGAAAAAATTCAGTTCTTCCTCTCTCTCTCTCTCTCTCTCTCTCTCTCTCTCTCTCTCTCTATCTCGCGCGACTCTCCTTGATTTTTTCCGCGAAACTTTGCGCGGATCGAAAAGCCGCGCGCGCGCGTCCTTAATTAAACTGCATCCTTTGCCCCGTGTACGAGACACTGTGTTGTCTCGTATATACATTACAATGATGCCGCCAAGTAATTACGAATAATAATACTTTATGCGCCTCTGGATTACACGTCCGGGCTGAAAGCGCTATAGCTTCTCCTTTCGGCGCACAATGCGGCGCAAATTTCGTTGTGTATTTTCGCTCCATTCAATGTTTCGCTCGCTGTAGGAATCGCATCGACACAAACCGCATTCGCCCACGCCGGCATTCAATCAGCTTCTCTCGGAGAGCGCGTAAATGAAAAGATAATGACGTCGGAATCGATATCACCCGCCGATGGTCCATCAAGCCCGCGAGAGCCAATAATAGTAGCAAGAAAGTCGTCGAACGACGTTATACGCGGCAGAGAAAAAAGTAGTTCGTCGTCTTGGCGGTGGCGGCGTTATACAGCTAGTCCGGATTAATTTTCTCCTACGCAGACGCAGCAGCTCATCGCAGCGTCATCAAACTAAAAACTCATTATCATGCATTAGCGGCACCCCCGCAGCGCAAACAGCGCCAGCAGCGCGACGTTACATCTTCACAGCGGCAATATCCCCCGCGCGGGTGCGCGACAAAGCTCCTCGTGCAGGCAATTAGCGGTGTAGCTATCGTCCTTCTCCCGCGATCGGAAAAGACGCTGATACCGGGGCTGCAGCTGAGAGTGAGAAGAGTGAAGTAGACGCCGAGGGGTTGGCAACAGCGGTAGCAGCGGCTTCCTTGATTGCCAATATGGCGCGCGAGCTTGGAAAACAGGGTCGGAGGGGGGCAGAGTAACGTATAGGCTGGCGCTGCAATCCTCGCGGTCCACAATGCCGCCGCGGGCGTTAATTTCCCCACGAAACGTATTGCACCCTCGCGATTCAATTGTTCCCTCTCTCTCTCTCTCTCTCTCTCTCTCTCTCTCTCTCTCTGTGTCTCTGCGTGTAGGTGTAGGTGTATGTGTATAGGGAGTTATATTTTCCCCCGACGCGCGCGGGCCTCACAATAATGCTTCTGCCGCCTAGCTCGTACGTCGTTCCCTTATATTCCGCACTCGTTGGAGAGAGAGAGAGGGGGAGAGAGAGGGGGGGGGGGACCAGCCGCACTTGTATTATACGGTATACAGCACGTTCCCGCTTTTTCTGGCTACGGATTTAGCCGGCGCTCCTGAGGTGTACCTGCGAGGGTTGGGACCTTAATCGAAAAGCTCCGGAGCTTTCCGCTGATTCCGTGTTTTATTGAAAATCTCCCGGCGAAATGATCTTTTTTTACTGCTCGGGCGAGCCTTTTCTTTGTCGCCGCGCTGTATAAAACCCGCTGATATAAACGAAGCGAATATATTTTTTTCCGCGAAAAATGTTTGACGAAACTCTGCGTAAGTAAAATGTAAAATCGGCCCCCGTTACGATTCCGGGCCACACAAAAGCTGGAGCGTAAAAGCCCCCCCCCCCCTATACGGGCACTTCTATATAACTACGCGTATACGCAAGCTTTGCAGGCTCTTACACGTGAGCGCAAAGGGGGATCGTTTGCAGGGGTATTTTGTCGGATCGATCCCGAGTAATGAAATGTCGTCAGCGCGCCTGTGTAGTATAAAAGAGTAAAATACATACCTCTGCGCGGAGCGAACTCGTAATTAATTCGTGATTTCCGTGCAGCAGCCGATCCGCGGCACTCGTTATTAATGTTTTCGCGGGGAGAGTTTTATCGAGTTTCGCGATGGTGGGAGGAGCGGGCATTAATCAAAACGCACTTTTCTTAATTCAAATTTCATGTTCATTGAATATGCATTACCTGCAGTCTGCAGCAGTCGTTTTCCTTGCGAGCTCGCACCGAGAGCGAGCGAGAACGAGGAGAGGAAGACAGTATGCGCTGAATAAAAGTCTAAAAATCAATTCCTTCGAAGACTGACGCGCCGTTAAGCTTCGGGTCTTATTGCGTTCGTTGCGCGACGATTGTTCATTAATATTACATTTTTAAGGACGCTTCCTGTCTCTTTATCTCAGGAATAGAGACGGAGAGCCTGAATGGAGTCGAAAGAGCTAGCACGGCGTATAAAAAGCCTCGTTCCTTTTATCGCTGTCCTCTTCTTTCTCTCTACCGGCGGGGATTTGATAAAAGTTCCAGCATAAAGTCAATCTGCGCGATCGCCGAGCTCCGCGGGCCATTAAAAAATTAACGACTGCGGAGGATTTAATTTAACGAGCCTTTTATTGTTTCTCCGTTACAGCTGACTTTCTACAATTACATCACGGTCGACGAAACTGTCACGTACACGCCGCATCCCAAAGACCAAGCCAAGACGCTTCTGACACAGGAGGCCGTCGTTAAAGTACATGGCGTTCCGCTCACTCATTACATGGAGGATCTCCTCGCGTCCAAGATCTCCTTCAATGCTGGCAAGGTGAGTACACTCTTTTCTTTCGACGGCTCCATTCATAACGAGCGCTTCAATGGCACGCGATTATATCGTTACTATTTTATCTCGCATAATCAATCTGTTGTAGCAATAACGATAGAGCATCTGCGATAATATTGATTTATACGTTGCAAATATTCTGCGTGATAAACTAACTGAAGCATATTTATATTTTTTATAAAAATAAACGATTCACGATGCGCAAAATTGACTCCTCAGGGCCGACTAGCGATCGAGTGGGTGATCGACAAAATCGACACGGAAGTTAAGGATCTGGCCAACAGCGCCGCCAAGACGACCGACGAGCTGCTGAACACGACGCGCCGGCAGATCGACGACCTTACCAACATCACCAAGCGCAGCATGGACGAGATCCAGAGCGCGGCCAAGAAGTCATTCGAGGAGGTGCACAATCTTACGACGCCCCCGTCCCACTCCTCGATGCCGAAATTATAGCTGAGGTTCCGCACTAGCTTCAATCTTTTCAATTAATCCCCACGTGCGCGCTGGGAGAAAGAGAGAAAGAGAAAGAAGAACGAGCCTCGCGCTCCCGCCCATTTTTCCGATTGGCTCGGGGAATTCCGGAGAATTACTCTCTGCGACGCAATTTTCTCCCGAGCCGAGAGGCCGAGCGAGTGCGCGAGCTTAATGGCAAACGTCAATTTTGGTGACCGAATCCTCTTTCACGGCTGTCTGCCGCGAGCGAACGTCTTTCTCGTGTCTGTGCGCGCACGTACGTATATAGTCGAAATTCGAGATTCCAGGCGGGGCTGTCCGCTTTGCCGTATCCTTTTTGTTCTTGAAAAATCCATAGACTTTTTTCGCCGCTCGTTGTTGTTGTTGTCGTTGCTCTTGTTGTATTATTTTCCGTCGTTGAAAGGGCGATTGCATACTGGTACATCTGGAATGTGTAACCGACTCGACAACGCTTCAGAAGCGCGAAATCGGTCCACTTTTTTCAAGAACATACAAGGCAAGTAACATGAACAAGAGAGTTATTAAATGTTAATCTTCGTTGTATATCTTGGAATTTTTATAATGTAAAAGGTGTTTTCTACCGAGCAAATTTTGCATTAAATTGATGACATATTGTCAACGTCGATTCGTAAAATGTAAATGTTAAGTGGAAACCAGAAAAAAAACAGAAAAATTTAAAAATATACAAGCTATGAACAAGTCATATTTAACGACTGAGCTATCGAGCGATTATTTTACAATGCAATGAACGATGAGCTGGAAATTCTCATCAATCAAAAGATTAAACAAATGAATTGTAATAGGGAATCATAGTTTTATCAAGCCAAATTTGTATATAACTTGTATTATCTTAATTTTTGATAAATCCGACCCTTAAGAGAGTAGTATTTTTACGTTCCAAGCGAAAGTTGTAATGATCTTTGGAAATATGAGGAGATAAATACGATCCTACTGTTTTAGGTGCCTTCTTTATGGATCATTTCAAGGCAAAGAAGATTTTAAATTTCTATCGAATTGTAGACTTTTACTTATCGAATAATTATTATTGAGCTACGAGAGTAACTCAATAGTAAAGAACAAATGTAAACAGTAAAACTCTTTATAACGAGTATATAAAAAAAATGGCTTGATTTTTTCTCAAGACCCGCACTGTTACGTTGATATCCCTAAATCGCATCTACTCATTTTAAAGTAGTTTATAGAAAGTATATACACGAGTTTGTAATTGAGAAATACGGCATAAATTTCCAATTTTAACAGTAGACAAAAGTACACTGTATTTCAATATATTTGTTCATGAATGTCGAATTGCACCAAGACACACACGCAAATGCAACATGCAACTCATTTGAAACTGCGATATTTACTTGACTATGTATTCGTCGATAAAGAAGGGGTGCAAAACCGAAATAAACTTGATAAACACCGATGTTCAAATGTTAATTTGTTCTCGGAAATACGATCATCAAACGTCTGCGCTATAGATGCAGCTTTTTACATACAAACGATTGTACAATATATTATGTTGATTTTGTGGAAATTATTAGGCGTATTTATTTCTAAAAAGGAGCTAAAACAATATTTGGTTATAATACAAATGTGTCTGTTAATATTTGTTAGAATAAAGTACGCTATTCGTAAACCAATGAAGCGATGTTCGTCGTATTGATTTTAACACAGCCAAAAGCGCGAATAATTGCTCAGAATCTGCTTTCACTTTACCGAAACGTTTCAAAAGCCCGCAAAAGATTCGCGTTGAAATAGCCGTTAGCAAATTCCCCGTAAAATAGGCGACTTTCAGGCGTTACATAGGAAAAGCAATACTATCGCGGCGAGCTCATATAGGGTAAAAAGCCTCTGCGCAAGCAAACATTGGCGAAAGCACTCGTTGTCAACGCATTTCCAGACCGCTGCAACGCTCTCTCTCTTCTCCTATTTCCAACGGCTGCGCGCATTTCGCTCTATCGCCGAAACACAGCAGGCTGGCTGGCACTCAACTTGAGTGCGGACCGCACTTGGCCCTCAAGTGTGCATCCACGCGTGCAGCAGCGAATCGATCTCTCGAAATTCCGGCCGCGCAATTGCGTACACACTTGCCTGCAGTTTCCAAGTGCGCTCCGCCGAGCGTCTGGTCATTACCGAATAGCTGTTCGCTCGAGAGACGATTTCGCAGCAACAGCAGCAGCAGCATAGTATACAGGTATAAATGTCGACGACGCGTTATGAGGAGGAGTCGTAGCCCGTCGGCTAGAGATAATTGACGCAAGAGGTCCACAGGTTCATCGCGCGGTTTCGGTCAAATATTGACGCGCAGTATGATTGTGATCACAGGCCGGCCTTTGTGCCAATCTACTGCACCTGCGCCCATCAGGCTGCACGTGAATGGTTCTTAGGCACTTTTCGAATGTCGCGCTCGTTGCACGCCGGGCTGTGTTGTTGGCGGCGGCTCAATGGGAAACTGCTGCCGCTGCCGGGTTCTATCTTGCATATAGCGAGGCGAAATAACCGCCGGGACGATTATACGTCGCGCGAGGCTTGAATGAATGGAATTGCCTCTGTTTTATTCATCGTGTTTTTCTGCTAAGCGCGGTAGAGGCAATTAAGCTCGCTGTTAGCATAGTCTCGGCGAAAGGCGGTTAAATCGGGGGGGAATTAGGTGTACCTAAGTCGACTATCGGAGCGCCGAGCGCGCGCAATTATAGAGCTCGACAGCCGATAACGCGCAGCTCGAGAGGACTAAATATTTCACCGCAGTTCTATCGAAATCCTCGGGATATTGATAAGCCATGAAGCTATTAGCGCCGTCCAGTTTCTCTCCTGATCCGCGCAAGGTCCAGCGGAGCTTAACTCGGCCGCTTGTTTCGAGAGAGTTTGTCGTTCGCGCAATGAAACTATATCAGCTAGCCGCATATACATCAGGGGCGCATCTTCGCCCGGCACTTTTGCTTCCTCTCGGTCTCGTCGCGCGCTGACGCGACGAACGGACGCTTGTAACAAGTTTCAAGAGGAAATTGGATTATCCCTCGGGAGCTCGAATCTACGCTGCTCGCTGATTGACCTACTGGCCGTCGAGGCAAATCGAATTAGGCTTCCTGACACCGCGGCCACTGTCCGTCCGCCGACGCCTCGTCTTCGTATCGAAGAGAGAGTGAGAGAGTGGCTGTACAGCTCGACTCCGTAGCGCCGACGTCGTCAATTCGCGTCCCTTGCGCGCCTGCATTTACGCGCGCTCTTGTCGATAAACCCGAGGGGTTTTGCATTGCTCGGCTATACGTAGACCGAGACGTTCCCTCCCCGAGGCGAGATGGCTTATGAATGCAAACTGTTTATTGGCTATACTCGAGCGACCGTTGCCCGAGACGTTTACTCGATAACTGGAATCCTTGCAGCGAGGAGGAGAATTTTAAAAAGCTCCTTCGCGCGATCCGTACACGTCAGTCGGCGTCGTTGACGTGGAATTAAATTCAGCTGGGGCAGGTGAAATCACGCGCGCGAAACTTAGTGCTCGGCGATTCTGGTGCGGCATGTGCATAAGAGTGAAAATCAGAGCGCTGGGCCAGCGCTACTCGAATTTCCGATTCGGCTGCACACAAAGGCGAGACTTTCTCTCTCTTGGGGCGAGCTCGTAAAAGAGCGCACAGCCCTCTTCGGACTTTCAGAGCCGCGTTCGATGGCTCATGGTTTACACATCGCGACGGTGTTCGTCACCCCGTAAAAGCTCCGATGGTGATCCTTACTCTCCCCCCCCTCTCTCTCTCTCTCTCTCTCTCTCTCTCTCTCTTTCTATCTGCGGGCTTCTCCTCGGCTCTCCAGAGAAAGAGAGGAAACGAGACCAGCGGTCAAGAAGATCCCCGACGCTCTCTCGATTCACGAGCCCGTGAAAGCCATCCTCTCTCGATTCGTCTCTTTCCTATATATACGCCTCGCCTTCTTCGACTCGAGGGGCTGCCCGCACTTTTCGCAAAACCGCTTTCTTCGCCGGTTATTGCAAGATTCTTATTTTTCAAATCGATAATTTTCATCCAATTTTTCTTTTATCTTGCTCGTTGGATTTTTTTCATTTTTATTGAAATGAAATGATTGGTTTATAACTAATTACAAAATGTTCATCAATTTAAACTGATAATTTATAGTGCATTGTGCAACGAGTGCGGTAAGTTGCTAATCGCACACGCGGGCAGCGCACGAGCAAAGCGCGTGTGACCAGCTATGCTTGCACTGTTGGCAAGCCGCACGAATTGCACATGCCATTTTTTTTTTCACAAGCGTGGGTTACTCTCTATTTGGTGCACGGAAATGCGTGCACTAAATAGAAAAAGGTAAGGATTTTTCACATTTTTAAAATACTTTTTAGATTTTTTATTTTTGTTATTCAAAATAGCTGCAAACAATGAACGTAATGTCCCAATGGTGTTCTTACTAAACCATGTAAGTTTTTCAAAACTGGCGTATATAATAGTCAACGTCCTGTACGCTTCTCAATCTTGCCAAACACGAGAACTTGTCCATGTCTGTATATAAAAGCTCTTCGACGGTTATAAAAAACGAGAGATTCTTTCCGTCCATTGTACAGTATAGCGCGAGCCAATTCGACATGTGAATAAATAACCATAATCCTATTATACCGCTCTCGAATACGGATCTTTTTGTTTGCAGTAGATAGTCCCTCGTTTTGGTCAGACAGGCAGACACATCGGACTAATACTTTGTTCGCTCGGCTGCGCCTTTGTTTCGGCATTTCGAGCACGACGCAGCGAGAAACGAACAGCAGCGCTCGGATCACCAAAAAGTAATTCCCGTCTCACTGGTCGCGCTATCAGAGTCAAATTTAAATTATCCCGCCAGACTCCGACAGGCGCTTGCGAGCGAAACAACAAACTCTGTCTCTCTCCCTCTTTCTCTCTCACCCATCAGCCGACGAATTCATCAGCGCGCCAACTTGAAAACGCAATTAAAATTGAATTTACTAGCGGCGAGCCGTGTGTCGGAGGTATCAACGTTCCATTGCGACGCTTCTACTTAATAAAACAAGAAATTTCACGGGCGGCTTCTTATACAGCGCAGCAAATATTTCGTCGACATTCTCCGACGGACCCGAGTTTAATCGCTGCCGCGGCAGTTTGCCCTTGTGTTATGGAGCCTTCCGACCTTATGGGCCCAACCCGTTTAATCTGCAGTCAAGCTTATACCACTTTTTTTTATTATAAACTGTTATTACGGGTCCAACCTAAACTTAATTTTGATTTGTATTGTATAGACCGTCATACATGAAAACGAAGCAGTTATAGACTAGCCCTTCGCTCACCGCTCACCCGCTGATTGCTGAAACTCTCCGTGTCTCTGGTAAGCAAAGACAGGTGGCGCATCGGCGCTTTCTTATTTTTTTCATCGCTATCTGTGAGCCCCAGTGTGTATATAGAGGAATGACACCCCTGCCTGGATTACCTTTACTCTAGCTTGCTTGGGCCATTGATGCTGTCTAGCTGAAAAAAAAAACATTTTTATTCCAGTTTTTTATTTTTGGATCGAAAACTAGTCGCTAAAATGGCTTAAAATTTTTATAGCAAGTAGATTTTATTGTTTTTTATTGTTATGAATTTTTTCAAATGTTTAAGAGTTTAGTTTTTGAGATATGATTCTTTTTTTAATATCTGGAAAATCTTGCGGAAAAAGTAAACAATTGTATGCTCGTTTAGAAGCGCCTTGCCAAATTCATAAAATAACTCAGAACATTAAAAACTTTTTTCGTTTTTGGCGGCCTTATTGTTTTTTAGTTTTTTGATCGCGGCTTCTACTTCTTTATAGGTCGGTTCTTTGTAACACCCCACACCGGCTCCGCGGGGTTTTCAATTTAAAATTCAAAAACTAAAGTCTCACGACTCATTTTTAGTTATTACACGCAAATAAGCGTACTCTCCCACTCTTTCCAAAGCTACGGATCACAGCTGAGCAGCCAGCTACAAGCAACAACAGCAGCGCCATCAGGCAGTAGCGGCGGCAGCGGGAGTCACCACGCGGCAGCGGCTGCAGCGAGCGCGCTATAGATATACCAAGCGGCAGCAGCGAGCGCGTATATCTATATATGTAGCGCAGCGAGCGGTGCGGCGTGCACAGCGTGAGAGTGGGATGATGACGCAGCGGCGGCGCGGCGCGCGCATCTCCGTATGCTTGTATAAATAGTTTTTGTATATAGGTGTGAATGTGTGCGTATATATTTGTATGTAAGCGTTTTTTCGGCGGCTCGAGTCCCGCTCTCTCCGTAGCCTATATAAGGACCCGCGCGGCCTATGGCTAGTCACTAGCTCCAGCGCAATTTAAGCGAGGACTAGTCTGTGCCAAGAGCAACCATTACGCCTTGGTAGATAAAACACTCAAGAATGTTTTCTCACTTTTGAAGGACTTATAGAATTTTCAAGCTAGGCAAGATATCGCAACTTAAAGTGTATCAGTTCTAGACTTAGAAAAATTTCAGTTCCTTTCAAAAGACTTAGAGAAATTATCGGATATTCTTAGACTTAGAAAATTTTCAATTTTCTAGTCAAGCAAGATATCGCAATTTAAGCGTATCAGTCTTGGACTTAGAAAAATTTCAGTTCCTTTCAAAAGACTTAGAGAAATTTCCGAATATTCATACATTTATAAAATTTTCGAGTTAGGCACGATAACGCAATTTAATCCGAATAAGTTCTGTGCTCGTAGCGGACTGTGACGTCGATTACTTGCACCCTTCCCTCATTCGTTTTCACGACGAAGTCAGGTTTGAACTTTTGGCCTCGGACCGTTATCTGCGGCTCGTCCATCACTTGGTAACGACTGGCTAGACGAGCCTTGATGAGATCCTTTATTTCATTATGTCGACTTATTCGCATATCCTTGGTATATCGGCAGCGGCCGAGTATGTGACCAAGGGTTTCGCTACTGTCAAGACATTTTCGGCAGCAGTTGTCGACGCGTCCATCTATGATCTTTATCATCGCTCTCGTCGGGTATGTGTTCGTTCGAAGCTTGATGGCATCGATGTACCGCGACGGAGGTAGGAGATCATAGCGCTGCAGCCATGAGTTTCCGACTGGATCTTGTGCGAACTCATCGACTCCCTGACCTTGCTATTTTTGCTCAGGGCGTCGGCGTAGGATTTTAGCCGACGGTCGGAATCGTTTGAATTCATGGCCGCGCGTGTGACTGGGTCGGTTGAGTGACGGGCTTTAAGTCCGTCCCGAAGAGCGGCTATCAGCACCATCTTCTCAACTTCGAGGAGCCTCAATCCGCCCTGCTTCCTCGGTGTGTATAGGAAACTAGTACTCACCGATTCCGGCAGGTGGAGGATTTCCTTGATTTTAGATCTTATGACCCGTTCAATGCTTTTCAAGACTGCCTTCGCTGGAGGCGAAACTATGAGCCCATAGGTATACTTCGGAAAGATGTATATCTGTAGAAGGTCCATCTTTTGCATGGGCTTCAATGGCAGTCTCTGGACGCGCGAGATGACTTCCTTGGACGTGTCAAATTCGAAGCCCTTGACTATCCCCCTCCAAGGAGAGACCTTTGCCCCGAGGTACTTGAACGTCTCGTCAGGCGAGATGCTCAGAACGGCATTACCGTTCACCTCGAGGCCTGGGTTTTGTGTATACCAGGTCTTCCTGTTGGGTACATACTCAATGGCGGAACATTTATTGACACCAAGACTCATATCGAGTCGGCCCGGGTAATCCGCTACTATCTGCAGCTGTCTTCCCGCCTCGGGGGCTGTTTTCGCAAAACATGCTATGTCGTCTGCGAACGCCGCACACGAGAGCTTCATGCCTTCGATTTCTACTCCACTTGTCTCTTGCAACCGCTCAAGCAGAGGCTCGAGGACCAGATTGAAAATGAGAGGTGACAGGGGGTCCCCCTGCTTAACTCCTCTTTTCATCTCGATCCTTATGTCCCCGTCCCCTGTCCGGATCGCAGTGAAGCAGGCACGATACATACACGAGATATACGCAGCTACAGTTGCAGGGATACTTTTTTTCTCCAAGCACCCTTGGATCACGAAGTGCGGGACGGTGTCGAACGCTTTGGAAACGTCCAGGATGGAAATGACACCGCCTGCTTTTTGGCGTTTGAGACGGCATCGTTCAGTAACTGGATGTTACTGAAGCAGCCGTTTTCCTCCGTAAATCCTTTCTGCCTATCACACTGCTTAATGACGGCCCTCATACGCTGGTCTAGCAAGCCTGAGTAGACTCGACTGACCATAGAGCTGATGGTTATAGGCCGCCAATTTCTGGCGTCGGCAGTGTCGTTGTCGGCTTTTGGCAGAAGGGTTGTTCTATTCTCTCTCCATGCCTTTGGGTAGTATCCCGCGAGCAGGAGAGAGTTGAACAGCTTTGAGAGGGCTATGCTCAGTCCTCCTCGTAAGTCGTCCTTCGTTACCTTGGCAGGTCCTGCCGCCGAGTCGTTTTTGATGCTTTTGATTTCGTCTCTTACCTCTCGGGGAGTGATTGGAGTGAAGATCCTCGATACAGGTATCGGGTCCTCAGTGCGCATTGGCGCTTCAAATTGGTCCGACCTTCCCCCACAGATCATTGTATAGAGACTGTGTTGCGGTTTTACTTGGCGCCTCGCGCCTTTGGAGGAGAGACATATCGTTCGCTATTACTAACTCGGCTTCTTTGGGTTATTATCCCAGAGCTCTTGCACCTGGCAAAGGCAAACCGCTTTCGTTCGGCGGCCGTGAGATGACGGCCCCGACGATTCTTGCGGCGGTCCCTTTGTGGGGGGCCTCTGGCGTTCGATCGAAGGCGATCCTGTTTCTTTTCATCGGAGAGGCTTCGCATATTTTGGATGAGCTGGTCATACAGGGAGTCTAGCATTTCGTCACTCAGATCATTGTTTCTCGCTAGCTCCAGCAGACTGCTCACCCAGTGGGCATAACTTCCTGCGTTCTCGCATGCAGCGGACCTTTTCAGTCATCTTCGGGGGGTGGTGAGATCGTTGTGCGTTCAACCGAGAGAGGTTCTGGGAATGATATTTCACCCAGTGCGTCGCTGAACTCATCGTTGTCGCTGCTGTCCTCGGGCTGCTGCTCTTCGGACCCCATAGCCGGGTTGATCTCTCGCTGTTGAGATTCGCTTTCCGGCGCGGGCGTATTAACTTGCTCTGCGGGTGCGCACCCTCCATTCTCCGGAGGGCCGCCTTCCGTCGCAGCGCCATCGGCGGTGACCGACTCTTCCCCATCCGGAGTTTCGCCTTCGTCGACCTCATCGATGGCTTCGACTAATCGAGCTGGGCCTTGCGGGCCTCCTCTCTCTCGGAGCGCGGCATAGTCCTTACGCCTCCGGGCGTCAGACACTTGTCTCGCTGTTCTATCTGGGAAATGCTCGGCGATCTTCTCATTGAGATCGCGAGCTTCTTGGTATTCGCTTTCGAGTTCCCAAATAACGAGCAAGTCGTATTCGGTCCATAATGACGGCCGACGGCCGCCTTTTCCCTTTGGCTTATTGGCTTCTGCTGCGCGCTTGTCGTTTCGCACTTTGGGATGGACGTGCCTCTCGTGCTGAGAGAGTCCTATCTGTGTGTCGAACGACAAGCTGCAATGATCAAATTTGAACTGCAGTTCCGCTGGTTCCTGTTGCCCTTTGCAGAAAGGAACTTGGTAGCTCCATGACCTGATTGATGCGCAGCGCCTCACCCAGGTCACGTCGACTGCTGGATGTTCCTTCGCTATGTGCTTAGCTAGTTCTCCGCTGCCCATGCAGAGGAGTTGAAGTCCTCTTTGTAGACATTTGGGACAGGTTTGCGGTTCTTTTACGGCGACGATCTCCATCGGTTCTGCGTCTCGGATAGTCAGCGTATTTGAGCACTTAAGGCAGCCTCCCTCCTTTGGTTGGAACCTTCGCATATTTTGGTGATTAACTCCACCCGGATTGGAGCTGCTGAGGTACCGGCCACAGCTCCTCTCGGCTCCGAGGCTACGTGTTTTCCGTAATCCATGATTAGACTTTTACGGTAGTTACTATCAGGGCAGTTAGTCTTGCGACATAGGCTGCTCCTCCCTTGGGTTTGTGTGGGCGAGAAGATGGAAGATCGCCCACACGCATGACTTTCACCGGCGAAGATATTCCACACGCATTGCTTTGCGGCGAGGTGACTCGTGGTAAAGTTCCCCCGCACGCATTGCTTTCGTTTCATGAAAGAAACGTGATGATAAAGATGGTAACCACCCATAATTCCCGATATGCGCATTACTTTGAGAAAGCCCCACGTATACGGTCGGGTTTGCACAATGAAAAAAAAAAACGCTCAAAGAGCAAAAATCGGAAAACGCTCAAAGAGCAAAAATCGGAAAACGCTCAAAGAGCAAAAATTGGAAATCGCTCGAAGCCGCTTTCCGATTCCCGATAGATAGTAAGTATATTCCGTCGACTGGCACAGACACATGAAGAAATCCGACGTTGGGTAGACCGCTTGGCTTTTAGCTCCCTACCTCTAAGCCTAGAGGTAGGTAACCGACTCACACGTGGCATAAATGCCGGATGCGCCAAGACCGACCGTTTGGGACTTGGCTAAACCCTTGCCAAGCCCCCTTAAGAGAGTGCTACGGGTCTAATACCGTTATCGTTGCTGGTTTCGTGCAGACTTTCCTTGCCTATATAGTGGGCCTAAACATTTCCTCTTTCCCTATTTTAGCGTTAAAATCCCATACTACAATTTGATGTTGTAAGACGCGAATTGGTCGAGTAATTGTTCCAAGGCTTGATAATAAAGATCCTTGACCTCTTCCTCCTTGTCCTCCGTAGGACAGTGTACATTAATAACCACGTAATTATACCACGCCCCTTCGATGATGATCTACGAGAGTCTGTTATTCACGAATTTGAAACTTTTAACAGAGTGTATAATTATTTTGTTAACTAGGAATCCGGTACCTAAGAAATGTCCGCTCGCGAATGTAAAGGTGAAGTTATCCTTTGCTAACATCCCGCTATCTTGCCACCGAGTTTCTTGTATAGCTACTAAGTCTAAATTGTACCCGTCAGCTTCTTTTAAGATTTCCCGGTACGCGCCTGCTCTGTATAAACTGCGTACATTCCACGTTCCCACCTTTAAGTCCCTATTGGTTTTGGTTTTGGTTTTTTTTTTTTTTTTTGAGCCATGATAGTAAGTTAAACCCGCGCGTTTTGGATCCTGTTCCGATCGCAGGTGAGTCAACCGTTCTAGAGGTGATAACCCTCATACCTCTCTAGAACTAAGTATGAGAGCTTTCCGACTTTGATGAGGACAGAGTCAACTCATCGTCGGATACACTGCGGCTTCATTCTTGTATCCTAACGAGAAAACCTGTAAGGTGCAGTTGTCATCTCTCCCGCATCCTCCGCGACAGCAGGATTTATGTTATGTGTGCTAAAAGAGATAGATTATTGAGATAGTGGGGTAGAAAGAGAAAGTGAGATAGGAGATATTGTTGAGTGTTCGTTGTTGTGGTTGGTTGTAGATTATCGGGTTTAATGAGTGAGACTAGTGGAGGTGTGGGATATTTATGTTTATTGTAGCACTGTATTGGCCGTGGGTGTCCGTCTCTGACGGGTGGCTGGTACTGTACTGTTTTGGGGGGTGGCTCGTGGGCCTGTACAGAGGGAGCGCGGAGAGGACGGTGGTGAGAACCATCTAGTGAGTGGCCCGAGAGGCCTCGGGTTAGGGCGCGCATATTTGAACTCCAACAGTGGTGCTTGCGTAGTGTTTCTAGATGAATGCGTTCACCAGTGTGGGCTCATTAAACCCACGCCCGGGCCTATCAACTGTCCGCGGTTGCTTATTCGACTTATTCGCAGCTAACCTCTTTCTCAGGGGCCGTTCCTCTATCCGCAACCTGAGGACGCGCTGTGTAGTGGTGATAGGCACCCATCCGTCCGCTCTGGACGACTACGCCCAAAACCCGCTTAGGGTACCGGCGTTGCAACAGCATTTTGTAGCTATAGTGAGATTAATTCTTCTTAGTACTAGGCTCTAATTACCTGGAGGTTTTCACGTTCGGTTTTATAAAGGTTGTGGTCGTATGGGCTGACTACCACAACGAGCCGCGATAGTTAAAGTGCATCATTTTGGACGACTTTCACCACTTGCAAGAGCCAAGTCGTGCTTCTGTGAAAAAACAGCTACGCAGCATCGAGCTTATTAAGCGATTGTAACGGATGGAAAACATAATGGTTACCTACATTTCGGACTAGCTGCTACAAGTTGATGTTGCTACAAGTTATGTTACCACAGTTTACCACAAGACATTATCTCAAATTTATTTTCGATCATAATTATTTTGCTAGAAGAAAAATGTGTGAAGCCAAAGATTATGATCATTATAGAACGATCTCATTAAAATCTTCAAAGTACGATGCTCATACATAAGCATCGACGACATATGAAAGAAGAAATCAATGGAATTAAATAAAACGCAATTAGATTAAAAAGCAAATTCAAAGTATGAAGTTCGCGGTGCTCCCCATCGGTACAGTGAATTGTCATTGGATCACTACCACGCCTCTTTTGTATAATACATCGAAGGATGAGGCCGTGCATATGGCACTCCTATTAGTATACAATTACCTTTTTGCTTCTTTTACGATTCATATTCATATTTAGTGTCTGCGTACAGTGTACAGTTCAGTCGCTTTTACCGAGTCGAGGGGCAGGCGACTTTCGAGCTTTCGTGGCTTGCGGAACATTTGCGTGCGAATTGCCGCGAACACGACGACGCTTTCGATGCAGCTACTGCGTGCGCTCTTGTAAGTGCTTTCGGGAAAGTCGATAAAATCGATCGAGCGGTGAGTTTTGCTCTCTCGTCTTAAGAGACACTCGGAAATCCCGGCTTGGTATAAGCTCGATTTATTTGTATATTTTACAGATAAAGCTCAAACATGTTTGTTGGACAATGAGCGGGCCGGGATTAAGAGATTCTGTTATTGCTTGCGGCTGGATTTACTCTACGATACTACCTGTTCGATTATTTGCGATTTCTGCTATGGAACTGACGTCTTTTCAGTGCGCGCAGTTGTATGGATCTTTGTGTCAATAATGTGTGAACAAGTTTAAAAGTTGAAAATTACCTACTCTGTATTTGGTAGATGACCCACATCCGTGTGTAGATTTCTCTTGCCTTATCTCTTAGGAAAGTGATGGCCAGATATTTTGAAGTCGTTGATAAAGCGATTTCATTGGTTGAAAAATAAACATTCTGTTCGAATGGCGCCAATATACTGTAAAAGTTTTGATACCCTCTCATCCCAGATACATATTTCATACAGATCATTTAAAAACTGCTCTCTTGTGTAGTTTTTCATTAAATCTATAATGACGATTCGTATGGGAAATAATGTAAAATAATTTATTCAAATGTTTCTTCATACAACGATCTTATATCTACGTAAGTAACGAGTCCCCAGGCAATATAGAGAACCAGTAGTACCGAGGCCGGGATAAAGCCATAAACGTCCAGTAGCGAAGCTTGCCACCAGGGCATGTCAAGCACAGGGGACCTGAGCGTGTCCTTTCCATGACGGACTATTTACTCCACCGACCACCCAGAAAATCGACGTGTCCATTGGACTCATTGGTCGGTCCCTGAACCTCCGACTCAGATTTTCCGCAGCTTTTCTAGAGCACACATCAAAGGGGTGTTTATTCCCGATGCCTTTTCAGTCGCAACATTTAGGTGGAAAATTTTGTTTTCTGCGATGAATAAGCTCACTTGTACTTTGGATTATAGTAGAGGACCTCTTTCAGAGCGTATAATTAACGCACATCCAACGCGTCGCATCAGACTGCACGGGAGACCGTCATTTCCGCCTTGGCTGTTCGTTTGAAAATCGTCGAAAAAAGAGTCACGAGAAAAAAATAGCTACCCACCGCACACGCCTACACACACGTGCAGTACCTTTGTTCGCGAAATTAAAATAAAGTATCGGGGGCCATTTTCGATTCGATTTTTCAGCTTCTGGCGCATGCATATTTCAGCCGCCAGCGGGCGGATAAATTTTCCCCTGGCTGCCCTTCGCTGTGTTTGTTCATCGAATAAAACAGCCGAATAAATATACCGCAGCGCGCGCGCGCTCGCAACTTTATTTGCATCCGTGATTTTTTAATACGCGCTGCGGCGGTGTGCTTGATTCCGCGGTCATTAATTCCCCCCGATGCCATACCGCTCTTCCATACATATACCTGTATACAATAGGCACGCTGATGCCTCTCGCATGAATGGAGAGTGGAAAAAATGTTGCAGCAGCAGCAGCAGCTCGACGGGTCGTTGCAGATGTAAAAGCGAACAAACGGCCTTGATTGTGTCGACACGACTGTTAATTCGGCCGCGCTGACATTCATCGCACCGCGACTTTTTGTCCGCAGCTCCCGCGGCGATTTTACAGCGGCAGTCCGTTTTTTTCCCCGACCGCGAAACGCGTTTAAAATCGACGTTAATTTTCCGCTGATTGCGAGGGCACGCGCGGGATTTTTAAACCGCAGTCACAAACGTTTGCGCTGCGTTGGATTTTTGGCGCACAAGCTTCGCTGCCGGGGGAAAATCCGTTTCTTCCTTCTGGTTGCCATAAATAAATAGCACGTTCATCTGCATAATATTTACGATCAGTATCGATAATAACATTTCCAGCCGCAGATGAGTAAAGCTGTCAAATCGATGTTTGAACCCATGGCCTGCATGCACTCGCTAAAAACTTTTTTCATCAGACCTGGAGCTGAATTCGAAAACGCAGCCGTCGAATAAGAAAAAGAAGCAAAACATCCGAACGCCGACGAGCGAAATTGAAAGGTCCCGCGGCTGTAATAAAAATCTGAAGAGTGAAAAAATCTCGATGTCACACGCGGGTGCGCGTAAAAAAATGTCCCGTCGCCTGATGGCTGAGGGCAGGAAAAGCTCGAAATTCAGCGACGCACTGTATTCGAATTCGCACACGACGTACATTTGCTCGAGTGACGCTAAAGCCTATTAACGTTAGGCGGATCAATTAGTGCAGCAGTCCGTCCGGACGCTGCTCGACCGTAACCGAAATTCTCCTCGTGTGCAGCTCCGGTGCACACGCGTGCTCCCGCGCTATCCGGCATCAGAGTTTCGCCAGACACGGGCTTCTTTTATGCAGCAGCGGAGGACTGATGCTTGCAGCTGCGGTGTAATTGAAATTTAACCGCGAAACCGGAAAATCGGCCCTTGATTATGAGCTTAAGCTTTCTCGAGTACACGCGAAAGTGGGGAAAAAAGCAACAAGTATCCCCTTTGGAATTTGTCGATTCCAGGCGCGTAGAGGTACTTTGAATAGCGCAGCGACGGCAGCAGTGTACTTACCAAATCAGCGGGAGATCAGCGCGAGCAGAGCCGCACCGAAGAGTACACACAGGAAGACGCGAAGGGTCGATCGTTATAAGCTCCTCGCGTTGGCAGACGCAACTTTGATTTCGCGCGGCTGCCGGCGGTGCAGTTTTAGCAAGGTATATATAGGCGAAGCGCAAGGCGCTCGCGAATAGCTAATAACGAACGTGCCTGGAATACTGATCGGCTAGACGGCCTGGATATAGTGGCATCAGGGGGAGAGGATGAGCGAGTCGCACTCGCCTCCTTCTGCCGGGAGATTCGCTCGGGCCAGAAAGTGGGCATTCCGCATTATGCATTCTGCTCCCGCCGATAATCCGCCATCGCTGCACAATGAAGGCGCCGCATGCGTGTGCTCGCGGATGCATGCGCATCTCTCCGTCTCTTCTCTCCAGCGAGAAGTTGAGAGCGCCTAGCTCTGAAATTATAGCGAGCGCATGAGCGCCGAATAAATCGGGCGTAAAGAGCATCTGCACGCACACATGCTTGAACTATCAAAGCAGCCCGCGCGCGCTAGGTAATAATAATAGCTCTAATTTCCCTGATGTTCTCTGCTGGGCTGCTGCGAGAATAGCTCAGGAGTCTGGACGCGTGCTTAATCCGCGAGCGCTGCAGAGCTCCTTTGTGCGCTAGATTGTTCGAGGATGTTAGCCGTAAACAATGGATGCGGCAAAAAGGAGCTTTTCCTATACCTACCTATAGGTACCTATGCGTGCGCGCTTCGCGGCTGGTCTTACACAAGCTGCTGCTGCTGCTGTTGGATTGTTGCGGTGGCCCGGCATCAAAGGCTTTCTCGCTTGTGTACTGGTTATTTGGAAATAGAGCTTGCGATATATTATATGGATGCTCGTTCTCGTTGGTTTCTCGTTCATTAGAACGGCGAGCTTTGGTCGATGGTTCCTGAATCTAGCAGGTATTATCGAAGTTTTTCCAACATCCCTGGGCGCGAAGCTCGGCACCTAATATCTCTTTACAAGCTTGCATACAAGAAGAAGAACCGGTCGTCCGTGTCATCGCCTGAACCGTCAGGCGCTTAGGTAGCCTGCGGCGACAGCTCATCGAGCATGAACTTTTCTTGTAAACATAGGTGCTGCAGCGGGCTCGAGCCACCCGCACGTACTACACATCGATTCCCCGTATATATAGCGCCGCTTTGAAGCCGGCGCTATATATGTATAGTATATAGTAGGCGTGTTAGTCTTAGAGGTTATGTCGAGCCTGGATGCGCGAGCGGAGCTAACTAATAGCCTCTTAGCCTTGGCTTATGGGATCATGCTGCCGGCGCGCAACTGCTACCCACTGCACTCCTCGGCTATTCTCCTCCCTCTTCCCCTTTAAGCCAGTCGAGAGGCTCCGTGCGAGACCGGTTTCCCTTACTGCGGCTTTCACCGTTGACGCGCTATTAATGCCCCCGCCAGCCGCTGAGCTTTAATTTCAATATCGCTTTAAAGCCTTCTTTTAATTGCTCTTTGTGTTTGACCAGCGCGATAAGGTCGCCTGCAGCTAGCTGCTTCTAGGTGTTTCTCTTTGGCGAGCGCTTTGGCGGCGGGCTCTTTTCATAATGGGAATCAGTAATTTGCGACTGTTTACCACGGGTAAGCAGCGGCGAAACTTTCTCGGTCTTTGGCTGTGGATTTTCTTATATTTGCAGGACGTTGTCGGTAAATATTGTTGACGAACTGCTCGTTGTTGGTGGGGTGACGAGATTTCGAAAATATTTGTCACTGTGATTATGGGCGGTGACTGATTATGCGTCCCCCGCGCTTTGTTCAGTCTTCTAAAGTAACATAAATAAATCTGTTGATCACAATGTATTGTGAAAGGCATAATATTCTATCGGTCTCGGGTATTTCACGCATGATAGATTTTGCTTCAAAGTAATGGCCATGTTTTTTTCTTGCATTTTTCAGTATTAATTAAAAAACCGCTGCCAATTCTTTGGCATGTAGCTTCCTTCGACCTTATGCATTGCTTTAAATTAAAGATTTTCTACTCCACATAATCCTATAAAGTTTTTGTACTTTTTGGTTTGGTACCTAGATACAATTATTTATAATTTTTGTGTGTACAATAACATTTTATAATCTGCATGCGATTGTGTTGACCTGTTTTCAGAAATCGAAATAATTTATAAACTAACTCGATATTTATAGAGAAAGTAGTTCTTATATTGCTTAATCACCATGATTTTGTTTGAGAAGTTCCATGGTTTAATTTTCCAGCTATACAACGGTTTCAAAAAGTTTTGCGAAAACAAATCTCAAATATCTTAAAATCTGATAAAGCTAGTGACCAACCCAAAGAAAGGGCTCAAGGCACTAAAAATATCCATTTCGATCCAAATTTGTAATATGATTCATGCATTTTTTCTTCAGTTATCGCGATCTGTAGAAAAACGTTTTTTTTCAGTATAATATTCTCAGGAAATAATTATAGTGAAGTAACTCAATTTTTTTTTTTTTTTTAAGTGGCATTTCGAACTCGAAAGTTCATCGCCTCATCTACGCAAGCCTTCCACGTATCCCTATTTTGTGCTAACCCTATCCATTTCGCGCCGTCCCGCCCTATTTCAGTTAAGTCCGCTTTTACATTGTCCTCCCACCTGCGTCTAGGTCTACCTAGAGGTCGCGATGTATTTGGCTTTCCTTTCATTATGCGCGCTGCCGTGCGATCATTTCCCATTCTTGCAACGTGCCCTGCCCATCTTAGTCTTCGCGATTTAATTATTCTGTTTATATTCGGTGACGCGTATAGGTTATGTAGCTCGTCGTTGTGCAGTTTCCTCCACTCCCCGGTTTCCTCATCTTTCTTTGGCCCGTATATTTTTCGCAGAACCTTATTTTCGAACACCCTAAAACGGTTTTCTTCCGCTTTAGTAAGCGCCCAAGTTTCGCACCCGTACAGGATTACCGGCATTATTATAGTCCTATATATCCTTACTTTTACATTTCTAGACAGCAGTTTTGATTTTAGTAATCTATTCACGGCGTAGTAGCAAGCATTACCCGAATGAAGTCTCTTGTTAATCTCGGCTTTAATTTCGTTTCGATCATTTATGGTTGTGCCTAAATATCTGAATTCGCTAACCTTTTCAAAAGTATAATTTCCGACTCTAAGATCACCCTCACCTTCGCAAATGCCCAATTTATCCATGATCATATATTTCGTTTTCGATTCGCTCACCTCTAAACCCGTGTCCTCAGCCGCCTTTATGAGAATTTCCGCGTTTCTCGCTACCGCTGCACCGTTATCCCCTAGTATGTCCAAGTCATCCGCATACCCTAGAATTTGTGTTTTTCCGTTAAGGGTTGCACCTAGCCCGCTAGTCTGCATTTTTCTAACAACATATTCTAGCGTTAAGTTAAAGAGTACTGTAGAGAGACCGTCACCTTGTTTCAAACCGTCGCGTATCATGAATGATTCGGATACGTTACCGCCTACTCGGACCTTTCCCGTGCTTCCGTTCAGACATATTTGAATTAATTTCACGAGTTTTTTTGGTACTCCGAGGAGCACCAGGATTTGATACATTTTGCTTCGTTTGATAGAGTCATACGCTTTTTTAAAGTCTATAAATAGTTGGTGTATTGTTTCGCAATGTTCCCATTTTTTCTCTAACAACTGTCTTATAGTAAACATTTGATCGCACGTCGACCTGTTACGCCGGAATCCACACTGATAGTCTCCTATTATATCTTCCGCGAAGGGCGTGAGTCTGGCCTGTATTACGTTTGATAGAACTTTGTAGCAGGTAGCTAAAAGTGAGATTCCCCGGTAGTTATTGCAATCTGTCTTATCTCCCTTTTTGAAAATCGGTATAATGATAGATTCTTTCCAGTTTTCCGGTATCGTTTCATTTTTCCAAATAGCACATACTAGTTCAAAAATTTTGAATGTAAGCGCGGTGCCCCCGTATTTAAGTAGTTCAGCTGGTATAGAATCGTTTCCCGCGGCCTTATTGTTTTTTAGTTTTTTGATCGCGGCTTCTACTTCTTTGTAGGTCGGTTCTTCCATATGGAGTTCCGCAGTGTGGATTTCGTCTCCCGTTTCCTCGCAGTTTTCATGTACGTTTAGTAACTTATCAAAATATCCTTTCCACAGCTTTAGCAGTTCATTTTCGCTTGTAACGAGATTCCCGCCCTCATCTTTCATTAATTGCGATCTACTCTGGAAACCCTTCCTAATAGCGTTAATTCCTTTGTACATCTCGCGCGGGTTATTTTCCTTACTATTAGTTTCTATTTTTCTAATCTGATTCTTTTGATACTCGCGCTTTTTGTTCCTGTAAATCGCCCCCACTTGCCTTCTTATTTCGTGGTACTCTTCTACGGCCCTATCGCCTCCATTGTGTACGCTGTCTAATTTGGCCTTTTTGCGCCTTTCAAACCAGAGTTCGCACTCTTCGTCAAACCATGGTTTGCTCTTTGGCTTTTTCTTTCTACCTAGCACTTTATTCGCGGCCTGTTTTATCGCTTTTTCGATATCCCCCCAAAGACTGTTCGGGTCGTCATCTACCTCCGTCGGTGCATCCGTTTCTTCGAGTACCTGAAACCGATTCCTTATTTCTACTTGATACTTAATTCGTTCTATCCCGTTCCGTAGCTTTTCAATATCGAACGTTTCTACTTTGCTCGCCCGTTTACTATTTTGCCCAGCTACTAATTTGGCTCTTAATTTGGCCACTACTAGAAAATGATCCGAGTCGCAATCCGCCCCCCTATAGGTTCTTACGTCAAGCACGTTCGTGTGGCGCCTCTTATCGATAAGAAAGTGATCGATTTGATTTTTCGTGGCTCCGTCCGGCGATGTCCACGTTACTTTGTGTATATCCTTGTGCTTGAAGCACGTACTCTTTACTATAAGATCTTTTGCCGCCGCGAAATTTATGACTCTAATACCGTTATCGTTGCTGGTTTCGTGCAGACTTTCCTTGCCTATAGTGGGCCTAAACATTTCCTCTTTCCCTATTTTAGCGTTGAAATCCCCCACTACTATTTTGGTGTCGTAAGACGCGAACTGGTCGATTAATTGCTCCAAGGCTTCGTAATAAAGATCCTTCACCTCTTCCTCTTTGTCCTCCGTAGGACAATGCACGTTAATAACCACGTAATTGTACCACGCTCCTTCGATGACGATATACGAGAGTCTGTCGTTTACGAATTTGAAACTTTTAACCGCGTGTATAATTCTTTTGCTAATCAGAAATCCGGTACCTAGGGAATGTCCGCTCGCGCCCCCGTACATAAAGGTGAAGTTTTCGTTTCCTAACATACCGCTATCTTGCCACCGAGTTTCTTGTATAGCTACTAAGTCTAGATTGTACCCGCCAGCTTCTTTTAAGATTTCCCGGTACGCGCCTGCTCTGTATAAACTGCGCACATTCCACGTTCCTACCTTTAAGTCCCTATTGATTTTGGTTTGGTTTTGGTTTTTTTGAGCCATGGTAGTAAGTGAAACCCACGCGTTTTGGATCCTGTTTCCGATCGCAGGTGAATCATCCGTTCTAGAGGTGATAACTCCCATACCTCTCTAGAACTAAGTATGAGAGCTTTCCGACTTTGATAAGGACGGAGTCAGCTCATCGTCGGACACACTACGGAATCACGCTCGTATCCTAACGCCCCCCTGCAAGGCAGCGCGCCTACGCTGGCTTCGTTACCGTGTAAGACCAGGTGGCGAATCATTCTACACATCCCCTTTCGGGGCAGTTGTCATCGCTCCCGCATTCTCCACGACAGCAGGATTTTTGTAATGTGTGCTAAGAGAGATAGATTATAGACATAGTTAGGTATGAAGAGAAAGTGAAATAAGAAATATTGTTGAGTGTTCGTTGTTGTGGTGCTTGCGTAGTGTTTCTAGATGAATGCGTTCGATCGCCAGTGTGGGCTCATCACACCCACGCCCGGGCCTATCGGCTGTCCGCGGCTGCTTATTCGATTTATTCGCAGCTAACCTCTTTCTCAGGGGCCGTTCCTCTATCCGCAACCTGAGGACGCGCCGTGTAGTGGTGATAGGCACCCACCCGTCCGCTCTGGACGCACAGGAAGTAACTCAATATTTGAACAAAAAGTAGTTTCTGTCACATGCGATCGATTTTTGCGTTTTTCTTATTTCTAAAAGGTAAAACCTTGGCGAGTATAAGTTTCATATAATCGCTACAGAATAATAATTACTAAGCTAAATAACATTGTAATAATATAAATATAAATAAATTCTTATAGTTAAATAAAAAGGTGGAGATATGTTATACATAATTTTTCAACTTTGTATCAAACCATGACAATTAATTTTGCTTCCTCCTAGAGGAAGCTTTGTAATAATAAAATTTTCAGTTTCGCTAAAACTTCATAGAAACATGTTTTAAGATGTTAGAAGTTCGAATTACGTGTTTTTAGGAAATGTCCGTATGGATGTGTGTGTGTGTGTGTGTGTGTGTGTGTGTGTGTGTGTGTGTGTGTGTGTGTGTCTGTGCCGTGATATTTCTGAAACTACTCCGTCAATATCAATCAAATTTGACATGCATATCTATTTTTGGATTCTGAATTCGGCAAAAGCATTTATTTTTTTATTTTTTCAATTACTTTTTCTTTTATGGCATTTTTTGATTTTCGAAAAACATTATTTTTGTTTTTTTTAATCATTCCATTATTACAAACAATTCAGCTAAAATGCATTTGAAAGATAATAAAATTACCTACTTTTCCCCGTTTGGTCCTCAAGATTGACCGCTTCGTTCGGCAGATAAAATGAAACAGGTGATTTTAAAAAAAAATTTATATCTCTGAAACTAAACATCATAACCTCACGAAAAAAAATACGTTGATGGGTTACGTGTCCAACTATATTCCATTAAAATTTCAAGTAATTTGACTTCTTATTTTTTCAGTAATTCGCCTTGGTACAACTAGACGCAGCGCCACCAATGGCGTAATTTGGAACCCTAGGTAGGGTGGTAGTTTGCTGTGATAACATGGAGCCAAATACGGGAAATGATTTTTTAATTGCAATTTCTGACATTCTAAGTTATGTAGGTCCTGTTTTACGTCCTTATGAGGAAGGCGATAAAGTTTTCAAATCAAATCATATCATATATTGCGGTATCACGAAGCAAAATTCAAATACGACCGAAATATTTGCCTTGTGCTTGAAGACCAGTGCATTACATGATATCCCTCATGAAATCACTGTTGAAATTTCAAAATCAAATGGAAATAAAAATATAATTACTAAATGTACATGTGTGGCAGGCATTTCTGGTAAATGTAAACATTGTGTAGCTGTTTTGTTGTACCTATATAGGTTAGTAATACTTAATATTTTATAATAAGTAAGTATTTATTATTTAAATAAATAAAATAAACATTTTTTTTATAAAGACAGCCTGTATCTTCAATTAATGAAGCTACATGCACTGATGTTAAGCAGCAATGGGGAAGATTAAAGAATACGTCACAGCAAATGTATGAAGCGATTCCCATTTCTGAATTTTGTTATCTAAAGAAGGATTATAAAAGTGGAAAGCTTATACATTATAACGCAGAGAAAAACGTAGATTTCTTGAAAATATTAACAATGGGTATATAATTATGATACAACATTAAGATTTGTTTTGGTATTATAATTATTGTAAAATTTGAAAAATTGTTTGTTTGTGGTTGTATTTAGGTATGGATGATGAAAATGTAGAGCTTGTGAAATTTCAGAAAGGGTATAGAAGTGCAATTGTTAGGGAAAGTAGTCGAAAAGAAGCTGAAGCATTAGAATATGATGTTGCCAAAAAAATGTTAAGTACACGTATATGTCGTCCAGTACAGCCAGATACTGTTTTGTATACAACATCAAATCGTTTTAAACATAGACAGTGCTACGGATTTGTGTATGAAAACTCGTTTTCAAAATAACAATCTATGGAAAGTAGAAAGAAAGAAAAGAATCACAGCCAGTAGTACGTACTCTCTTTATACATATATGAACAACAAGAAAAAAGAATTCAAGTGGGATGAAAAAATCCAAAGCCACATTTACAATGATTTTAAGGGAAACGCAGATACTCGGCATGGTTTGTTTATGGAGGAAGCTGCATTACAATGCTATAAGCATTGCACTGATTTTAATGTTGTTGAACTGGGATTGCTCGTCAATCCATGTATTCCTTGGTTGGGTTACAGTCCGGATGGTATTGTACATGAAAAATTGATTGTAGAAATAAAGTGCCCAAAAATAGGAAAAACAGTTACTGCACAAGAAGCTATACATGATTTGAATTATGTGGTAATAGATGACCTTGGATGTGCGACTTAAAAAAAAAAACACATGTATTTTTGCCAAGTTCAACTAGGCATGTTCGTAGCGAATGTTAAGTTTTGTCATTTTGTAATTTATTGCTCTTTTGATAACAGTATTTATATTATAGAAGTAGAATGCGATAAAACACTTGTTGAAGAGCACTATTTAGCAGATCTTCAGCACATTTATTTTAAGTATATTTTAAAGATTTTAGTAACCGATCAGACTGACCCAAACAAAGAAAATTGTATGAATAACGTTTAATACAATATTACTTTTTAAGAAGATTGTGATAGATTGTGATTTAGAATTATTAGAATCAATATCTTATATAAGATAAAAATCTTTGTTGATGTATAATAATATTTTATTATTTAGTATAAAAAATAAATACATTATAAATGCAAAAGGCCTTATAAAGCTAAAAAGATATAGAATGTAAAATACATTATAAAGATATACAATTTTGTATACAATACAATTGAAATAAATCTAATTTAAACATCATTTGGATAATCCATGATTTCATTACCATAATGCCATGCTCTTCAAAATCCATTGTCGGATATAATTTATGGACTCAGGTTGACTATTCCACAAATTACTGTACATATTTCATTGATGTATAGTGCTATTTTTTGAGAAACTTTATTCTTTAAAATTTGGAACGGCTTCATTCTTTGAATAGCTCTTTCCACATGGACACGAGCAGAAGCTATCACATCAGCATAAGTTAACTGTGTATTTTTACCAAGTTTAGGTGGGATAATCAGTTTAATTCGAGCTGCTGCACATTCTTCTTCTATAGAAAATCCATTGTCGACCATTATGGCATCTCTTGTTGGTTCCAATTTTTCCAGTATTTTTGATTTATTAAAAATCACTTTATCGGAAGCTCTACCACCAAATGCTTCACTGAGGAAAATAATTAATCCTGAAGGAGAGATACCAATAAGCAACTTGAACGTTTCTCCACCTTTGTAGTGAGAATACAATCGCAGTCGACATTGTAAACAGTTTGGCCTTTCAGCAGGTATTTCAGTACAATCTAAAACAATAAATGTTTGTTGGAATTTTTTAAAACATTGTGGCATACTTTTTAAGATTTTCTCTTTAGTTGGTCAGTAAATTGCGCTTTTTAAAATAAAAGCTAAAGTATGCAGTGTAGTCACAAAGTTACAACTGCACGAATGTCGTTCAATTCTAAACAAAATGGCCAAACATTTGAACGATAAATTTAATTTTAATTTACATAAACACAATACTATTCTTTCTTCTACAGACAATGCACATCTATTTGGTTTATTTTCACAAGCTCTCACTGCTGTAGCTAAATTGTTTAGTAGTTTAGAATTTATTCCAGTGAATGAATTCAAATCATTATCCTTTTTCAATAAATCCAAAAATAATATTCGTTCTTTCTTTTCAAAAGCACTACAAAATTCTTGTCCTTTTTGTATGAATTGATAATCTCGAGTCTCTGTGTAATGATTATGTAATTCAAGAAGTACATGAGCTGCATCTGATTCTGAAAATTCTGTTTTATCGTCAATTATATTCTCCGTTGCATCATGCGTGGAATCACAATGTAAATCAAAAGAATCATGTCTACTTTCATTATCATTTTTGTTTTCTTCTTCATGTGCGCAATCACAATGTAAATTAATAGAAATACTTTCATTATCATCAGTTTTTTTTTCTCCTTCATGTTTCTCAGCAACTATTTCAGACTCTTGATTATTTTCATTCATCATCTCCACTTCTTCAAAAGTTGGCTCGTCACTATTTAGCATTTGATCATTTTCATTGTTTGCAACGTTTGTGTTATTATCTAGGGGAATGTTATCTACAAGCAATGCTTTCAACTTTCTAAAAAAATTAAATTAAAAAAATCATTAACATCAATTTTAGAATATTAACTGTTCAAATTTCAAATTATACATACCTTCTTTCTCGATTTTGTAGACGATTAGTTCTATTAATTTTACTTTGCAATTGTTCTGGAGTTTGTTTACGATCCAAAGGTCTCTTTGGCAAATTAAGAGATGGAATTATTTCTTTATTCTTACGTAGTTGAGGATGTTTTTCATTTATTCCTAAAATAATTATTATAAGCATTTATATTTACTTTAGCATTATAACATTTTCAATTTATATTTATTTACATATAAATTATTACTTGGCATATAATCGTCTCTTTGGAAGTGAGCAGAACACACAAACATATTTGAGGTTATCGACTTCCCAATCCTGCACACTATTTGCCATTTACGTTTTAATGCTTCATTATTTGGCAATTTATGAAGCGAGCGATTACTTTTAAAATCACACTGCGGTACACAACACCATTTTTTAGTTTTAAGATTTTTATTAGCAATTTTCTCCATTTTTCACAACACATATACGTTGTTTACCACCCTACCTAGGGTTCCAATTTATACCACTGGTGGCGCTGCGTCTACTTGTACCAAGGCGAATAAATCGAAAACTGAAAAAAATGAGTTTTTTTTGAGTCTCGATTACGGGCGTTTTTGTTTATTGGTAAACAACTAAAATTTTCTTTTTATGTTAGAACGTCATAAAAACACCAAAAGTACAATGAAACGGACATGGCAAGTTACGAAGTTAGTATCTTGAGAGTTGTTCCTAATCGATTATTATATAACTTAACTTTAACTTAAGTAAACCCTTTATTGATCAAAAATAATTTTGTTGCTTCATTATGATTAAATATAATAAACTTGACTTTGTTTGATTGATCTCAGTGCTTTTTTATCTGTTATTTCGTTGCGGAATATATCAAACTCGCCTAAAACCTTTTACTTTTTTTGAAGTTAATTTTTTTTAGAGATTTCAGTCCTTTTGAGTAAATTATTTTAAGTATTTAGTATTTGTCCTAAAAATAAAATATAAGGCTTTTTTGTAAAATTTGTATCACTAACATGAAATCACTGATTGTTCTGAAGCACTACCCTCGAATGATTTCTACACCTATAAGACACCAAAAACCATGGAGCGCACCACCTAGACCTCATCATCGGCCACCCTGTACACGTAGACACCACCCTTGAACTATTTCTACACCTAGACACCAAAAACCACGAAGCGCACCACCTAGACCTCGTCATCGTCCACCCCGTACACCAAGACGCCGTCCCCGTATGATTTTCTTACCTAGACACAAAAAACCACGGAGCGCACCACCTAGAGACCTCGTCATCGGCCAGCCTGTACATCTAGACCCCGTCCTCGTATGATTTTTACACCTAGACACCAAAAACCACGAAGCGCACCACCTAGACCTCGTCATCGACCACCCCGTACACCTAGACGCCGTCTCCGTATGATTTTCTTACCTAGACACCAAAAACCACGGAGCGCGCCACCTAGACCTCGTCATCGGCCACCCTGTACACCTAGACACCGCCCTCGAACTATTTCTACACCTAGACACAAAAAACCACAGAGCGCACCATCTAGACCTCGTCATCGGCCACCCCGTAAGACAGCAGACAATGTAAATACATTTACTCAGCGCAGCATATAGAAAACTGTGGGAAAGCGATACCCAACTGTATTACACATAGCTTGTGCGGCCAACTTCATGCTCCTACCACTTTGAAAGCCAACTTCACGGTCCTAACGCACTGGAGACTGGAGAATTTAGAGAAACTGTTCCGAGCATTCGCGATGTATACACTCGTTTATTATTAAAAATAACGGCTTATTTACAAAAATTTTCGTTGGAAATCATAGTTTAGCTTAGAAAGGATACTAATAAGCCAAAAAAACTCACGAACAGTAACGATAAGCATTTTTTTCTGTATCATGAAAAATCCGAACACCAATATAAAAGTAAATAGTGTCACGGGCGCCGCGGCTCCGTCTGCTTCTCAAACCCGCCTTCGTGGCGCTACCGCGCCACTTGATCTGTATATAACTTCAAGATGAAAATCGCTTTTGTGCTCTCCATGATTCTCCTCACAGTCTAATCTGTAATTTTCCTAAAACTATATCGATCATTTCGTGTCAAGATAATTAGCAAATTCACCCCTATATAAAAAAAGCATGACCGGATGAAGTGACGGCCAGACATGCGTCAATATGATTGGGCTCCTGTTTTAGTGCGGCATGCGTCAAACGTATCGTTAGACTTTTGATTGTTTTTGATTTCTAAATTGATCTAATACAAGATGTATATATTACTATAATACATATCAATAATTATTATTTGTGTATTTATAATATTCTATTGTAAATATTATCATTGTTATAAAAAGAGACATGATGTGAACGTTGACACGAACTGAGTTGAGACATAACCTTAAAATTTGAAAAGGTAGTTGGTGACGAAACCGCGGCAATTTTGAAATTTACATGAGCGCGAAATGAATCATATATTGTAAAGTTTGATATATTTCCGTAATAGAAAACAAATATTAAAAATATCAATCAAGCATTTATATTTCATTTAATAAGTTAATGAATTAATATTCTACTACACTGCGCGCAGCGCACTGCGCCAAGTCTAGTAAATATAAAAAATTCAAGTAAATTCCTCCTAAGTATATAAAAGAATCATTAATACAAAGCGGATTTTCATCTTGAATCTATAGTGAGACTAATTCTGCTTGGAGTAAGAAATGATTTTTGTCAGTGCAGATAATCTAGAATCTGCTGACTAGTTTATAAAAAATAAGATGGTTGTACTTTTCAAAATTATTCTTTTAATGCTTACTTGCCGTCCCGTTGTCTTATAGTCTACGATGTGTATAGAGTAAATCATATGCATACTTACTAAAAATAACTTATTAATTACTTACCGATCAATATACCCACATAAATATGAAAATTTATCGCCTTTTCAATCGAAACGGATCATAAAGCAAGATTATCAAAGTAGAAATAATATTATCATATCAAAACTACTTACTATTTTTTCAAATTATTAAATTTAGCTTTGAGATATTTTCTTTGCAACAAACATGGTATATTTGAAGATTTTTGCGACAACATCCTGATAGTAAAGCTCCTTAGATTGTAATAAAAAATGTTGTGATTTTAATCAATATCATTTAACAGATTCACACCTTGAAAGTAATAATTCGAGTGTTTCATCGATAGACTATGAGACAAAGAGACGGCAAGCAAGCATTATAAGAATAATTTTGAAAAGTACAACCATCTTATTTTTTATAAACTAGTCAGCAGATTCTAGCTTACCTGTACTGACAAAAATCATTTCTTACTCCAAGTAGAATTAGTCTCACTATAGCTTCAAGATGAAATTCCGCTTTGTATTAATGATTCTTTTATATACGTAGGAGGAATTTACTTGAATTTTTTATATTTATGATTTTGCTAATTTCTTTGCACGAAAAGATTCGGATTAGTTTTAGAAAATTCAGATTAGATTTGGGAGAATCATGAAACACAAAGCGGAATTTCATCTTGAAGTTATAGTAAGATTGAGTCTTCTTGGAGTAAGTAATGATTTTTGTCAGTGTGCTGATTTTTAACACTTGACATTTTTAAAACTGATTTCACTACATTCATTATCGTATATTGATAAAAATACAGAAAAACATTTGTAAGTTATAAACATTAAACAATTTCTTAAAGGATTTCATGACTTTTTAGAAGAGAAATCATAATTATAATACTAAGATACAAATTGGTGAGCGATGGACACAAAACTTATAGTTGCCAACATTTTACCTTGTAAAAGGTATTTTTTGAAAATAACTTAGAATCCGTTTACACTGAGCACCATTACTTATTGTATATGGTACAAATGGAATTAAAATTCTTTTCATCGCAAAACCAATCATATTTTGGTTCTCATTCTAGCGCATCCATAATGAAACCATTTGAGGCATGCTTCGCAATGTACAAAGGAATCTAAGTGTTCTTGTGCTATTCATGCGCAGTATCACTCCTTTTGAATACTTGCTAACTACCTTAGATTACCTTTTTTTTTGTATTTATCATTTGTTACAAGAGCATGTCTTGGTTTACCAGCTATTTTAAAATTCTTTGGCAAAATAATTGTTTAGTTTGCATCTATATTTTTACATTGACTAGTAGTATTACTTGGATATATGGGTTCTTGAAAACTTTCTTGAAGATATATTTGTTGATCATTAATCCATCTCTCTCGGATTTTCTGTAGTATAAACAACTTCATTGTATATCTTTCTCTTTTATCTTTAACTATTTCATATACATCTTGGAGAACATTTTGAATAATTTTCCTCTTTTCAGGTACACTCAAATCATTAATAGGTTTTTTTCTTATATTCAAATGCATATCTTCCATTTTATTTGCAATAATGTCTAAACTAACCGGTGTGTTTGCTGCTTGTGATTTGACTGTTAAACATATATCTGGTTTTTTCTTCCATATTTCTATTAAGTTTAAGAGAATAACAAGTTTGTCGTTGAACTTAGTACCGCAACTGCGGCTACAGACATCAACAAGGTCTGAAATAATTTCATGAACCTTAATAATTTTTAATTCAGTTTTATTTGTAGTAGAATGTATATTTTCAGAAATTGTAACTTCTGTAGAAGTGTGTTTCTTTTTGCTGTGAAACTCCATGAAAATTCGGTGTGACTGCTGACAAAAATTTTTTGTCCAACGTTTAGCGCATATAAAAAGGCTGTCAAAAGTAACATAATCCTTGGCTTTAAGCTCACTTAATACTTTTTCTGCTGGACCATCCATTAATAAATTAATATAATTTTCTTTATCTTCAAATCGTTTTCGTGACAATACTGATCTAAAATTACGAATAATTTTTTTTCTGTTTTCTTCATCATGAAAATCTTTCCAGATAAAAAGTGAGTTATTGTTAGTAGAAAATTGCTTAATTTATCAATAATTTGTTTTAATTTCTGATTGATAGATTCTGTTCTATTATTTGTCCTATTATCAAGGGGCGCGGTAGCGCCCCGATGGCAAGTATAAGTTTTTATACAGTGTGCCGTCGGGGAGCCCCGCGACCCTATTATACTTTGAATTTGCTTTTTAACCTATTTACGTTTTATTCATTCTGTCTATATTTTATTTGATCCCTTGTTGACTCATATGTGTAAGTATCCTATTTTGAAGATTTTAATCAGATCTTTCTAATGACCGCAGTATTTTTCTAAGAAAATTGCTCCTTCATAAAAATAACTAAGATCAAAAATTAATTTGCGATAATTTCTTAAAATTTCTGGCCATGCGATTCTCTTCTTTTTAAGTACAATAATACAAGAATATGTCAAAAAATATAATAGGTTATAAGGTTATAATATCTGTAAGTTGATACCCTCTTGATTACGACTACGCCGCGAATAAATAATTTCCAGAGCATCGTTTCGTTTTGGAGTCCACCTCGCATTCTTCATAAATTGGAAACCCTGAATAAATACGCACTTGGACTCGTTCAAGTTCGACTCGGATATTTTGCTTTCTGCTGCTGCGCTACTTGGAATCAACAAGTTATGTTATGATTTTTGTATAAAATTTTGCGAATAGTATTTACGTGCTGGTGCATAATTAGTGTTGCATTCAAATTTTAAGTATCAACGGCAGTCGAGATAGTATATACGAAGAAGATACTCGTGCTACTGCTAGTGCCTCGCCCGTCAAGATTTTCGTGTCAAAGCGTCGAGCGCTGGTCAGGACGACTCAAGCACTATAGCGCAGATCGCCAGAGATCAAGAGCGAGATCGACAGCGTAATCGGCAGCCCACCACTTGAGCTCGGCGACGACCCCGTTGGCAGCAATACCTATATGTCTTGATCATCTACTCCATAACCTCATTTTCGCGTAAACTTCCGTAACGTGTCGAAGACTGCAAGGTCTAGGTAATTCCTCAATCTTCCGTTACAGCAACAACTTTAATCTTAACCTGAGCGGCGCGATGCCCACGCCGCCTTGATCATTATCAGTCAACCTGAACTCGGTCGTATGCCTCAAAATGGTGCATCAGGCAATCAGAGCCCAAAAACTTATCGAGTCAGAATGCGATTGACTATGGCAACAATCTCATCAAGTTCGAGAAAAAGGAGGAGGTGGACGTCAATGAACCGACATGGCCCTGGAGATCGGCAGCGACAAAAGCCCGACCAGCTTCAAGCTTAGCATACCCGTAACACCCGATAAAAAGCCCTATAGCCTACTACGCTGCTGCTGCAGGCCGATATCAATATTTAACAATTTCCAACGGGCAACGAAGACTAGTGCAACTCAATATTTTGCCGTTTTCCTTACAAAAAATTACTAACAAAAAAAGAGCAAATCGGAGTTGTCTTAGTCTTTGTTGGAAATCAGAATTCTGCTAGACTTCGTAAAAACCGACAATATTGCAACAGCCCCTGAGGGATTGTTTCTGTTAAAAAAATTTCCATTATAAGTTTATTTAATTAAGTAAACTCATTAAAAGGTTGTGAAATCAGTTTAATGAACACCTTTTACAAGGTAAAATGTTGGCAACTATAAGTTGTGGGCCCATCCTAACGAATCTATCTTAGTATTATAATTATAATTCTTCCTCTAAAAAGTTATGAAACCCTTAAAGAAATTATCAAATGTTTATAGCTTACAATAGTTTTTCTATATTTTTATCAATATACGCTAATGAATGTAGTGAAATCAATTTTAAAAATGTCAAGTGTTAAAAATTAGCATATACTAATAAAATCATTTCTTACTCGAAGAAGAATTAATCTAAAAACTAAGCCAAATCATCTTGTGCAAAGAAATGAGCAAAATCATAAACATAATAAAAACAAGCAAATTTCTCTTAATTATAGAAGAATCATTTAAACACAAAGCAGATTTTCATCTTGAAACTATAGTCAGATTACTTCTTCTTGGCGTAAGACATGATTTTTGTCAGTGCAGGTAAGCTAGAATCTGCTGACTAATAAGATGGTTATACTTTTCAAAATTATTATTTTAATGCTTACTTGCCGTCCCGTTGTCTTGTAGTCTAACGATGAAACACTCGAATTATTACTTTTAAGGTGTGAATCTGTTAGATAATATTAATTAAAATAACAGATTTTTATTATAATCTAAGGAAAAATTTTCAAATATATGTTTGTTGCAAAGAGAAAATTTCAAAGCTAAATTTAATAATTTGCAAAAATAGTAAGAAGTTTTGGAATCATATTATTATATTGTATATATTTATACTTTAATAATTTTGCTTTACTATTCCGCTTTATTGAAAAGGCGATGAATTTTCGTATTGTAGTGGAGATTAATCGTTAAGTAATCAATAAGTTGTTTTTAGTAAATATACATATGATTTAATCTATGTACATCGTAGACTACAAGACAACGGGACGGCAAGTAAGCATTAAAATAATAATTTTGAAAAGTATAACCATCTTATTAGTCAGCAGATTCTAGCTTACCTGCACTGACAAAAATCATGTCTTACGCCAAGAAGAAGTAATCTGACTATAGTTTCAAGATGAAAATCTGCTTTGTGTTTAAATGATTCTTCTATAATTAAGAGAAATTTGCTTGTTTTTATAAAATGTACCATAATGTTCGCTATAACATGTCCACTCTGTCTTAATATGATCCCAGTTTTCAAAGAAATACAATAAAATACATTCTGGGCAATCCTTAACAAATTTCTGTAATTGAGCTTCATAGGTTTTAAGATTTTCTGCATAAGCCAATTTCTTTAATTAACTTAAATAAAATTCTTTTTGTTCTTTTGTAATATCCATTTTTGAAAGTTGACGTTTAAAAATCTGAATGGTGTGAACAAGCAAATCAACATTGTTATGTCAGGGAATATTTTTTTAACTGATTGTCTCTGAGTTGCATTCTTATTACTCATAAAATATTTTATAATGTCAACATTCTTATCATGATGTATTTGAAAGAAGCCACAACCCAATCTTTTGTAGCTTGATCTTCTCGACGTACAATTGTTACACCAGCAATTTCTGTTAAAAATTTGCCATCCTCGACCACAAAGAGAAGAACAATTAGACTGTGCATTAATAGTTTATATATTCCGTCAAAATATATCGTATCACCCCATACTGCTAACGATATTCTCATATCAGGAGTTGTAAAAAATAATCCTTGAAACGTATTTCCTTCTCTTAAAATATCTATTGTAGCTCCTATAAATTTTCATCAATAAGCATATTTTCCATATTTCAATTTTAACTCATTCAGAAAAAAATTTAATATTAAATATAACTATTAAACAATTAAAAATAATATAACTGTTTATATAAGTAGTAAAATTCAAGTCAATAAAAATTAACAACCTTTTTCTTTTAAAAATGCGATTGTTGCAGAAAGTTGATCTTCTGCCTTTTGCGACAGTGCATTTTGCACGTCGCATGTACGCGGAAGGAGAGAACCACTGACGACATTGTTTTAGTCTATCAGGGCTCTCCTAATCATTCGGGGTTTTTGTCCGAGGTGAACGCGAGTGTGAACTGTGCACACGGACGAGGATCATCTCCGGAGCAGAGGAAGACAGCGTCGAGGAGCAAGAAGAAAGAAGAGAGAACAGCACGAGTGTAGCGTACGACACTGCTGCGACAGTGTAGTTAGGAGCGTGAGTGTGAGAGAGAGAGAGAGAGAGAGAGAATGTGTGAGTGAGCACGCGGACCAATCGGCGTGCAGTTCTAGCTCGAGTCGACGGAGCGCTGGACCGGGCATGCTACACGAGAGCTGTGAGCATCGGCTAGCGGCCGACGGGACCGTGCGCGCGAGACCGCGGGAGAAGGGGAAAAACCAGAGCGAGCGCCGAAGAAAGCGCTTTCTTCCCGTCCGAGACATTCTGGGAGTGACTCCCGAGAGAGACGCATGCGCCAGAGATTTGTAGAGAGGGAGTTTTCAAGCCATTGTTTGAGATTTTTATCGTGGGGAGTAGTGTTAGCTTGGGTTTTCGTGAGGGACGCAGAACGAGCCGGCCAATCGAGAGGACGACCTGGACTACCTGGCAACTTCCGAGAGAGAACGAGAGGAAGACGCTTCTGCAGGCCCGGTCATCGCTGAGTGTTCGCCGACTCGAGAGCCACTACCTTCGGACCAGGCGACGAGGAGCAAAGCACGTGGGTACTCAGAATGCATACGAGTTGAGAGTGTGTGAGAAAGACGAGAGAGAGAGAGAGAGAGAGAGAGAGAATACGTAGCGAGAGTTATCGGGAGCGTGAGGACGTGCAGCTTCTTCGAGGAAGCTCGGCATCAGCCGCGACGGCGTGGCGCGCGTGCACGCATTTCTTTACGAGATTTGAGACACGGGACGCAGGAACAGAGAAGAGCGCGAGCGTGTTTAGATTTTTTAGATTTATTTATTTATTTCACCTTGGGGTTGGACCCTATATGGTGCAAAGAATAATTACATGAAAATGCTTACATTAAATTTAAAATACAATTTAAGATTAAAGTAGATAGGGCTCGAGGGCCCTGTTTACAGCTTTAGACTGCTCGGAGAACAGCTCATCGAAACAAACAATTTTTATGAACAGTGAGTGAAACACCTTTACGCAAACTCAAAAACGCCAAATAGTGACTTGTGCAAAAGCTCTGAGACAGAAACGCATGTCGCAGTAACGCTCTCCGAGAGATACAATTCAAAAAGTTTTTCTACAATCGTAGCCCTTCACGCTCAACTCTTAGTTCCCAATCTGTTCTGTCGCGCTCGGCTAGGGACCCGCGAAGAAACGATTTAAAAGTGTCTATCGAGGTAGGATTAAACACCGTTACACTGAGAGAATTTAATAGCATAGCCGACTGGATCGTGAAGGACTGTTTCAAAGCCTCGGTTCTTGGCGCCGCGTAGACCAAGGCTTGCGGGGGATTTCTCTCCGACCGGCGCGCAACAACGTCGATGTCTAGTCGTACGAATCTTTTTGCGAGGTACGAAGGACGGGCCCTTGATATCACTGAGTAGGCAAGCGACCCCAGGAGGTACTCGCGCCTGCGCCTAGTGGAAAGCCAGCCCAGCTCCAAGCGAAACGGGGTTACGTGAGCGCGGTACGGAATGTTTCCATATACGTATCGAACGCACGCGTTCTGCAGTCGTTGCAGTTTGAGTTCACGCGTGGCATCTAACTCATTGAAAACTGCACAAGCGTAATCAAAACGAGGAAAGACTAGACTCTCCACGAGTTTCTTCCGTATGTCCTTGGCGAGCGCGTGCCTATAGAATTTGAGAGCGTAGAGTGCTCGATAGACCTTCTTCTGTAGATGTTTGACGTGTAGCTTCCAGTCGAGGCTCGGCGTAATCCACACTCCGAGATTGCAGACTTCGGTTACATATTCCAGGGGCTCGTTATCGACGGTGATTCTCGTTAGGGTAGCGAGGTCGATCCGGCTCACGTAAAATTGGCTACCGAGGATCATAGCTTTGCATTTTTTCGCATTCAGTGACAATCCGTTTGCTCTCGCCCAGTCCGCTACGGCTTGCGCGTCAGCTTGCACAGCTGCCAGACCCTGGTCCAGCTCGCTTGGGAGGCAGTGGTGGTAGATCTGCGTGTCATCGGCATATATCATGTGCTTGGCTAAGTTTAGTGCGCGAGGGAGATCATTTATATATATTGCGAAGAGCAGGGGGCCAAGAACGCTGCCCTGAGGTACTCCTGACGCACACGTCAGCCACTCCGAGAGAGAGCCTTTCTCGTCCACCACGGCCTGTATCCTGTCTGTCAGGTAGCTGAAAAACCAGCGAAGCGATTGGTCGGAAATGTTAAGCGCTCGTAGCTTTGCAAGGAGTTTGGCGTGCGGTATAGAGTCGAACGCCTTCGAAAAATCGAAGAGTACTAGTATGGTTACCATCCTTTTGTCGATGGCTGTACGTATATCCTCGAGCACGCCCAGGAGCGCAGTTTGCGTGCTGTGCCCACTTCTGAAACCTGCCTGGTAGGGATCGAGTAGGTTGTGTGTGTCCAGATAATTCGAGAGTTGTGCGTGTGCCAGCCTCTCAAGAACTTTTGACATCTCCGGCAGAAGAGATATGGGCCTAGTGTCGGATACCAAATTGATCTGCTTCGATTTGGCCAGAGGCATAATCATGGCTTTCTTCCATTCTGCTGGAAATGTCGAGTTTTCCAAGCTGGCGTTGCAGAGGTTTACGAGCGGGCCGAGAATTTCAGGCAAAGCCGCCTTCAGCATCGGAGCTGATAGCTCATCAATGCCGGAGGATTTTGACGGCGCGTCAAGGACGGCCTTGCGTACCTCGGCCTCCGTAACCGGGCGAAAAACGAACGCTGGGGGTTGCGCCGCAGTTGGCGCGTGACGGCATATGGTCTGAAAATCCAATTCAGAAATCTTCGGGGACTGGTTAACCGTTGCTGCGAAGTGAGCGTTCAGCAGGTTAGCGTCAAAAAATTTTAGTGGCGAGGGATTTGGCGCAGGAGTGACGCGAAGCTTGTGCAGCTCACGCCAAAGAGACTCCTCATTCTCAGCCTGAGCCAGGCTGTTAGAAATGTGTTGATTCTTTGCCGTATTGAGAGCGTTGCAAACTTGCGTTCGTAGAAGTTTGAAACGTTCGAAGTCCTCACGTAGGCCAGATTCGCTGGCTAATTTGTAGGCAGCGGTCCGCTTTTTCATTAGTGCCCGAATACCCGAGGATACCCAAGGTTTCCTTTTCGATGAGAGACGAATGATGCGTATTGGCGCTGCTTTGTCGTAAGCTCTTATCAGCGCTTTCGCTAGCCGTGCTTGGCCCAAGTCTACGTCTTCGGGAGCAGATCTGCGTGGCTCTATCTGCCCAACGTGCCCCGAAGTTGCTGAGTTGCTTGCTGAGACTGCTGCGGGTACCGAGAAATCGGCGCGGAGCGTAGCCGTAAGCGCTTCCATATTGATACGTTTCAAGCAACGGGACTTGATAGTTTTTTCTTGCACAGCCGGCTTCGCACACCGATAATATAGTTCGGTGAAGTCATGACCGGCTATAAATGGTGCATCCGTTTTCTTTAAGTCAGTGACTGCATCCATGTTCTTGACAATGAACAGGTCAAGCCATGTGTGAGTGGGCTCGCGATCAACGCGAAAAACGTGGTGGGTTGGCTCAGAAGGCACCAACCGGAGGGAGTGCGACTCGATAAGGTTAGTGAAGGCGGCTGTTGAATGGTTTCGAATACACATATTGAAATTAAAATCGCCAGTAATTATTACGTTTTCGTAGAATGGTAGTAACGCGGAAAGACAATTGAAGAGGTGAGTGGGGTAGGCTGCGTTAGGTCGACGATAAACAACAGCGAATAGTATTTTAGAAGAATCGTTTATTATTTCTACAATTAAAAATTCAGGTATTTTACCTTCTGAGTGACACAGTATTTTGACTCTAAAATAATCGCGTATGTAAATGCCTACGCCACCCCCCTCTTGGCCTTCACGATCAGTCCTAAAAAAATTGTAGCCAGTTATCGTTAGATGATCGTCAGGTTCATTCACAGCTAAAAACGTTTCCGTTATGGCGATTATATCGAAAGAAGCGCTGTTACAATAATTTTCAATTTGTGTGAAGTGCGTCGCAAGCCTATTAACATTAATGTGTCCTATTTTCAACAAGTCGCAGGCTCCGGTGCGAGCCGACTGGGCCGCTGGCCGTCATTGAATGTTCGGCGTATACGGAGCCAATACCGTGAGATCAGCCTCAGAGTAGATGGGGATAAGTGGAGAAGTACGCGTCTGCCTCATACATACAACCATGTTCATTATAATAGGACTTGCATAACCCAATTCTCTCGCCGCTCTGCGTGCCTTTTTCCGCAGGTTATAGATGGTCTTCGGGTAAATCGGATTTATGTAGATCTTGGCCGTACTACCGTGACCGAAAATCGTATGCGCGTTCAGCTTATCTAGCTTTCTAGCGTTCTGTACAACAAGATCTCTGTTTGCAGGAGACCCAAGCCTGACGGCCAGGGCGACGGAGCTTGTTCCTTGTGATGGCTCTGCGTCACCGCTCGAGTCTCTGGTTCTCTGTGTCCAAGGACGAGTTTCGATGATATGATTTTCCAGCCTAGAAAGCCCGATAGCTGAGAACACTTTGCATGCAATAGTAAATGGGTCCATGTTTAGTGAGCACGGGAGACCCGCGAGGATAACTTCGCAGGTGTCAGTGTCCCGCGGGTTTCGGCGGACAGTTGCCATCTCCGCTTGTATCTTTGTGTTTATTTCTGCTTGGAGCTCGCTACGCAGATTCTCAATCGCCTCCGCGTGATTCTTGCATGTCTCCTCAAGCCTCGTTTCAATCGCTTGCATGCGTTCCGACATGCTATCTAGAACTGTCTTTTGCGCTTCTTTATCCTTTCTGTACTCCTCCTTGTCCTTTCTATACTCGTCGTAGAATGCTTGAAACCAGGCGGGCGCATCTCCAGCCATGTCGGGTTCAGAGTTGAGTAGTACGTCCGTGCGATTATGCCTTGATTTGAACTCAGCTGGTGATGGTTGCGTTAGCTGATGTTCGAGCAGAGTTGGGTCGACGGAATTGCCCGACAAAACGGTCGATGCGCACGCTTCTTCTCGGGATTGCTTTAGCGCAGGGGTTACAGAAGGTGACGGAGGTGAAAGTTGTCGCTTATTAGTATGAGTAGGAGGTGTCGAAATAGTAGAATCACCCGCGTCAGATACTGTGCACGAGGCGTTCTCTTGAGCCTGCACCAACGGTTGACCGAGCGCGCGCGCCACGTCGAAGGCTTTAGAGCGTGATGAGGATAGCGACGGTGGCGTCGCCGATACTGACGGGGGGCCGTTGGATTCGACGGTTACAGCAGATATTTTATCGCATGTACGTTTACAGCAGTGAGTTTGCGGTTTTTTAGCGGTAAAATTTACAAGACACCCCGGGTGAAAGACTTCGCCGCACTCGTCACACTCAACTTGGTTTTGGGCGATATTAGTTCTGCATTTTCTGCAGTTAGGCATTTGCACGGCTACGTAGCTAAGCACGGTGGTTTCGCTAGTGTCCACCGACGGGACTGTAGAAGCGCTGCGAGGAGCTGTTGCGTAATTCACAGCTGTTGTTTTTCGCGCGAGCAAGACACGACGCCGACACACCTGAGAGAGGGGGTACCTCGCGTGATACTGTAGCTGTTATGTAATCGGCGATGAGGTGACTGATTCTATATATACGTATATATACAATACATATATGCATGCGTGCACTATCGCGAGTGTACTAATATACAGATTACGGTGCGGAGAAAAACGCACAGCACGACACACTGCTCTCTAACGTTCGTTCGCCACACACAATCAGACATCCAGGATACTTATCAGACGAGAACACTGGTTAGATCGGCAAATTTTCAACACGGCGCACGCGGGGCCAGTCACAAGACACCGCACATACTGGTCACCAAGACGTTGTCGAAAGCCGAGATTACAAGTCTGTTCGTAGAGGTACCTACGAGATTGATGCGTGGAGCAGGACGAACTCAGCTGGGCGAGAGATTGATGCTGGTCAGCGGGACGGTCGTGGAACGTTGGAGACGTTGGAGAAAGATGGCGACCACCGCTGGTCGGGTGCCTGGACCGAACGACAGGTAGAAAAGTGGAGCTCTCTGGTCCTCCGAATGCGAGCGGTGCTGATTTTTTCACTTGAGCGAAGGCCAACAAGAGTCTTCTTCGTCTGAAATGCTTGGATAGGCTCCCAGCGGAGAAAAAAGTGGTTAAAGGTGCTATTTAACAGGGAGCACTAGTGGAGCACGTCCGTCGTTCTACTTACAGAGAGAGAGAGAGAGCGAGAGAGAGAGAGAGAGAGAGAGAGAGATAGATAGAGAGAGAGAGAGAGAGAGAGAGAGAGAGAGAGAGAGAGAGAGAGAGAGAGAGAGAGAGAGCGTGAATGTGTAGAAATCTTGTACTGGGGCAGAGAGTATCGAATAAACGTGATAAGTGAGAATTGCGAGTTATCATTTTCCAGTTACCCCTTTGCCAACCCGAAGCGAAGGAGAGAGAGGATTCGGCGGAACGTCTTCCGAGAAAACGCGGAGAAATCGTTAAATAAATTATAGTGCTGGCCTTTCGGGCCTCGCGGGAGATTTTCTGTACCCCAGAGTTTGGCCATGTCACACTTTGTCCGAAGTTTATATTGGAAATTTTTTTAATCTTTGGAAGTAACAGTTATATTGAAATTCTCTTTAAGTGCTTTCATTAAGCATGGTCTATGCATTTCAATTTTATGGCATTTAGAATATATTCTTGTACAGTTTCATTCATTCTTCTACTTTCTGGTACTGGATCTAACTGTAATAATATTTATTATTATATAAGAATCAAAATAAAATGATATCATCTTAAAAAAGCTAGAATTTCATCTTGCCTTTGTATCAAGATGGTTTTCACGTTGTAAAGGACGTGTGAAATCCGCAATAACTTTCCATTATTACATGCTTGAAATCTTACTCTTGCAGGGCAATTTACTTTAAGAGTTCTGGGAACAAATATAAATAAAAAAATTAAATTATTTTAGTATGGCTGAGTTCGAATCGCACGGTCATGACAATATTATCGTACCTTTACTATAATATGAACCGTACCACCATATATTTTGCGTTTTTTTTATAGTGTTACCTTTTGTTGCTAAATTTGCCAGTACTAGCGTGATGGCTTTTCCCATGTTTGCATTCGAAATTTACTTCATGGTATATAATCTCCTCTGCTACTTTTTGTTTGATTTTGCAATTTGGATCACATTTGTTGGCACTGCGTGTGACAAATACTTGATGATTTTCGTTACCGTAATTTGTCACAAATTGTTTGACTTCAGCATAACTACTGAAAGTCATGCCTACTCGAGGCTCCCTGCTCGACATTTTTTACTAGTCTGATTGAATGTTACTAGGTACTAACGTTATACGATCGTGATCGATATGGAGGGTATAGAGAGAAGTGATCGTGCACGAAAAGAGGTGGGGCCACTTTCCACGAGCTTACATTTGTAAACCTCAGACTTTTTCTCATTTGGCGCCACTATCTCGGCTGTATAATGAGCTGAACCTGCCGAACCTGGAATCTTCCAGTCTGATCGTTTTCTTGTACGGAGAGTATACCCAAACACGTTTTATACAAATCAGAATATTTTTGCCTCGCGATTAGTTCTGTTTGTATTTATCTAAAAGTGTGCGCGTACAAATTTTATTCTCTGATACGCATGCGTGTATTTGTATAAGCATAGATGTGTGTGAACTTGTAGAACGCTGTTTCCAGAAAGGTCCGGCATACGAGTACAAACGATTAATCGTCAAAACAAAGGAACTTATACGCATTTCGCGATTCTCAGTGTACAAAGTTCTAAACTAAAAACATTATTTTATTTCTCGATCTGCTTCTCGTTTACTTGCGCAAAATGGCTTAGGTAGACTATCCATTATTAAAGCTTCATCAGGAGTTTGATAAATTCACTGATTTTAACATTTTATTCCAACAATTGAAGAATATGTATAATTTGGAATACAGACACAGGTCGACCAAACATTGTACAAATGACAAGAAACTGAAAAATAAGACTTTCAGTCAAGACATAATTTACAGTGAATATCACGTGCAGTGTAAACAGAAAGGACAACATTCAGTAACTGGGTAAGCAAAATTGTGTATAAATTTTCAAAAATATATACATGAATATGAAGATACAAAAAATTTATTTATATTATTTCAGTGAGAGTGATGAGTGTCCTTGAGAAATAAAACTTGCTCCACGTGAAAATTATACAAAACTGAAAATTACTGTTTATAACATGAAGCATAACCATCCAGTACAAGTTAGAATTTCATATACATTGTCAATACTTTGTATTTTCATTCAAACAATAATGTGTCATATTTTTTCTTTTCAGGATTCAAGCGTTGAAGAACGGTATGAAAGGTACAAGATAATTGAAGTTATAACATCAAAATTAACAAGGATGCTATTTGAAGTGAACGATGACGAGTTCACAAAAAGCTTTTTTTTTCTTTTAAGTGGCATTTTGAACTTGAAAGTTCATCACCTCATCTACGCAAGCCTTCCACGTATTTCTATTTTGTGCCAACTCCATCCATTTCGCACCCTCCCGCCTGATTTCAGTTAAGTCCCTTTTTACGTTGTCTAAATGTATAAATTGTGTAGCTCGTCATTGTGCAGTTTCCTCCACTCCCCGGTTTCTTCATCTTTCTTTGGCCCGTATATTTTCCGCAGAACCTTATTTTCGAACACCCTAAAACGGTTTTCTTCCGCTTTAGTAAGCGCCCAAGTTTCGCACAGGATTACCGGCATTATTATTTATTTATTTATTTATTTATTTAACCAGAAAGAAAATACAGAGATATTTACATCCTCTGCATTCCTGCAAAGATAAACAGGTTATCTGTCCGCAGGCCTGGCGAGAGAAAAAAAAATAACTTAAAAACTAAAACTTATTCTATATGATGCATAGTTAGTAGCCTCCTTACTACCTTAGCATCATCTGTATATACATTTTTCAATATTTTAACATTTAACATTTTAACTCGTAGATATATATTTCAGTTATCAACAATTGGATTTAATCCATTCTTTAATTATATTTATTTGACTTGGTTTGCTTATTTCTAACGCTTTTAAGTTGTTCGGCAAAGCATTAAATGTTGAGATCGCTTTAATATAACAATTCTTATTACTAATTCTTTTTTTATTGATCGGTACAATAATACTTTTATTTCTCGTAACACTAGATGATTTGAGGTATTGGTTTTTGAGATCATTATAGTATATCTTTAAGGCCTCGAGTGTAAACAGTTGCTCAAGATTGAGAGGAATATGTGGGCGTGACAAAATTATTTTTGTTTATATTTTTAAATTTCTCTGTATTTTTTGTATTAGATCTCTATTGTTTTTAGGTCTCCACCCAAGCAATTATACCATAACTCATGATACTATGAAAAAAGGCATAATAAATTAAACATCAAAGTTCAGTTGACATTGTTTTCGCAATTTGTAAAAGATATACACTAGATATTATTTTCTTAATAATATTTAAAAATTGCAGGTCCATTGAAGATGTAGTCTATTACGATGCCAGAATGTGTATTCTTCACCCTTGTTAATTTTGGTTGATCTAGTATTCTAATATCTATTTGGTTAGGCACGCTGCCGACATAGCTGCCTGTAACACCCATCACGCTCCGCAGAGCATAAATAAAAAAACACTACAAAAAGACTAAAGTCTCGAGCGACTTGTTTTTTAAGAAAAGCACGGCAAAAGTAAGCGTACTCCCCCACTCTTGCAGAGCTACGGCCACAGCTGAGCGCAGCCCAGCAACCACAACAGCAAGCGCCATCAGGCAGTAGCGCGGCAGCGGCGGAGCGTACGCCCCACTCGTGCAAGAGCTACGGGCCACAAGCTGAGGCACACCAAAAACAACAGGCAACGCGCCATCCAGCAGTACGCGGGCAGCGGAGCTCACGCCGGCAGCAGCAGCACAAACACGATATAGAAACTCGCAGGCAGCAAGGCGAGCACGTATATCTATATATACAGCGTAGCGAGCGGTGGCGGCGTGCACAGTGTGCAGAGTGGGAGCTACGTGCGCGCGCAGCTCCGTACCCTTGTGTGAATGGGTTTTGTACATAGGTGTGAATGTGAGTGTGAATTTGTATGAACGTTTTTCGCGGCGCGACCCCGCTCTCTCGCAGCCTTTATAAGGACCCGCGCGCCTAGAGCCAGTCACTTAGCTCCAGCGCAACTTAAGCGAGGACTAGTCCTACCAAGAGCACTATTACGCCTTGTAGATAAACTTAGAATAAATATTCTCACTTTTGAAGGACTTTATAAAATCTTCTAGTCAAGCAAAGATATCGCAATTTAAGCGTATCCAGTCTTAGACTTAGAAAAATTTCAATTCCTTTCAAAAAGAATTAGAGAAATTTCGAATTTCTTATACTTATAAAAAGTTAAAAATCTAGTCAGGCAAGATAACGCAATTTAACGCGTATCTGCTTTAAACTCTAATAAAAATTCGTTTATTATCATACACTTGTAACTTTCGAAAATAAACAGTAACCGCAAAGTTAAGCGTATCTGCCGTAAACTAATCCTATGTCAAAAAAGACTTCGATCACCGATATATATATATATATATATATATATATATACACGTTTTGCAAAAATCAAAAAGAGAGATATTTATTTAATTTTGTGATAGAAAATATATGCAACATTCAACCGCAATATTTTTCGGCATTTAATATCTTATTGAATATATTATTTTTGTTAAAATGAACTAAAGTTTATTATTGTGATGAATACACCCACTACCTTGGTATCCGGACCTGTAATATTTTATTATTATATTTATTTAACTATTAATGATATGTAAAATCATAATAAATCACTTTATTTGGCCTGCGTCACAATTACGACGCAGAGCAGTAAATGTGCACGACTTTTATAAATCAAAATCAATAACTTTTATTTCAATAGAAGCACCCAGGACAAGAAAACCGTGACCGTTTTCATCGATGCCGAACGTCATACATACAGTCTTATCAACATTTAATGATAACTTATTTACCGCAAGCCATTTGTGAATGCGTGACAGGTAGTTATTCATATTATCTTGTGCTTTTTCCCAGCAATCTCCTGTTGCAATTATAGCAGTGTCGTCAGCATACGACAAAATAGCTTCCATAGGTATCTCTTGGAGTATATCATTTATGTATAGGATAAACAAAAGTGGGCCAAGTATCGTACCTTGTGGTACCCCAGTATTTGTTAAAAGTTCGTCACTCACACATTCACAAATTTTTACACTTTGGTATCTGTTACTAAGATAACTAGTGAGCAGGGTCAGAGCTTGCCCCCTAATTCCCATGCAGTATAATTTCTCTAGCAAGACACTGTGATCTACTGTATCAAAAGCCTTTGCCAGGTCAAGAAAAGTGACTAGAGTAGGAATACTCTTATCTATATTGTTGTACAGTGTGTTCATTAATAATTAAGCGCAGTTTTTGTACCCTTTTTCTTTAGTCCTATATATCCTTACTTTTACATTTCTAGACAACAGTTTTGATTTTAGTAATCTATTCACGGCGTAGAAGCAGGCATTACCCGAATGAAGTCTCTTGTTAATCTCGGCTTTAATTTCGTTTCGATCATTTATGGTTGTGCCTAAATATCTGAATTCGCTAACCTTTTCAAAAGTATAATTTCCGACTCTAAGATCACCCTCACCTTCACAAATGCCCAATTTATCCATGATCATATATTTCCTTTTCGATTCGCTCACCTCTAGCCCCGTGTCCTCAGCCGCATTTATGAGAATTTCCGCGTTTCTCGCTACCGCTGCACCGTTATCCCCTAGTATGTCCAAGTCATCCGCATATCTTAGAATTTGTGTTTTACCGTTAAGGGTTGCACCTAGCCCGCTAGTCTGCATTTTTCTGACAACATATTCTAGCGTTCAGTTAAAAAGTACCGTAGAGAGACCGTCACCTTGTTTCAAACCGTCGCGTATCATGAATGATTCGGATACGTTACCGCCTACTCGGACCTTTCCCGTGCTTCCGTTCAGACATATTTGAATTAATTTCACGAATTTTTTTGGTACTCCGTGGAACACAAGGATTTGATACATTTTGCTTCGTTTGATAGAGTCGTACGCTTTTTTAAAGTCTATAAATAGCTGGCGTATTGTTTCGCAATGTTCCCATTTTTTCTCTAACAACTGTCTTATAGTAAACATTTGATCGCACGTCGACCTGTTACGCCGGAATCCACACTGATAGTCTCCTATTATATCTTCCGCGAAGGGCGTGAGTCTGGCCTGTATTACGTTTGATAGAACTTTGTAGCAGGTAGCTAAAAGTGAGATTCCCCGGTAGTTATTGCAATCTGTCTTATCTCCCTTTTTGAAAATCGGTATAATGATAGATTCTTTCCAGTTTTCCGGTATCGTTTCATTTTTCCAAATAGCACATACTAGTTCAAAAATTTTGAATGTAAGCGCGGTGCCCCCGTATTTAAGTAGTTCAGCTGGTATAGAATCGTTTCCCGCGGCCTTATTGTTTTTTAATTTTTTGATCGCGGCTTCTACTTCTTTGTAGGTCGGTTCTTCCATATGGAGTTCAGCAGTGTGGATTTCGTCTCCCATTTCCTCGCAGTTTTCATGTACGTTTAGTAACTTATCAAAATATCCTTTCCACAGCTTTAGCAGTTCATTTTCGCTTGTAACGAGATTCCCGCCCTCATCTTTCATTAATTGCGATCTACTCTGGAAACCCTTCCTAATAGCGTTAATTCCTTTGTACATCTCGCGCGGGTTATTTTCCTTACTGTTAGTTTCTATTTTTCTAATCTCGTTCTTTTGGTACTCGCGCTTTTTGTTTCTGTAAATCACACCCACTTGTTTTCTTATTTCGTGGTACTCTTCTACGGCCCTATATCGCTTCCATTGTGAACGCTGTCCACTTTAGCCTTTTGGCGCCTTTCAAACCAGAGTTCGCACTCTTCGTCAAACCATGGTTTGCTCTTTGGCTTTTTTTTTACCTAGCATTTTGTTCGCGGCTTCTTTTACCGTTCTTTCGATAGCCCCCCATAGACTGTTCGGGTCGTCATCTACCTCCGTCGGTGCATCTGTGTCCTCGAGAACCTGAAACCGGTTACTTATTTCTACTTGATAATTCGCTCTACCCCGTTTCGCAGCTTTTCAATGTCGAAGGTTTCTACTTTGTTCGCCCGTGTATTATTTTGCCCGGCTACTAATTTGGCTCTTAATTTGGCCACTACTAGAAAATGATCCGAGTCGCAATCCGCCCCCTATAGGTTCTTACGTCAAGTACATTCGTGTGGCGCCTCTTATCGATAAGTAAGTGATCGATTTGATTTTTCGTGGCTCCGTCCGGCGATGTCCACGTTACTTTGTGCATATCCTTGTGCTTAAAGCACGTAGTCTTTACTATAAGATCTTTTGCCGCCGCGAAATTTATGACTCTAATACCGTTATTGTTGCTGGTCTCGTGCAGACTTTCCTTGCCTATAGTGGGCCTAAACATTTCCTCTTTCCCTATTTTAGCGTTGAAGTCCCCTACTACTATTTTGGTTTCGTAAGACGCGAATCGATCGATTAATTGTTCCAATGCTTCGTAATAAAAATCCTTGACCTCTTCCTCTTTGTCCTCCGTAGGACAGTGTACATTAATAACCACGTAATTATACCACGTTCCTTCGATGATAATATACGATAGTCTGTCGTTCGCGAATTTGAAACTTTTAACCGCGTGTATAATTCTTTTGCTAACCAGAAAACCGGTACCTAAGGAGTGTCCGTTCGTGCCCCCGAATATAAAGGTGAAGTTATCTTTTGTTAAAATCTCGCTATCTTGCCACCGAGTTTCTTGTATTGCTACTAAATCCAATTCGCGCTCGCCAGCTTCTTTTAAGATTTCCTGGTACGCGCCTGCTCTGTACAAACTGCGCACATTCCACGTTCCCGCCTTTATGTCCCTATTGGTTTTGGTTTGGTTTTGTTTTCTATTCCGATCGCAGGTGAGTCAACCGTTCTATAGAGGTGATAACCCCCATACCTCTCTAGAACTATAGAACTAAGTATGAGAGCTTTCCGACTTTGATGAGGACGGAGTCAGCTCATCGTCGGACACACTACGGTCTCATTCTCGTAATCTAACGCCCCCCTGCAAGGCAGCGCGCCTTCGCTGGCTTCGTCACCGCGTAAGACCAGGTGGCGAATCATTCTACACATCCCATTTCGGGGCAGTTGTCATCGCTCCCGCATCCTCCACGATAGCAGGATTTTTGTAATGTGTGCTAAAAGAGATAAATTATAGACATAGTGAGGTAGAAAGAGAAAGTGAAAATAGGAAATATTGTTGAGTGTTCGTTGTTGTGGTGGTGCTTGCATAGTGTTTCTAGATGAATGCGTTCGCCGGTGTGGGCTCATCACACCCACGCCCGGGCCTATCGGCTGCCCGCGGCTGCTTATTCGATTTATTCGCAGCTAACCTCCTTCTCAGGGGCCGTTCCTCTATCCGCAACCTGAGGACGCGCTGTGTAGTGGTGATAGGCACCCACCCGCCCGCTCTGGACGCACAGGTTCACAAAAAGCTTAGAGGTGTTAAATACTTTGATGGTTAAGGACATTGAATCGTCTTCAGTAGAGGCAGTATTGCCCCTTACATGTGTCGAAACGACACTCACAGAAAAAAATGATCCTGTTATGGTGGTGGATCCTGTTAAGGAAAAGTTATCAGAAGAAAGTAAAAATTTAACAGTAGATAATGCAGATTTTGCACGTAAGACTGCTATGTCCATAAGGAAGCAAGAATGTCCATTGGAACCTGATTCGCAAGTAGAAAATTCCCAAACAAAGTAAACATTAATAGCTAATACATATAATTCTATTTAAAAAAATTTTGAAAAATTAAAATATAGTTGTTGTTATTTTTAACAAATAAATTTTACATCAATAGTACACTAATATACCTATAAGAGATATGGAAGAGAGTTCCTTAAATATTCAACATTAATTCATAATATTTTGACAATTATTAGCTTGTAGATATTCATCTTGTTGCATATGCACTGTGTCGTAGGGAAAATCTACGGAATGTAATATTATCATTTTAAACTGCATTCGCCAATCCATTCCTGTTATCATTCACATTAAAATTTTACTTTTTATAAGATCATTAATTTGTATCATGCTTGTTTCAGGAAAACAACTACAGCAACTGCAAAATCACCTGAAAAAACATTTGAAAAGGATGATTTGATGGACCATCAATCTGTAAGCTCAAGCGAATCTGAGTTTCAGATACATAAAAAAATCACAATCAAGCAGTGAAGATTTATCACCAAAGAAGCTTACTACAAAAAAAGTTGCTGTTTTAGCAAAATCCATAAGAAAACGCGTAATTAAAGTAAAGAAACCGTACTAACCTTTGACAGAAAGTGTGAAATCTAAAAAGAAAAGTGGAAAAATACAGACAAAAAGCAGGGAGAGCCTACTGAAACGAAAGGGAAAACAGTTTCAGAACTGAAAAGACAAGTAGTTCCAAAGACAAAAACTCAAGATAGTAAAGTCAAATCAGAAGCATCAAATTCGAATTGCGAAACTTTGATGTAATTTTATTTTGATCTTTGCATATATTATATTATATAATATATTCTCATTTTTAGTATTTGTTGGAATATACCATAAGTATATAGTGCGCCTATGTACTATAGTATAATGACCGCTCTCCCCCTACTCTTGACTAGCTGCATATCGTAGCTTTCGGAGTTCGCTCTTTACGCGCCAGTGTGAACGAAATCAAGCGAGACTAAAGACGTGCCTTATATAGAATAAATTCTAATTACTTTAATCCTGTGTTTCTTATTTACTACCTGGTCCCATTATATTCCGAAAGGTTATGGGCCCAGCACGCTTCCACTGCGCGAGTGATAGTGCATAAAAATTAGGTGTAAATAAGAAAAACTATTAAAGAATCGAGTGCAATTGCTGCTGTCTTTGTTCTGTCGATTTTCTCCGTGTGATTGAGTGATACTGCAAAAGGCGGATGCTGTAGCTGAGGTACATCTATAGGTGCTTTATTACTGCTCTGGGAGACGAGAAAATTTAGAAGAACAATGGAATCGGAAAATAGAAGCGATGCATTTGAACAGAGCGAAATCGCAGAAGACAATGCGACAGTAAGAACAGAGGGTAAGATTAAAGATGTGAATAATTCTTAATCTTTTACGTAAAAGTTATTAGTGTCGGGTACTTGCAAATTATTAAAAATTAACAATGAATCGAGTGAACTATCGGCAAAAGTAATTGTATCACAATAAAAATATTTTGAGACGTGAATGATTTTAAAGAAAGCATAAAATAAATAATAAAATATTTAATTAAAAGGATGTGACTAAATTCAAAGATTTAGTGATACAATTTACTAAAAAGAATGTGATAAATAAATTATAAAAAGGACGTGAAAGAACTCGAGCATAAAAGTGAGACGTCACTTCTCAGTTCTTCTGGAACAACGAGACGTCGTTGTCCAGATTTTCAAAAATTATTTATTGAAGCAGACAAAGAAACTGCGCACGTGAACAAAAAGCCATGACTCGATTCAAAGAAAGCATTGGGTGACGTCGTCATAGGCGTGAAAATTGAGACGTGCACGAGTAAAGTGGATAGCCCGCTTGTTTAGGTTACGCAGTACCCGGCATATAGCGCTTGTGTTTTGTGAGTCGAAAATCGACTTGAGATTATTTCGAATGTATACATTCCAAAGAAAGAATATGAATACGTATTATTTAACGAACTGATGTTTAAAAATCACGATGTGTATTAATTAAATTATTTCCTTTTAGAAATAGAGCTAGAAATTTTCCAAAGATTTCTAGACTTATGCAACAATACTTTTCGTCTAGACAAAGAGCATACTAATGAAAAAGTATGGTTAACTGTACAAGAGGATATTGTACATGTGAACACCGAATCAGGTGCCAATTATAAATTAGGTGCGTACAAAGACAAATATTAAATACAATAAGATGCGATCAAAGATGTGAATGATTATGCTTAAAATTTGAAATTTCAAAATATAATAATAATTAAAAGGACACATAAATTCTTGTTGGGTCATTTATACAATATTTACACGCTGTGCGAGTTTTATTGTATGGATGACTAAGGTGATATCGAAAATAATCTTGTGTTCGGATATTGACGAGTTCACCTGTTTCGATTTAGTAGTACTTGTTGTTCGGTGCACTAAATTTGAAGCACGGTCTACTTGGCAAAGCTCATTCTAAATGTACTAATATTTTACAGCAAACATTAAGTTCCATGATGAAGAGTGGGAATGGATAAAAAATGTGATTAATTCACAAACAACAGAGGAACAAGGCATGGAGCTGCCAAAGACGACAATCCAACAAGAAAATGCAGATGGCATTTCTGAGGAGATTGAAAATCCACTCCTGTATGACGAGAATATCTATGATGAGAACGAAAAGACAGAAAGACGTGAAAAAGATGCGTATGATGCGAGAGATGACGTGATTGATCGATCAAAAGGTAATTTGCTAAGATAATTAACAAAAGTGTCCAAATCAACTTTTATATAAAAAGAAATGTCCAGTCTGCTTATTTTCAAATAAATAATGCTCAGGTTGAAATAAAGACGTGTAAAGATGTGAAAAGCATTATTATAAATGTTATTTTTTTAGGGTGGAATGAAGGATGATCCTCAAAGTTTTGCAGAACTTAAAAGATCGTTTAATACGTTGTGCACAACTGTCAATAATTTGATGGGTTTATGGAAAGAGCACGTTGTTTTTACTAAAAATGCGATGAATAACCTAGAGTTATCAAAAATTGAAAAAGACGTGAAGCTCTCTAGTTTAGAAAATAACGTTAAAGCTCTTACAGAAATGGTAAAGACAATTAGTCAAGAAAAGACTATGGAAAAACAAAGTCCGCCATCAGTAAATAAAAATAATGTTGCCAAATCTAGCACAATTGTATCTGGGGATGAAAGTAACAAAAATGATGAGAAAATAGCTCTAGCTGTAAGAAAAGAGTTAGAAAAGCTAAATGCAACTTCAACAACGAGTCCGACAAAATCATTAGCTGACGAATTTAAAAATGTGGTAAAATTAATTAATAAAGATTCAGGAGTTAAAAGAGATTACAAACTTAATTCTCAAATGAAGTTTGAACATTTTTATGACTACTTTTCGTCAGAATTAAGAATGCAAGATTTACTATATGTAATCGATCCAAAAGTTGCATCAAGTTCTAATTCATTGGATGAAAATTTAAAAGAAAAACACAAATATAAAGTGAGAGATATTCTAATTAATAGACTTGAATTAAGTTACTATTCTAAAGTAGTTAATATGAAAGATCCAGTTGAAATATTGCAAAAGATTAAAGAAATAAAAAGATGTGAAACAAATACAACGTCAGTTTCAGTTAGACAACAATTATACACAATAAAATATAATCCAGCAAAAGAAAAAGCGGCACAGTTCTGGGATCGTTTCGAGGAGCTCATAAGAACTTACGAAAATTTACCTGGTGTAAGTTTTCTGCCAGAAGAAGAGAAGAGAGACGCCTTTTATAATGCAATAATGTTACACGTCCCGCAGGTACAAAACCTAGATTTTGTAACTAGAAGTGCAAAGGGCAAGGGCTTGTCATACGATGAGTTAAAAAATTTTATTATGCGAGCCGAAGCAGAAAAAGTTCAAAGCACTTCCGAAAATAATCCAAGAGCAGCTATGTTGGCAAGAAAGCCGAAAGATCGATACGATACGAAAGATCGATGCTTTGAATGTGATGATCAAGGTCATCTCAGTGCAAAATGTCCTTGGAAGGGAACCGGATTGAAAAAATGCTACTCCTGTAATCAGTTTGTAGAACATAAAGCTGCCGAGTGTCCATTAAATTCTGTAATGAGACTAGGTAGAAATAACACTCCAAGTAATGTAACTCAGAAGCAAAATACACGGGGTAGAGGTTTTAATAATCGATCGAGGGGTTTTAAAAGAAGTGCTAACAACGATGAGAGATCTAATGACCGTAATAAATTTCAACGCAACAATAATGGCAATAGAGGCAGGGGTAATAGGAGAAATAATTATTTTAGGAAAAATAATAACCAAAACTCTCAAAAGTCTACAAATAATGGTAACAATAAAAACTGTCAAGCCAATGCAGCCAATGTCCAACAAACAGGTGAGAATTTTCATTTAGATCTACATAATAATTATACACTAATAGTCGAGGATGATATGAATGATAAAAATTTAAATATAAATTCTAATAGCGAAAGAAACAAACTAATTGCAAAGTTTTTAGCTGAGTCAGGTGCAACAGAGCACTTAACAAATTCAAAAATTATATTTAAAACTTTCAATCAGTCTGATTGTAGAAAGATTAAATGTGCAAATAAAAATTCGAAAGCAGACTTAAAAACGGAGGGAGAGGGTGTAGTAGAAATTTTAAATGAAACGAAAGATCGAATTTATGTTTTAAACAAAGTTATTTGTGCAAAAGATTTGTCAGAAAATTTACTTTCTTTAAGAAAATTTGCAGAGTTAGGTTTAGGTATTTATTTAGACAACGAAAAAATTGAAATATTTGATCCGATTTCAAATGAATTGTTTATGAAAGGTATTTATAAAAGTCCGTACTGGATTATTGAATTAGAAATAAATAAAACAAATAAGACTGATTCTTTTAACTTAGATAGTAGCAATAATAAAGTTTTTGTCAATTTAACCAATGAAAGTGCAAAAAGTATATTAGAACCGAGGTACATAACACGTAGTGTAACTGCACAAGAATCATCTAAGTTAAAGGATTCATCTGAGACAATTGATCATAATAATGATCAAATTAAAGATAAAGCGATAAAAGAAGTGCCCAGTTTAGATAATAATAAAATGACGGAAACCAGGTCAGTTGAGATAACTAAAAACGAAAAGAAAATTATTTATGAGCATTCTAATTTTGATACGACCATTTGGGATCGTGAAATTAGTGATATTGACGAATTGCCAATAGTTGAATTAACTGATACAGAATCACCTTTTAATAAAAATAAAGCAATGCTCTGGCATGTAAGAATGGGCCATGCTTCAATAAATTATTTAAAAGAATTGCAAAAACGATTTCCGGAAAACAAACAATTACGAGATGCAATTTTTGATGAGTCAATTTTAGATTGTGAAGTTTGTATGATAGCTAAAATCAATAAATTGTCATTTAGTTCAATACGTAAACGTGCAACAGAGCCATTACAAATTTTACACTCTGATTTAATGGGACCAATAAATCCGCCATCTTATCCGAAAGGATATAGATTTATTGCTGTTTTTATTGATGATTTTTCACGATTAGCAATGGCATATTCAATGAAATCTAAAAATGAAACTGGACATTGTCTTGAAGCTTTTGTACGAAGCGCTAGGAATTTACTAGGACGCGACGCTAAAGTGTGTTATTTACGATCTGATCAAGGGACTGAATTTACGGGTGGATATACTGTCGAAGTTTTGAATCGTCTAGGAACAGAACAGCAATTTGCTTGTCCTGATACTCCCGAACATAATGGAGTGTCTGAGCGATTCAATCAAACGATTCAAAAGAAAATTCGAGCGTATATGTACGATTCAAAGTTACCAGAAAATATGTGGGATTTGGCATTAAATGCAGCTGTATACGCGTATAATAGAACTCCACATAAGTCAAATGATATGATTACACCTTTGCAAAAATTTGCTCCAAATCATAGTTATAATATGAATCAAATCAAAAGATTCGGATGCTTAGCCTATATTAAAGTACAGAGAAAAACCGGTCCTAAGTTCAGGTATGAAGGGAGAAGGGTAGTTTTAGTAGGATATACTCCAACAGGTTATCAATTTTTAAAACCAGAAGAAGGCAAATATTATGAGAGCAGAGACGTAAGGTTCAATGAAAAGTTAGTCTATGGTGATAAATATGGCAAAGATGCGATTAAAGATTGGCCTGCAGTAGAAGAAAAGATTGATGAAAATAAATGGTTTGTTGAATTTGAAAAAGAGGGTAGAAAAATTAATGATGAGTTTTCAAATTCGGAGGGAGAAGTTAAACAAACCACGAATGAAAATAATTCTAAAGAGCACGAAGAACCGAAAAGAAAGAGAGGAAGACCGAGAAAAATGCCTATAAAAATTGATAATAATATTGATAACAACGACTGCGATAACATAATTAGTGACACAAGCATTTCTGATATTTCAAAATTACTGCTTGCTGCTCAAAATTATGAATTGGAACAAAATGATGCGTTTAAAATTAATGATGAAGTGTATCATGCTCTCTTAGCTAGAATTAACAATGATCCGATATCATATAAAGAGGCTATGCAGAGTAGTGAACGGAATGAGTGGGAAAAAGCGATTTTAAGTGAATTAAATTCAATGAATAAAAATAAAGTTTGGGATTTAGTTGATCGACCTACAAAATTAAGGAATGGAAGAAAAGCAAATATAATTGATTCAAAATGGGTTTTAAAGAAAAAGCTTGAAAGAAACGGTGATATAAAATACAAAGCTCGATTAGTTATCAGAGGTTTTAAAGATAAGAATAATTATGACTTAAAGGAAACGTATGCACCGGTATCTCGCTTGCCCTTAGTAAGAGCTGTACTAGCAATTATAAATAAATATGATTTAGAAGTTAATCAGTTAGATGTCAAAACGGCATTTCTTAATGGAACTATTGAGGAAGAGATTTTTATGGAAATACCCGAAGGTACGAATTTTTCTAGAGAGATAAAAAATAAAAAGGTGTGTAAATTATTAAAAGCATTGTATGGTTTACGTATTAGTCCAAAACGTTGGAATCAAAAGTTTACTGAAGTAGCTTTAGATATAGGTTTAACTAATGATGATAATGAACCTTGTTTATTTATGTGGCGAAGTAACGATAAGTTTTTAATTCTTTTATTATATGTTGATGACATACTTGTAGCCAGTAATGATTTGAGAAAACTTAATGAAGTGAAAAGTAAATTACAAAAAGCTTTTGAAATGACAGATTTAGGAGAGCCACAAGAATTTCTCGAATTTCAATTAAACGAAATAGAAATAAACAAACAATAGTTTTGAGTCAAGAAAAATATATTGACAAAATTCTACTTAAGTTTAAATTTGATGGAATGTATCCGCAACGCACCCCGATGGTAACTACGCAAGTTGCTAATAGAGAAAGACGAGATCGAGAAGAATCGTGTGACTTAAATTCTTTAAAACAGAATAAAGCTATAGAAAATGAACCGTACAGAGAAGCGATAGGAAGTCTTTTATATTTAGCAGGCGCAACGCGACCAGATATTTCTTATGCTGTTAATGTATTAAGTAGGCATCAATTGAATCCTACGGAAAACGAATGGAAAATGGTTCAAAGAGTTTTTAGATATTTATTAAGTTCTAAAAATTTAGGTTTAAAGTTTACTGCTAAAAATGATAGAATGCAAGCTTTCTCTGATGCTAGTTTCGCTGATTGTAAAAATTCATTAACAACGTGTGGTTTTGTTATTCAGTTGTATGGCGATACTATAGCTTGGAGAACGCACAAACAAAGTTATGTTGCTCTATCTACTTGTCAAGCTGAATACGTAGCAATGAGCGAGGCTTGTCAAGATCTGATAGCAATGAACAGATCGTTAGAATTAATACTTAATCATTCATTTCATCCTATGATTTTATGGTGTGATAATAAAGCTGCAGAAACGAGTGCGAAAACGAGTGGAGGTAATAAGTTAAGGCATATGACAGAAGTAAAAGAGCATTACGTTAAAGAATGTGTAAAGCGTAATTTAGTTAAAATTAGTTGGATTTCATCTAAAGAGCAGATAGCAGATATTTTTACTAAACCACTTTCATTCGAAGTTCATAAAAGATTAGTTGATAAAATTATGAATAATATATAAAAAGAAATAAAACTAAACTATGGTTAATATTTGTTATGTTGCAGGCAACCAGAATGAATAAAATATTTGCTGATTACTTAGTTATAATAAAAGAAAAATGATCTACCTCTTATTATATAATTTTGTATTTTTGTATTTTTGTACTTGAAGAGTTTATTAACTATTAGCTTAATTTAACTATGTTATTTGTATGGAGTATGATATGTTATGACATGATGTAAAAGATGCGTGTAAATTATAATATGTTTATTGAGAAGTACATAGTCGGGAGGGAGTGTTGGAATATACCATAAGTATATAGTGCGCCTATGTACTATAGTATAATGACCGCTCTCCCCCTACTCTTGACTAGCTGCATATCGTAGCTTTCGGAGTTCGCTCTTTACGCGCCAGTGTGAACGAAATCAAGCGAGACTAAAGACGTGCCTTATATAGAATAAATTCTAATTACTTTAATCCTGTGTTTCTTATTTACTACCTGGTCCCATTATATTCCGAAAGTATTAAATAATTATAATATTTGCTTTTAGACAAATATATCGCAATAGACTTTTCAAAGAGACTACAAATGAATTAGAGATTAGATTACAAATTCTGAGTAAGTTTAAAATCATGGCTACACATATTAAACATTGAATGCAATAAATTTAACACATATTTTTTTTACTTTGTAGACATGAATTCTCAGTCATGGAGTTGAAAGAAAAACTAACAAAAAACAAAATAATTTGGGAGTGCATGTCAAAACAGCTTTCTGTAATTTGAACATCAGGTATGAGAAGAAAAGAAGAATGATGCAATGGCTGAATATACCGATGGTTGGAATAGAACATAGTTTAGACAAAGAGTATTCTATTCAGCCTGAGGATTTCAACGATTCAACTGATTCATTTGTAACAGTTACCGAAATTAACCGAAGACTACGAGGTCTTCTTGTTCTCCCACAACTCAAGAACGAATTCGAGAAATGCGACTATAGCAACGATCTCGGCGAGTTCGAGGACGAGGAAAATGACGAGGACGTCGAGGACGATAAGTGAAAACTTGCGTGGATTGTTGCAGACACGACGTGTGAATTTCGTATGAAGATGTAGAATATTCACACAAATGCGCTGGATCAGAGACCAGTGCAGGACCACCGGCTATAACAACGATGGACTAGACACTGAACATCGACAAATCGCACCATCAGAAAATACTGGACTGCGATGTTAAGATCGAGACCGATAGTGAGTTCGGCGGGCACTTTAAGCTCGTCTTCAACTTCACGAGGCTAGCCGTTCGACTATTATACCAGAGGCTCCTTAAAGGGGCGTGAAACCCAATTTTTACCGACCGAGTCGATAGTGCGAGTACTCGGAAGAAAATTTGTATGGGACAAGACTAATGTCAAGGGTTTAAATAAACTATAAAAACTATTGTCGATCTTGAATCAAACTTTATTAATGAAGTCTAACAAAAAAAGGTCCTTGCACGACCTCTTGCTCTGTCGAGTCGCCACTGCCAACTGACGTAACGCGCATTAGTCGCCGCCGAAAACTCGGGCCCGCTAAAACAAAGGGCTTTCCCGAAGACCACCGAAGGGACTCGAAGCAGTGTGAGCGTTCCTCTATATCTATATATAAACACGGATACATTTCCCGTGCGAACGCCTCCCACCACTCGACCACTGGCCTGGCAGTCACAGAACAGCCCGTCGACTGCTCCGCACTGTGGTTGATCTTCGCAATCCGTGGAGAAACTCCCAATTTGAGATCTAAGCAGTCTAGGAGCAATTAAAAATTACTCCTAACCGTGTTGGCCTAACGCCACGAATCGTCCCCCAATTCGCGCTCATAGGGTCGAATGGCTGAGAAACGTTCGCTAAACTAACGCAAAACTAAAAAATATAAATTAATAATTATAAATGCGCCACACTCGCTTTCTTCCCCGACAACCCCTCGTTACGTCCGGAACAAAATTAGTTGGAACTAAATAAATACAACGAATTTCGCAAAACCAAGACATCATTGCCCTCCGTCTTGGACTCATCTAGCATGGAAATTTTGTTCGAATGCCATTCTTTTATGCGTGCATATAATTACTTGAAAATTTACACAGAGGTAGATAATTATTAAAGGGAGGGCAATGATGTCTTAGATTTGTATAATTTGAACAAAAAAAAAAAGTTTTATTATCATCGAAGCGACGCCGAACAGCTGATCGCTGGTTCTGGCTGTGGCTCTGGCGAAGCGAGCTCGACGACTGCGCATACATTGTGCCGCGGGTCTTGATATCTAGTGTACTTAAGGGGGTCCGAAAGTCAATTTAAATCTAGATTTCGCGCCATAAAATAGTAGACGACAAAAGTAACTAATTGGCTTATAACAAACAGTAAAAGCGAAATTATGAAAAACTAGGACTTACTGCCATCCGTTATGTAATTATCTACCATTTTACAAAGTTTGACACTTATAAATAAATATCTCGCCGAATGGCATTCGAATAATGTCTCAAAATCATATAATAGTCGAGATAGTATACAAAGAAGATACTCGTGCCACTGCTAGTGCATCGCCCGTCAAGATTTTTGTGTCAAAGCGTCTAGCGTTGGTCAGGACGACTCAAGCACTATAGCGTGGATCGCCAGAGATCAAGAGCGAGATCGACGACGACCTTGAGCTCGGCGACGATCCCGTTGGCTGCAATATACCTCTATCTTGATCCGCTTCTCCATAACCTCATTTTCGCGTAAACTTCCGTAACGTGTCGAAGACTTCAAGGTCTAGGTAATTCCTCAATCTTCCGTTACAGCAACAACTTTAATCTTAACCTGAGCGGCGCGACGCCCACGCCGCCTTGATCATTATCAGTCAACCTAAACTCAGTCCTATTTCTCAACAGCTATAGAGCGGCTCCTGGGCGGCGCATTATGACAGCGAGCCCAAGAACTATTTCATTGAGTTTGAGCACATGGAGGAGGAGGTAGATATCAACGAGGAGCCGACGTTTCTCCAGGCGAAAATCAGCAGTCCAGCCTCAAGCTCAGCATACCCGCACGATATTCCGCAACAAGTCCAAGCAATAGTCACAGACACAATGTGTACATGAATGCTGGGTACAGATAGTAAAACACAGCAACGTGCTCGGAACCCCTAGCTCACATCGATGGATTGCAAACTGCGAAGTGCGACATATACCTAGAGATTGAGTCGACAGCGTGCGTGATCCACGGATAATCAATCGAAGCTTAACCGTAATTTCGCCAAGTTTTTGCTTACTGGAGTTCTACAAAGATCCCGTTGGCTTCAATTCTAACCTCAACGACCATTTTTGCTTGCACCAGAATCATACACAAAGGCAACACAAATTGATATAATAAGTAAGATCTCGACTGTTCTCGTCTTCCACAGGCTTAGAGCGCTTGTTTCCCCGAAATTAGCAGAAGACTACGAGGCCTTCTTTTTCTTCCACAGGCCGAGAACGAGTTCGAGAAATGCGACTATGAAAATGACGAGATCGTCGAGCATTGCATCATTAGAACAAGCTGGACTGTCCATCAAGAGCGAGACCGATAGTGTGATCAGTGGCCACTCTTAGCTCTCTTCACTTGTCCTCGACGACGAACCTGTCGGTCGCAAGGACGACCTTCGTAGCTGGTCGTTTGAGTTGTATACCAGAGGCTCCTAGCTCAATGGCAACCAGATACTCTAACTCCAAGACCTGATATTCAATTATTCCTCCGGAGTCGAAAATTAACGACAAGATCTTCCTTCTTTCGTTACAGCTGTTTCAACCTCGACATGAGAGTGACTGTATAAATAACGCCACCTCAATCATGGTCGACTCCTCGAACCCGATAAGGCCTCATATGTCATCGGTGCAGCAGAGTTTGCCGCAGCTGGCAAGTACCTCAACGACAACCGCCGAAGACGCGCCACGGCCAGCAAGCGACACTTCGCGCTCAAGGCCAACTCAATGGAGAAGTCCGTGCTTATTGGGATTTGACACACTTGCCCCGACCTCTCGTGGCGAGTAGTGGAAGTAAACGTGGCCAGGCGAAGCATTGCTTAGCATAGGAATTTAAGATAAAATTGTCATTTTTATTAATAATATAAGTGCAGTGGACGTCAGAAAGTTTACACAATGTAGAAAAAGTTCTAATAATTACTGTTAACAATTTTTGTGCAGTGGGAAATTGTGGGAGCCCAGAGAAAACAAGAATTGAAATCTTAGTTTGTATATGTAAACAAGCAGAAGTTTCGGCAATCCCAAAAAAAGATCTGTTTAATGCGTGAAAAATTGTTATAAACATTACCAACGGAGTATAATTAAGGAAAGATCGTTGGATTTCGTAAACAATTGTGATTTTTTTGCAAGCAAGGTATTTTTTACGAAAAAAGTGAGGTTATCCTCTGGCGTTTAAGTACATATTTAGACCTTTTTCGCCTGGGCCCGCTTTACGCGCGATGAATACAACGTATAATATTGCCATTTGTCGATACCTTAGCTATTATTCGCAAAAACTTGGCATAGAAATTATTTTTTTGTCGGAAAACGAACTCTGCTCCATTTGACTCTGTGTTAATCTCTGGCCAGGCGGCGCCATGTTGGTTATCTGTAGCTATGGTCTCCGCCCCGGTGTCAAATCCCAAAGCAAAAGCTGCAGCAGCTGCCGAATGGTGCGTCAGGCCCAAGCAGAGCCCAAGAACTTCGAGTCGGAATGCGATCGACTATGGCAACAATCTCATCAAGTTCGAGAACGAGGAGGAGGTGGACGTCATTGAACCGACATGGTCCTGGAGATCGGCAGCGACAAAAGCCCCACCAGCTTCAAGCTTAGCATACCCGCCGTAACACCCGATAGAAAGTCCTATAGCCTACTACGCTGCTGCTCTTGGGCCGATATCAATATTTAACAATTCCAACGAAGACTAGCGCAACTCAATATTTGCCGTTTTCTTACAAAAAATGACTACTAAAAAAAGAGCAAAAAATTTGAGTTGTGTTAGTCTTTGTTGGAAATCATAATTCTGCTAGACTTCGTAAAAAACGACAATATTGCAACAGCCCCTTGAGGGATTGTTTCTATCAAAAACATTTCCATTGCAGTAAGTTTATTTAATTAAACTCATTAAAAGGTTGTGAAATCAGTTCAAAGAACACCTTTTACAAGGTAAAATGTTGACAACTATAAGTTATGTGCACATCCTAACGAATCTATCTTAGTATTATAATTATAATTCCTCCTCTAAAAAGTTATAAAATCCTTAAAGAAATTGTCAAATTTTTACAGCTTACATTTTTAACACTTGACATTTTTAAAACTGATTTCACTACATTCATTAGCGTATATTGATAAAAATGCAGAAAAACGTTTGTAAGCTATAAACATTAGACAATTCTTAAAGGATTTCATGACTTTTTTTGATATACTCGTTAATTTTATTATCTTTTTATAGGTATAAAGTTTCTCTCCAAAATTTCTATTCTCAAACTACGTTTTACAACAGAAATTGTTACCGAGCCAATTGATATATATGTAAGTTACCTTCTGCAGCCAATTTCACGGTCCTACCACATTTCAGACTGAAGAATAAATACGTGATTTCAGTATTTTTGGATTATGTACTCACATAATAATGTAATAAGCAGCTTTTTCACTAATATTTTTGTTGGAAAGCATAGCTTAGTTCAGAAAACAAGCTAATAAGTCAACAAAACTTACTAACAGTAATGATAAGCATTTTTTTTGTATAATGAAAATTCTGAACACCAATATAGAAGTAAATATGTCACGGGCGCCGCAGCTTCATCTGCTTCTCAAACTCGCCTTCGTGGCGCTACCGCGCCACTTGATTTAGGAAATTCAAAACACATAAGTCATAAAACGCTACCATTTCACAATTGAAAAGATTCTAAATAGAGAACGACAGTAAAGATTAATTAAATAAAAGCGAGAAACGACAACGTGATATGAAGTAAGAGTAAAACTATAATTTAATTCAAGAGTTAATAAGTAAAATCATTTCTAATAATTAATAATAATCATAGACTCACGTATAAATAATAACGATTAAACAAGACATAACCGTAAACGCGCAGAATAACTAAAAGCACGAAAAAGTATAAAAGTAGAATCAAAGCCGAAAAACATCGATTCATAGAAACAATAGAGCAGAGACGAAGAAAGTGAAAGGCCAAGCAAACACACACTACGGCGCTATAGCAGAGGGCCACTACTAAGGAGACACACCTATACGCACGCACACCACGGCGCTACAGCGCTGGCACGCGACCAAAGAGACACACAGATATACCGCACACATTATGACCGTGAAGCGAAAGGCGAAGCGAAACAGGCACATCAATATGCACACACACATGCTAGGAAACAAGCACTGCTCAGCAGCATCGACAAAAGAATAAAAGTCACGCATAGCAGAACAGCGGAAGGCAAGAAGAAGAAAAAACCGCTGCCAAGTCATTGGCACTTAGCTTCCTCCTATTCTTCTAGTGGAAGATAATTACATGGGACAATCAACTCATTCTTTGATTTAAATATTCGCTACTATTCGATACTAAAATGATAGGTTAGGAAGACACTTGTAGGGGAGGGGTATCAGGGGACTGGGGGTTAAGATGGATATCAAAAGGATAGAGCTTCGTGAACTCCTTGAAAATCATGAAAACTCTCAAAATATACTAAGCTTTAATTATCAAATTATATGGTTTAACAAAAATAAAAATGTTCAGTCACACAGAGTATACAGGGTGAGAGTTGAAGAATTTGAATCTTAATATCTTTTAAACTAAAAGGTTTCATAAGCTACAAAAAGAACCTAGCCGAAGTGATCAAAAGATCAATCTTTTCCTAAAATTTCAACTCAATTTAAACCTTTTTACTCCCGTAATCGTACGACATAAAAAAACCATTTTTTTTAGTTTTTGATTTTTATCTCAAAAACTAGTCGCCAAAATTGCTTAAAATTTTTACAACTAGTAGATATCGTTGTTTTTTATTGTCATGAATTTTTTCAAAACATTTAACTATTTATTTTTTGAGTTATATATGTTTATCGAAAAATTACCTTTTATATCATAAAAAATGAACAGATCAGTCAATCTAGAAAATCTTGCGGGAAAAAGTAGACAAATTTATGTTCTTTTAGATACACTATTGTTGAATATATTGTATAAATCATATCATTATAAAAAAGCAAAAATATTTTTTCAAAAATAGAAAAATGGCTATAATATGGCCATAAAATGGTCAGAATCATAAAACAAAAAATGACCTAAATTCAGAATTAGAAAAAATATATGCATGTCAAATTTTATTACGATCCGTCGCATGGTTCCAAAATTATGGCGGTATACGGAAATTCACAAAAACACACACACATACACATACACACACACACACACACACACACACACACACACACACACACACAGCCATCCGCACGGACATTTTCTAAAAACGTATGATTCGTACTCCAAACACCTCCAAATGCGTTTCCACGAAGTATTAGCAAAACTGAAAATTTTACTATCACAAAGCTTCCTCTTGAGGAGGAAGCAAAAGTAAACTAGATCATCATTCGCACATTTTGACAGGAGAACGCAACTCGGCAACATGAAAAAAGTGAAAGGGCCGCCAGTCGAAGGTTTCCTAGAACCAACACGTGCAGAGGCTATTAAAATCTTAAGGAATGACTTATAAATTTTTAACACTGTCGGACTTAGAAATTTTCGCTCTTATAGACACTTAAAGATTTTGTCATCATCGAGACTTAGAATTTTTTCTCCGATTAAACTCAGATCTTGTTGATTATCAAGACTCAGAATTCGTGTTGTCGTTTGTCGTTTTTTTGAAAGAATTATATAATCAGTTCGAGATTTTAGCTAGTTGCGAGCGAACGTTATTTGAAACTTGTTTAAAAGCGAATAAATCGAGGTAAATTGATATCGCGAGAATACTTTAAAACCCGACAATTCCTGATCCTTGTTGAGCCCAAATCGCCTTCGCACACGGAAAGAATTTTGGTAAAAATTACCGGAATAGCACGGTAATCGTGGGGCGCCGTGTCTTTCCGGAAGTTTTTATCTGAATTAAGATATTATTTATCTTGCTTCCCGTAAATTTTACTGAACCAGCACTGTAAATTTTTTGATGGCGAAAATTTTTACCGTGCTGCACAGGAATTCATGTGCGTCCATGTGCGTCATCTGCTTTCATAACCTCCAAATCTAACCGCGTTGTACGCTAGTTCAATCCAACGAATTTCTTGGTTTAAAGTCTGTCATTTATGAATAACCCTTTATTTATCAATAATATGACGTGGAGAATGCGTAACGCACATGTGTATAACAAAATATAATATAGAGGCTATGGAGAAAAATAACAAAGTACCGAAAATTTTACTGTGCCGATCCAGTAAAAATGCTTCAGATCGCGCGGCGTCCGAGCGTTACTGTGCTAGCACAGTAATTTTGATCCTTAATTTCTAGTAATTTTTATCGTAAAATTCTTTACGTGCATTCACTCCGCCTTGGAAGCCGAATGCATGAGAGGACGTGCTGGTAGCAGAGCAGCTCAGTAGCAGAAAAAAAACAAGGTGAGCGATTTATATATACACCACTAGGCTATGCGCCTCCATTAATTGCACTCTCTTTCTCTCTTTCTCTTTCAATAGATCAGGGCATACAAATATTATTGTTCTACGAGAATTCAAATTCAAATTAGTCCGTGGTTCTCGCATAACGACTAGAGTAACGTCCCGCCTTAGTGATTGATAATTTGTGAGAATTTAGTGCGACTTCAAAGTATTATCAGGCGGCTACTGGAGGTTGTTTTATTAAGATCGCGAAGGTAGTCAGGTACCGACGGTGCTCAGACTTCATGCGTTGGAGCTGTGTCCTCGTCCGTACTTATAATAAAAACTAACCCGTAGAGTTACTGTTCGTTGACAACTCTCATCAGTTTAGGACATAGCAGTAAACAATAAATAAATACACTTGCTTATAGCGTCAAAATGCAGTATTTCGCGGTCGCTATTATACAAAATTATCTTGGCTTTAATTTCGTTTCGATCTTTTATACTTGTGCCTAAATATCTTAAGGGGACCACCCTGAGTTAAATAGGAAAAAATTAAACGAAAAAATTATTCTTTATAAATTCTAAATATTTTGTCACGTGTGAATATTCAGACGTATATAGCATAGCTAGTTACATAACGCACTCGAGTACAAATCGCTAAACACGTGCATGGCAACAGCTCGGACGCACCCCGAGGCCCGATTCTTCCGACTCAGCGCGACTTCCCTTACACGATTTCGGACGACCGCGCGGGTAGGAATCACACCACCCAGGGAGGCTATAAAAGAGGGTGCATACAGGCGCTCGGCATCTACTCCACCACCCGCGATCCAGCACTAGACAGGTAGTTTTGACTCGGAGACGACAGATAGGATCGCATAATTATAGAGACGTGCATTCTCCGAGGTCACTTTATAAAACACGCGTATCTCTCTTTCACACGAATCATTCATTGTGAATTACGATTAATAAACAAACACATTCACCGATAATCTCTCGTGTTCGTCTATCACCCCGGTATTTTCGCAGCAATCGTGAGCTTAACACCTCACGGAGAACAAAACATCAACCCTCACACGTAACAATTTATTTAATTTATTTAAACTAAATAAAACTTTTTATGCCTATGAAATTTTTGCGGCATATGATATTAGCCACTATTATAATATGGTCCTTAACTGATCTGAGTCACCGGTACTATCCATCCATGGAAAAATTGAATTTTAATACCATCATCGAATTACTTTTTTGAAAAAAATGATTCAAAAATTATTAGGCATAGTTAAGGCATAGTTAAGGCAGATGATTGTTAATATTTTGCACTTAACTTTGGTGTCGTAAGACGCGAATTGATCGATTAGTTGCTCTACAGCTTCGTAGTAAAGATCCTTGACCTCTTCATCTTTGTCCTTCGTAGGACAGTGCACATTAATAACCACGTAATTATACCACGTTCCTTCGATGATAATATACGATAGTCTGTCTTTTACGAATTTGAAACTTTTAACAGAGTGTATGATTCTTTTGTTAACCAGAAATCCGTTACCTTGGGAATGTCCACTCGCGCCCTCGTATGTAAAGGTGAAGTTATCGGATCCTAACATGCCATTATCTTTTCATCGAGTTTCTTAATCTAAATCATACCTATCAGCTTCTTTAAAGATTTCCCGGGACGCGCCCGCTCTGTATAAACTACGTACATTCCAGGTTCCCACCTATAAGTCCCTTTTGGTTTTGGTTTGTTTGTTTGTTTGTTTGTTTGTTTATTTGTTTTTTACCATGATATTAAGTTAAGCCTGCACGTTTTGGATCCTGTTCCACGTGAGTCAGCCGATCTAAAGGTCACCTAGATCTAAAGGATAATCTCTACACCACTCTAGAACTAAGTATGAGAGCTTTCCGACTTTGATGAGGACAGAGTCAACTCATCGTCGGACACAAAGCGGCTTCATTCTCGTATCCTAACGAGAAAACCTGTAAGGTGCAGTTGTCATCTCTCCCGACAGCCTCCACGACAGCAGTATTTATATAATGTTTGCTAAAAGAGATAGATTATTGAGATAGTGAGGTAGAAAGAGAAAGTGAGATAGGAGATATTGTTGAGTGTTTGTTGTTGTGGTGCTTGAGTAGTGTTTCTAGATGAATGCGTTCGCCGGTGTGGGCTCACCCCCCCCCCCCCATCGGCGTCTGCAGCTGCTTATTCGATTTATTCGCAGCTTACCTCTTTCTCAGGGGCCGTTCCTCTATCCACAACCTGAGGACGCGCTGTATAGTGGTCATAGGCACCTACCCGTCCGTTCTGGACGACTACGCCCAAGACCCGCTTAGGGTAACGGCGTTGCAACAGAATTTTATTTATGTTAAAACGTAAAATAAAATACCAATACATTTTTTATTTGTTATTCCTTTTTTTACCATATATCAATTAAAAATTTACACTCATATTTTTTCCTTATACATTATCAATCATAGCCACCACATACTAATATCTTGCGACAGAACAATCTGTGATTTCATGTCAGTGACAGCAATGTTATAAAAAAGTCATTGCAGAAAGGTGCTAAAGATGCTTATATTTTATTTTTAAAACAAATACGAAATAATAAAAAAAAAATTACTAAAAAGGACTTGAATCTCTAAAAAATATTAACTTTTGAAAAAGTCAAAGGTTAGGCGAGTTGATGTATTCCGCGAAATTATCATGGATGTCATTCACGTAGCATTTCATATATATTTATTACAGCAATTCTTCTATTTGTCAAAATTAATTGTGACTTAACAAATGCTGTAGCAAATATAATAAATGTAAAAGCATAGATTAAAAAAGTAATGAGATCAATGGAAGATAGTCAAGTTCCATCTATAAAAGGGAGACAGCGATTAGTATCGAATTGAAGCTCTAAAACTAAATTCAGAGCGTTATCAAAGAATTTAATTCGAAAAACAGTCGAAAAGGTTATAGTGCCTTTGTGCGCGTAGCGCACTTTGCTTAGAATCTAGTAAATATATAAATGATATGAATAATCAAATAACGGAAACTACAATTTATAAACTATCAAGGGCTACCTAAACTTAAAGTTAAGGGGGTATCGGAGCCATGCTAATTGGTTTAAGTGTTACCTAACCTCAAAAATTGTTTAGATCATAAATAATACATTATTAAACTTGTTTATAGCATGAAAATGCAGTGTTCCGCGGTCGCTATTATAATTATCTATGTTAGCTAAGTCTTATTTTTGCGTAATTATGCATAATTTTTACAAATAACGAAAACTACGACACGAAGTGAAGACGGCGATATCAATAAGATGACCGTCACTTACGTACATATTATTGATTAAAATAAAATTTTGCACTGATCAAATCAACAAAAACTCTGTCTTCCACGATAACCTACATAATAACAAACAATTATCAATTTGAGTTTTGATGGTATGAAGAATATTGAAAGCAAACAATGTAAACTATGAATTGAGGTGGAGGTCACAATTGGTCACGTTGGCTCCGACATTCCCTTAAGTTATATAATGATCAATTAGGAACAACTCTTAAGACACTTTCTACGTATCTTGCCATGCTTGTTTCATTTTGTTTATTGGTTAACAACAAACATTTTCTTTTTATATGTTAGAACGTGATACAAACACCATAAGTATACAATGTAAGTTTTGGTGGCCCTAGATAGTATACAAATTTTAGTTTCCGTTATTAAATTATTCATATCATTCATATATTTAAAACTTGACTATTTTCCATTGATCTCATTACTTTTTTAATCTATGCTTTTACATTTATTATATTTGCTACAGCATTTGTTAAGTCACAATTAATTGTGATAAATAGAACAAATGCTGTAATAAACATGTATGAAATGCTACGTGATTGACGTCCATGATAATTTTGCAGAATGCATCAAACTCGCCTAACCTTTGACTTTTTTAAAAGTTATTGTAAGTTCATGTATTTATAAACTCGAAATGTTTTTAAAAGGTCCTCAAAAACTTACCAACTCTCTGAAAAAGTACATTGGCAACTCTGCAGCCATATATATGTATAAACTCCTTTCAAATAGAGATGAAGCATGTATTTTTTACGGAATTTTTCTAGCGCTATATCCTATTATTGTCATAGTAATGCTGCTTAAATACTTAATAAGTTGCAAATTGTCGAAGGATAACAAATTTTACGCAAGAGGTACTATTATTTGCCAATTAGTGTGTATTAAAGGTGATAATAAAAAAAATTTTTTGTGATAACGTAGACCGTAATATATACATGTATATACATGTATATTTATATGTATATATATAAAGGCGGAATCGACTGTTACTTCCAGTTCTCAGAATTATTTACCAGTAAAGCTAACTTCGAATATCACCCAGAAAAAATGTTTGGAAATAAACATCTCGCTATTTTCCTATTGTGCATATTGTTGTACACAATCGCAGAAATACAAGCTAAAGGTAATATAATTTGATAATTAAAAAAATGTAGTAGATCAATCATTAACTTTTTATCAACAGATCCGATAAAAACAAAGCATACTTTCTTGAAGAATGATTTTACAAAATAAGAAACACTATAATTTTTATATTATTAGAAAAACTATACATTATGATAATGCCCCACGTGAACGTCTGTAAATAGGTTATATACAGCCAGCTGTATATAGTCTGTATACAAGCTGGATAAAATTGAGCAATAACAAGAATAATTTTTCTTAGTTGTCATGGCAATGATGCTCGTTGATAAGTCGTTGCCAAGGGAACCACATCCGATTTTTTTTTCTATTCAGTATGTATGCAGCTGATTGTATGCAGCCTATATGTATAACCTGTATACAAACTGGATGAACCATTTTTACACAGGCTGGCGTAAAGTAAGTTAGAATATTAGGCTTAAGTCATAGGTTTCACGTTGGTTGTCGATTTACCCTATATAGGATTATCAGTATTGATATTGTAACAGAATGAATCAAACATCAATAAATTATAAGTATGTAAAGGTATAACAGAAGTGTAATTTTAATGCGCTGAAATTGTAGAGTTCTTTCCTGTTTAGCGAAATGCAATCAAAATTAACAGTTAAGAGCGCTTCGGCACAACAGGTAAGCTTGTTGCTGTTGTGTTGGCTTGTGTGTGCACGGCATTCGATGTGGTTTGCCCGGGGCCACTATTCTCTCATCGCTGGTTCTGAAAACCAAATAAGGTGAGAGCTACGGGGCAAGAGTGAGTTGCTCTCTTGCGGTCGATGTGCCAGAGAAGCGTTCGAAAAATTAAACAAACGAAATCGAAAGAAGAACGTAGAGTTACCATGGAGATGTTTTTTAAAAAACAGGAGAGAACTCTGAAAAATCGCGCATTCCCTTCACGACTACGAGAGAATCCAGTTCTGACTCTTTTTAAGCTAAATAAAATTGTTTTCAAAAATGCCGAGTTGGCATTATTTTCTCTTGTGCGCTTATAGGTATCGTACATATACGTACATAATACTCGGAAATTAGCACGGTTACAATTATATGCATATAAGATAACATTGACCTGCACATTATACGTGGTACTAAGGTTATGCAATCTATTCAAAATCTTCCAAACGGTTCAATCTTGATTGTGGCTAGAAATTGTCTAAAAACTATGCTATAAGAAGAATTTTCTTTTATTTATGAAAATCTTTTTTATTACTTTGTATAATTAACGAGTCATATGTTTTATAATTTCAGAACTGCCGGTGTGTAACCTACAATTTTCAGGCAATACGTGTGTCGATATGTGGAAATCGGATAAGTCCAAATTTTGTCAGGTCTATCGATGTGACTCGGAGGAATATCCATTATTTTCAAGCAAAGGAATGGATTGAAAAAATATAACGGGCAATGCATAAGTGAACGCGTTTCAATGGAACAATAAAATTAATTGTTAAATATTACAATAAAGTATTAATTTAACACATACGTTAAGCCCATTTCGTTAGGATGAAAAAAAATAATTTGAAAATTAATTAATAACTTTTATAGCACAATGTGGCCTAAATCCACGTTTAAGTCACGCCTATCCGTGACTTAAATAGTCAATTATTGCACCGTGTTTATCGTCGCGGATAGGCGTGACTTAAACGTGGATTTAGGCAGTTGTGCTATAAAATTCTATAAGATACTTGTGACCTAAGCAGCCGATTATTGCACGGCGTTTATCACCCTCGTTGCGCTCGGGCGCTAATACACGCCGTGCAATAATATTGGCTATTTAAGTCACACGTATCGTAATGTACTATAGAAAAAGCTAATGGCAATCATTATTATCATTTTAAGATGCTATTGTCACTTAACGCGCTGTAAAGTTAGCACTTGCTTTTCTACTTCGGAAGTGGGGCATTAATTTAAAATGCTCGGATAGATTTTTAATAGATTAATTTGAATTAATTTGAAAACCCGGCACTTAATTTCTCAGAAGCGCAAACCACAGTAGATCACTAAAACTAAAGTACACTGCGAGGTTCGCTTTTCGCCTCATGAAATAAAATTACACATTATTCGTGTCTAAGTCTGACTTTTCCCTTTTAAGCTCACACGAAGAAAAACAAAGTTTCACATTTCACAGTATTCACACGTAATGCGTACATCGCGGAAAAGCCAACGAAAGCAAAGCCAGAAAAGAGATAAACCAGCTAGACCGCCTGCGGTCGCAACCCTGCACGCACCCGACGTACAATTATTCTTTTGTGTCGCAATACCGATATTATCCGGACTTTAATACATCAAATGTAGGAAACTCGTCGTTCTTTGTCGACACGCGTTCACACAGAGAAAGCCTGCACATAGCGTGAAATAACGATAAAATAGCCAGGAAAGGCAGATCAGTGCGTTTTATTTGAAAGAGAGGCAGCGAAAAGGCAGCACAGTATAGTAGCAAAAAAGTCGGTGTAGAGCTACGCTTGCGTCCGGCGGGATTGCTATTGGGCGGGATCCGCGCGTTAATTTATTTAGCGGTCCCAAGGAAACAGACGCGCCGCAGAGTTGGGGACGTCGCATCGCCGGCCATTGTATCGACAGGATTTCACCCCTTTTGAAATATTGCCTCCTATTCTGGCTGCCCTGCGAGTCTCTCGAGGACTTGAATTAATTTTATGGTAAAACTAGCTCGTCGAGCTAACACAAAGAAACGTCTGCAGCCTGCTCTCTCTCTCTCTCTCTCTCTCTCTCTCTCTCTCACACACACATTTTTCAGCCAAGTAATTTTTACCTGGCCGAGCCTGGCCGCTATGGAAATTGAGCCTTTGCGCGCGCTTCGGCGTGTAAACCAATTTCCTTGATTATCGGTTGATGAACGCGCGCGTAACTTTGTTTACATTCGATTTTCTTCCCCGCGGACTTTTAATGCGTATTCGATGCACGTGGAACACTATTTTTCTTTTCTAGCCACGTATCAGAGCATGCTCTGATTGTTGCAATTATTTTAAAACGCGATCTGCTGCACAGACTGCGTCGGAATCAACACTTCTCTTATGTACGTATACACGATCAGTGGCTGCAATCGAGAAAACGCGAAAATTGCCACAAGACGTCTTCTTCTCCGACATATGTTTCGCAGTCCCGCAGCACTGGCGTATCTCCTCCTGCTATATACCATACTCTCGAAATGCTCGCAATCATCGTTACCGAATCCGCCCTAGTGGAAAACAAAGACCAGCAGACTTGCACTCGCGCTCTCTCTCTCCCTCTCTCGAATTCAATGAAGAACGGCCACGCGTATCCGGAATACGAATCCGGCGCCGCCGCAATTCCACCCCACTGGATCTCTCCTCTTTCTCTCTCTCTCTCTTCCTCTCGAGTGTTTTAGGTGCAGAGAGAGACGCGCACAGGGCCAATAATTCGCGTGGCGCGGTTGGCTTTTCCGGCTATCCTGCCAGAGGGAGAGGGAGGGAGAGCGACGTCCTCGTTGCAGGACGACGACGACGACGACGGGATCGAACCAATATTGCCAAAGTTTTTCCAGTCTCGTTCTCGGACTTTAAACTTTGCTGATCGCCGGACGCCGGCTTCGAAAAAGGAGGACTGCCGGGAGTCGCACTACTCGAGGCAACTTTCCGAGCGAAGAAGCGAGCCAGCGATTGCCCACGCGCTCGAGGGGCCACTTTCATGAATTTCATGTACAGAAATTTCATACTTTATTCGCCGAAGCTCTACAGCTGCTGCTGCTGCTGCTGCTGCAGGCCGAAAGTCGTGCGGGCTAACTCTCGCGATCTAAATTAACTTTGCTTCTTCGCCGCAATCTTTTCCAACGGGGACAAGTGGACCGATTTCTCGCTGGGATTTATACTTCTCTCCAAACGGCTTCTTATCTATATCTATATAAATACATAGTGCTCTTTCCGTGTGTATCCGCGCGAAGGCAGGAAGATTAGTTTTGAGAAACCAATCGCGGAGGACAGTTAATCTCGCGCGCCGGGACGTCTGCTGTTCGTCCCCGTGGCCGTAATACAGCAGCCCGAGACATTTGAATTTACAGTCTAATTAAAAAGAATCATAAAAAAGAAGAGGAATAATAACTCGGCACCTCGCCACCCCTTGCGAAGAAAGATAATCCAGCTGCAGAGCGCGATAAAAGCCGAGAGAGCTCCATCTCCCCGCGCGTCTCGAACTTGGCTCTCGCGCGCGGCGTGCATTATTCTTCCGTCATTTATATCACAAAGCACGAAACAGCGTTTCACGATCGCTCGTAAAGCCCGGCTTTCTCCCGGCGACTATAAGTCAAGACTTTTGCGTCAACTCTTTCTTCTTCTTATTCCTCTTTTTCTTCTTCTTCTTCTTGGCGGACTTTTGTGTCTCATCGTGCCTATAAATACCGGGCGAGGATATCGCGCGCAGCCGTGAAATGCCGCCGCTTATAATACGCGAGAGCAAGCGCGCAGGACGTTTTCATGCTTTATTCTAACGACCGCGGGGCACGTGAACCGGTAAAAAGTCTGCAGGGAGAAGAACCTGTAACGCCATAGATACAGTAGTAGTCCATCCCAGACACGCGACATTAATCCCGTCCGCGCGCGCGCGTGTGTGTGTGACGGGGGAATTAGTTTCTTTCCTTGTTTTACGACGTGTGGCCGCTTCGGCTGCGTGTTCCCGGATAAAGTTGCGACTCGCTATACGTAAGATGGGAAGATTAATAACGGCTCGAGAGCTATACCTGCTACTACTACACCTGATATTACAACTGATAGTCACGTAAAACTAGCGTAACGCCGTGACGTTTTATTCTGCCCGATGTTCGCTCGACTGACATGATTGTTTTGTTTAATAGATAAAATTATTTTTCTCCCCCGTATGGCTAATTGCCTCGCTTCTACAGTCCACAAGTAGAACAGGTCGAGTTCGCCAGATGCCTATTTTATGCTTCTAAAAAGGGTTGGTCGCGAATTCCAATTTTCTATTCTCGAAATAAGGATCCGTAACTGTTTCCTGGATCCCTTAAATTATATTGTTATCGATCATAGACTGGGCGCATAAAAGTTATATTTAAATGGCTCCGTTCTTTTTCGAGTTAACATTTATATCTTTAGAGAAAATTCAATTGAATTATACGAAACTATGTGCCTTATAGTTTCGTGTGCGAAAAATGTGTGAGATGCGATATCTCACGCAATTTTCGACCGATCGGACTGAAATTTTAGGAGGAGTCTCCTCTCGCACAAACTAAAAAACTATTTTTTTTATCCCGATCCTCTACGTTGTTTTGAAATGCGGGCACAATTTGTTTGATTTTACATGTAATTACATGTAATTTTTAATACAAATTTTGTTGTAATGCAATTATCTCTGAGAGACTTTAGTCAATCAGGCTAAAAATTTTTTTGGGAACTCCTCTCACGATAGTAAGGTGCCGGTCCTATTTTGGACTTGATCCTGCACATATACGCAGAATGCGGTCACCTTAAAAAATCGCTAAAAACGGTTTTTAGCTGTAACTCGAATTCTAAGTATTCTACAAAAAAAAAGTTAAATAGAAAAGTTGTAGATCTTTGAAAAATACAACTTTTTTCCATTTACATAAAATCATGAAAATGCTTAGAACTCGAGTTAACAGCCCAAAATCGATTTTTTACAGCTAAAAAACCAATTATTTGCCATAAAACTTTTCGGATTTACGTTTTACATAAAAATGTTAAATATAAAAGTTGTAAACAATTTTAAAATACAACTTTTTACCGTGGCAATATAATTTTTAACTCTTTTCGACATACAACATTCCTAGAAGCGATTTTTTGGTACATAAATTCAATAATACCTTCGCTGCAACATGCCCCATCTGACCCAGTGCGAAAAATGTGTGAGATTCGATATCTCAGCCTGCTCCGAGAAGCCTGACACGTCCCTCTAAACTATGCTATTCCTCTCTTAAAAAATCCTCTCTTAAAAAAGTGATGTGAAGCATTTAATTGATGTCCAATTGCCTAGTACAAGAAATAACGAACGCGAATTAGAAACGCAACATAACCTACAAACGCTTTGAACTGTCAATGCTCAGCAGGTGGCAAAATTTAAAATCATTCTGGAAAGATAATTGATGGTATAATATGAGGTGCGCGAAGCGCACTTAGATTTCCTAGTATAATAAATTTTCTAAATGAAACCCTATTACTAAATCAAATCTTGATAAAATCTTGAATCTTCTCTTAACTATCTTAAAAATCCTCTTGAAAATCCTCTTGAGTCCTTCCATGTTAAATTGTTTTTTTTTTCACCTACAAGAAAAATAGAATTTAATTAATAAAACTAGAAAACAATGACTGTATAATTTAATTAACTGTTAAAGAAAAACCAGCCTCTAAAATACATGATTATAGATACGTATAGTAGAAGTATAGTAGTGCCATAGTCTTGAATGAAGTTACGTTCCAACTCCAAGATTTTGATAGCTCAGTTATCAACACCATCAGTATCCTTAGGTTGACTCCGGTAGACGCAGTAGACCATAATCCAACAAATGCAGAAGTTTTTATACACCTAGACATACAGAAAAATATTACAAAATCAAACTCATAAATAATTATTGAGAGATTCAGACCACTGATCTCTGCATAAAAATTTGAAACAAGGCAGCTTTTAAGTATGAATACCGTCAAACCACATGTCTCAGTCATATAATTCACATTTACAAACAGAAGATTAACATCATGAACACTGAAAAGGTATCCACGAGCCATTAGACATCTGTTTACTGAACTTATCATAGGGGACAAAGCGATTCAAGTTTAAACTTATTGAAGATACAATATAAATTCAGCATACAGTTCAAGTTTATTCTAATATTTCCAAAATTACCTTGTCAGATAGTATAAATCCATATCCAGATTCGTATTAAAATAGTTGAAGTATCCAAGAACGCCAACCAATACTCCAAGACAGCATCAATTCAGTTGCAAGATCGTCTCAAGGTGATCCAATCAGCTGGCAATGCCAAACAGGACTGCCGGATAGTAGAAATAGAGCTCCAGGATCATTCGCAGGTGGTTGAGCCAGCTAGAAACGCCAACCAGCACTTGCAGAATAGATATAAACATAATGAACACAGGATATAGAACAAAGGAAAACCAGTCGTAGATCTTAAGCGATAGTGAATCTTCATCCAAGCAGCATCTTGCAAGAAGAATGTATCAGCACATCAATAGAATGAGCAAGAGCAGCATTCACAGGAGTAGTCCAATTCAAAAAACAAAGGATAACCTCCAAGCAAAAACTCAAGTTTCTTGTTAGAGCTACATTTCTTCCTATACTGCAGCACTCCTTCATGAACTGACACTCACACTGCTCACACATCGTATCGTCGGTGCCATTTCGGGTGCATCACTTTTGAAAACCTTTTGCACTGTCTTACAAAGCAACAACCGCGAGCGGGATCGCGGCGAGCAGATGTTGCTTGTAAACACGTATAGGCACCATAGCAGCACTTCTGTTCTGATTTTAAAACTACATATAACATTGCTGCATCGCGTCGTTGTTTCCGTTTTTTCACTACGCACTCACTTATATCGCCGAAAAGTTAAACAGAGCAAAACATTGCGGTTAGCGGAGGCCGGGAGGCCGCTTCAAAACGTCAAAACACACACGGCAGACGGCTGCATGGGCATGTCGCCAACCGGTCGCCAGATCGATGCGCACAATGTATGCGCAGTGGTCGAGCTCGCTGCCTCGCTTCGACAGAGCCAACGAACAGCTGTTCGGCTTTGCTTAGCTGATAATAAAACTAATACTTTTTCTGTTCAAATTATGTAATAAACTATCTTTGCACAAAATTCACGACTTTAGGAACGGGATGGAATTCGGTTAGTTAAGCGTGACGTCACAGTCACAGCTTACATATAAATCAATGTATTTTCCACCAATAGGATAGTTCCGAATTTGGCCACCTTATGAAATTTCGCGTGTATAATTTGAATTCAAGTACTATAAAAAGATAATTTTTTCTAATCTTACGGAATAAAAAAGGGTTTTTAATTATTTCGTTGCAATAAGAGAATACATTTTAAAATTTATATGAATGTCTATTCGAAGTGTTGGAATATGCCATAGTGACTGAATACTTATGGCATGCCTATAGCAAAAATGATTCTACGTTCGGAGTATGTTTTATAAACAAAACTGTAACTTAAGCATATAGAAGGAGTGGGAAGCTGTATGCGTAAGCCCCATGGCCTTTATTCGATAGCTAGTCTCTGCCAGTCAGTCGTACTATAAAGACGTACCTTCCTAGTGCATTTTAATAAAGATATTTTATTAAATCTTTAACCGGAGCTGTGTTTATTTAACACCCATTTCCAATAGGTTATGGGCCCAGGTCGCGCTGTTACAAAAAGTCGTGATAAATAATCGCAAATTCGGCCGGGCAAAATTGCTTTGTGTGAAAAAATTTCAACTATTGAAATTCGTGAAAGTGCATTTCAGTGCATAAACACAGTGAACAGTTTAATCAGCACAAAAGCATAAACTATGTGGTGTTATAAATGCAGACTTTGGTAACGAGTACTCTACGCTGCTAAATGAAAATAATAAGCAGTGATATCGGCACCAGGACAATGTCAATGCGCGAAATAAAAAATTAAAAGCCGAAAAGGAAGTGAATAAAATGTTAGCACTATTGAAAAGAGCGGCACAAACTAGAGTGTTCATGACGTCACGCAGCACGCAGTCTTTGTCTTCATGGTTAAGAATGCGACCAAAGAAAGAGAGTTCAAAGATAAGAAATAAAAATTTATTTTCTCGTTTTTTTTTATTGCGTTGTGATAATCGTGAATATATCTCATTAACAGTAAAAATTTGTTTCAGAGTTTTGTCAAGTAATAGCTTTCCGCAAAATTATCAAAGCATAGAAAATTTAATAATCTTGACAAATACAAGAAACTAAAGTTATCATTAAAACTAAATTATGAGAATCCAAGAAAGTCTCAAGAATGTTTCATTAATTAATTTTACAAGAAAGTAAAAACAACAGTGAAGAGCGTTGCCAAGATGAAAATAATTTGCATAGCGAACAACTTCATATAATAATCATTTTTCAATTATTGGTAAGCAATTTATACACTGTAATATCCATAATCTTCAATCTGAAGGTTAAAAGTAATGGAGTTAATTTAATGCACATTAAATGAAATTAACTTTTGTGTAATGTGGTATAAATTTTAAGCTAATCAGATAAACTTAATTGTTTCAAAACTAAATAAGTAAGCGACCATATTAATTTATAAATACCACGATGAAAAAGTTATTGTGCAATAATTAAAAAGCTTGTAAAAATTGTAAAACAAGCATAAGCATGATTAAATGGAATCAAAATCAAATATGTTATAAAGTCCGTTATTATAAATAAATGCAAGTATGTACATTCAATTATCACTCACTCAATTCAAGTACAAAGATTCAAAATACAACTTGAATTGCTCATACAAATATTACACACGAATACTAGACTTTTATATGAGTTTATGTTATAAATTGATTTAAAAATTGCAAATTAAATGCAATATTATACTCATAATGCAAAAGGTAAAAATTATTCCAATCTCAAATTGTATTCAACAATATTGAATTGAAGGCATTCTTTGGAATGTAATAATACCTTTGTATATAAAATGACGTAAGATATCGTCATCGCTTGACTGTTCCACAAAGCCCTCAGTTTAGTAAGTCTAAACGTAAGTTCAAAATGATGATATTATAATAGCTTGACCAAATTAAGCCGATGCTATATATAGAGTGAAAAATTTATGTTAAATAATTAAAACTCTAAATTATAATTAAACATCATATTAGTGGATTGATAAGAAAACTTCAAGTGAAATCGAGTAAAAGTTTAGCTTGATGTATTAATCAAGATATAAAACATAGAAAAGCGAGAATCAAGTATAATTCGTTAAAAAATATTTTCAATATTAAATGATTGCGAAGTACAGATATTAATATTACATACGTAAAAGGGATTCATAAAGAAATATGACAAGAGACATAAAGCTGCATATACTATTTGCAGTGCGATTTAAAAGAGTTGATATTAAAAACTCTAATAAATAGAAACTGATGGATCGACGAAAGTCAAAATCAGTAAAGTCTCAGAAATCTGATAATGTAAATCAAATATAGACATATAAAAAAACTGATGCATCTGACATGTAGTCAAAATCAGTAATTTGTCTAATGAATTGATAATAAAACTGATGCATCTGACATTAGTCAAAATCAGTATGGTTCAAAATCTGATGATAGTACATCAATCAAAGACATAAAATTAAACTGATGCATCTGACATCGAGTCAAATCAGTATTGTCTAAAATTAATTGATGTATTAGATAATCAGATGATATTTATTAATAAGTCTGAAAGTTAAAATCTGATGTTTAAAATCAGTTTCAATAGATTTTTTGTAATCTAATATAATATAAATCAGACAATTTAATAATCTGAAATCAATAAAGTGCCTGTTACCATATAAAAATCAGATGATTGTAGTTTAAATCTGAGGACAAAGACAATCAGATAATTCAAGTCTATCACTAAGTATCCAAAGATTGTGCTAATTAGGTGGAAAGACAAGATCCAGCGTTGTTGATTTCACAGTGACTAATATCTGTTAATCATGGTGCGATCATGTTGTCAATTAACATGTATATAAGAAGCGTTTGTAATTAACGTGCATATGTATGAAGTAAGGTTTTATTACAATAACCAAAATTAAGGTAAACAAAACAAAGAAAGTTACTTTAAAACAAAATGGAGTGATAAATTAAGGATCATCATTCCAAAATTTCTGAGAAAAAGTTACAAAATCGACAATACATATATTTACGCGATATGAATATCTGGTCTATATTGTTTCAATTATGCAAAGCACACATAAGGTCAAAAACAAAAAAATAGAGGTTCATGTTCATTTAAAAAAAAAAATCTGTAAACAATAATATTCAAGAATTGCCCAAACACATCTTTTATGATGAACGATTAATTTTCAAAAGATGAAATCTGCTAATATCTATAACGATAAGCGTCACTATTTCAGTTGGCCTTAAATTCCATTGAAATTACCTGTGTCAAAGCTATTTGCTTGGGGGCAACAATTATTTTGGTGATAATATTGTTACAGAGATACACTTATTAACATATTAATAGACATATTCGTTCGTATATTCTACTTCGATTATTTTTATGTTAAATATAAGGAAAGCTGATTCTCTCAATTTATATTAACATAAAGAAAAGATAAGTTCCAAAAGTCTCTTATAAATATGTGTGATAATCTCGTATATGTAGACAGTACGAAATGACAACAGGTGGCAAGAATTTCCTTGAATTGATTCAACTAACATGGCGCTAAATGTAAATGAAATCATGTTTAAAAGTCTATTATAATGAATGAAATACTATAGGTATTAAACATGCTTTTATTGTAGAGTCGTATAAAGAAGCTATATATGCTTAGTACTTCTCATCACTCTTTATGGCATCAAAATAATGTTGAAGGCAATAGTTTTTTTTATTTACTTTAGCTAAATAAGATTATATAATAGCAATTGAGTTATTATCAGCATCAGTAAAAATTTATTAGATGTCTAGATTCTAACGAAAAACATTAAAAAAAAGGATATTATTGAATTTTATCAAGTGATTATGGAATAATTCTTAAAATCAATTCAAGTATAATACACCGTAATCATGAAAATTTATTTTTGTAATTTGATATTAAAAAAAAAAGGATAGTATCAATGTCTGAAATAATAGTTAAAAATTTATAACATTGTTTACAATAAGAATCGTTCAAGTTAATATTTTACAAATTTCAGAAGGTTACTGTGTTTTCATCAAAAGAATAAGATACTATATAAGCTATCATAAATGCCATAGATTTTTTTTTGCTACATTCATTAGTTTTATTGGAAGACATAATTGCGCCTAAAAAGTATCGCATATAATTTGATTGAAAGTATCTTAAAAAAGGCTTCAACTCAATATTGCCTTATTCGAATACCAAGAAGAAGACAGGTTTATGTCTATTACATATTGTCGAATAGCCATGAAATTGGAGATGACTTATAACTTGAACATTAGACATGAATAGTACGACATACTGCTATATTATCATTATATTAGGGTAATTTAATAAACTTCCTAAATTAGTCAAATAATAATGCGTTAAATCAAAATTTCGAGAAACAACCACGATTGCCAATTTATTTGGAAATCACAAATCTTTTAACAATTTTTGAGTTAAAAAAAAAAGGGGAAGATACTGACAATTTTATGCTAAATCCTATAATGTGTAATACCAATTCGATTTATGTATAATGATGCAAATCGACATGCTGCTCAGTAAAACTGAGCAATATTTAATAACTGAATTGAGTTCTCAATCTTGACTTTATACAATTAAGATCGATTATGATTGTTATCTAGATTTTTTTGTGGATTTATGTTTGATCTCGAAGTATATTCTAAATGTTACTTTCACATAAGCTGGCGATTAAAGTACAAGCACGTAATGTCTTTATAAACACGTAAACCGAATGGATTATTATGGATGACAATATATTTTTTCCTAAGATAAATTGATCCGATGGGTCTGATTAGGTTTACTGCCCGGTTTCCCTAAGTCCTCGCAACGAATGATTGGACCATATGTATATTCCCCAGAAAGCACAAGAAGGGGATCGTCTTATTAATTAATTTTAGCTAGTATTTTTTTTTTTTTTTTTTTTAAGGTTGGCATTCGGAAACTCGAAATCATCGCTCATCTACGCAAGCCTTCCACGTTCCCTATCTCTGGTGCTTAACCCTATCCATTTCGCACCGTTCCGTGGTTCCGATTTTCAGTTAAAGTCCGCTTTTACATTGTCTCCCACCTGCGTCTTAGTTACCCTAGGGAGGTCCGCGATGTATTTGGGCTATTCCTTTCGATTATCCGCGCGTGCCGTGCGATCATTTGCTTTCTTGCAACGTGCCCTGCCCATCTTAGTCTTCGCCGATCTTAATTATTCTGTTAATATTCGTGTGACGCGTATAGGTTATGTAGCTCGTCGTTGTGTGCGTTTCCTCCATGCCCCCGGTTTCCTCAAATCTTTCTTTGGCCGTATATTTTCGCAAGAACCTTATTTTTCGAACACCCTTAAAACGGTTTCTTTGCCGCTTTCAGTAAGCGCCCAAGTTTCGCACCCTACAGGAATTAACCGCCATTATTATAGTTCGCTATATATCCTTACTTTTACATTTCTAGACAGCAGTTTGATTTTTAGTAATCTCATTCACGGCGTAGTAGCAAGCATACCGAATGAAGTCTCTGTTAATCTCGGACCTTTTAATTTTCGTTTCGATCATTTATGCTTGCTTGCGCCCTAAATATCTGAATTCGCCTAACCTTTTCAAAAGTATAATTTCCGTCTTACAGCATGCACCCTCCTCTTCGCAAATGCCCATTATTTCCATGGATATATTATTTTCGTTTTCGATTTCGCCCTACCTCTAAACCCGTGTCCTCAGCCGCCTTTATGAGAATTCGGGTTTCCTCGCTACCGCTGCCCCCACATTATCCCCTAGTATGTCCAGTCATCCGGATACCTAGAGATTTGTGTTTTTCCTGCCGAGTTAAGGGTTACACCTAGCCGCTAGCTGCATTTTTTCTTAACAACATTTTTTAGCGTTAAGTTTATAAGGTACTGTAGAGATGACCGTCACCCTTGGTTTTCAAACCATCGCGTATCGTGTTCATGAATGATCTCGAACTGTTACCGCCTACTCGCGACCTTTCCGTTGCCTTCCGTTCAGACATATTTGAGATTAATTTCACGAGTTTTTTTGGTACTCGAGGAGCCCCGGATTTGATTACATTTTGCTTCTGTTTGATAGAGTCTCGCTTTTTAAAGTCTATAATAGTTGGTGTATTGTTCGCTGTTCCCATTTGTTCTTCTCAACAACTGTCTTATTATAAACATTTGATCGCACGTCGACGTTACGCCCGTAATCCCACTGATAGTCTCCTATTATGTCTCCCTCCGCGAAAGCGCGTGAGTCTGGCCTATTACGTTTGATAGAACTTTGTAGCCAGGTAGCTACAAGTGACATTCCCCGAGTTATTGCAATCTGTCTTATCTCCCTTGTTGAAAATCGTATAATGATGCGATTCTTTCCAGTTTTCCGGACTTCGTTTCATTTTTCCAATAGCAATACTAGCTTCAAAAATGTTGAGTGTAGCGCGGGTGCCCGGCTGCCCCCGTATTTAAGTTAGTTCAGCTGTATAGATCGTTTCCCGCCGGCTTATTTGGTTTTTTAGTTTTTGATCGCGGCTTCTCTTCTTTGTAGGTCGCGTTTTCCATATGGAGTTCCGCAGTGTGCGATTTCGCTTTTCCCGTTTCTCGCAGTTTTCATGTACGTTAGTAACTTATCAATATCCTTTCCACAGCTTAGCAGTTTCATTTTCGCTGTACGAGCTTCCCGCCCTCACTCCTTCTTAATCTTGCGATCTACTCTGAAACCTTCCTAAGTATCGGTGAATTCCTTTGACATCTCGCGGCGGTTATTTTCCTTATATTTTTCTATTTTTTTAATCTCGATTCTCTTTGATACTCGCCACCGCTTTTTTTGTTCCTGTAATTCGCCCCCACTTGCTTCTTATTTCTGCGTTACTCTTCTCGGCCTATCGCCTCCAGTTGTGACGCCTGTCCTAATCTTGGCCTTTTGTGCCGCCTTCAAACCAGAGTTCGCCTCCTTGTCAAACCATGGGGTTTGGCTCTTTGGCTTTCTTTCTAGCCTAGACTGTTATTGCGCGGGCCTGTTTTATCGCTTTTTCGATATCCCCAAAGACTTGTTCGGGGTCGTCATTCTACTCCGCGGTGCATCCGTTTCGTTTCGAGCTACCCTGACAACCGAGTTCCTTACTTTGCTACTTGATACTTATTCGTTCTATCCCATTCCGTAGCTTTTCAATATCGAACCGTTGGCGTTTCTACTTTGCTCGCCCGTTTACTATTTTGCCCAGCCTACTTATTTGGCTCTTAATCTTGCACTACTAGAAAATGATCGGTCGCAATCCGCCCCTATAGGTTCTTACGTCGAGCGCCGTTTTCGCTGGGGCGCCTCCTTATCGATCAAGAAAGTGATCGATCTGATTTTTCGTGGCCTCGCGTCCGGCGAGCGATGGTCCACGTTACTTTGGCTGTTATGCCTTGTGCTTGAAGCACGTATCTTACTATAAGATCTTCTTTGCGCCGCCGCGAAATTTTTGACTCTAAACCGTTATCCGTTGCTGGTTTCGTGCAGCTTTCTGCCTATAGTGGCGCTAAACCATTTCCCGTTCTCTTCCTATTTTAGCGTTGAAATCCCCCACTACCTATTTGGTGTACGCGCGAACGGGTCGGATTACATTGCTCAAGGCTTTCGCTAATAAAGATTCGCTTCACCTCTTCCTCTCTGTCCTCCGGTAGGACCAGATGCACGTAATAACCACTACGCTAATTGCTCCACGCTCCTTCGATGACGACTATACGAGAGTCCTGTCGTTCGGAATTTTTGAAACTTTTAACCGCCGTGTATTAATTTCTTTGCTAATCAGAATGCGGCTTACCTAGGGGGACATGTCCGCTCGCGCCCGTACATAAAGCCGTGACGTTTTTCGTTTCCTAACATACCGTACTGGCCATCGAGTTTTTGTATAGCTACTAAGTTAAGTTGCTACCCGGCAGCTTCTCTTTAAGATTTCCCGGTACGCCGCCTGCTTTCTGTATAACACTGGCGCGACATTCCACGTTCCTACCTTCTAAGTCCCTTATTGATTTGTTTGGTTTTGGTTTTTGTGAGCCATGTAGTAAGTGAACCCGGTGTTGGATCTTGTTTCCGATCGCAGGTGACAGCATTCCCGCTCTAGAGGTGCTAACTCCATACCGCTCTAGAACTAAGTATGAGAGCTTTCCGACTTTTGATAGAGGACCGTGTCAGCTCATCTCGGACCACTAGCGGACTCAACGCTCGTATCCTTAACGCCCCCTGCAAAGGCAGCGCGCCTACGCTGGCTTCGTTAACGGGTGTAAGAGCCAGGTGGCGAATCATTCTACACATCCCCTTTCGGGGGCAGTTGTCATCGCTCCCGCATTCTCCACGGCAGCAGGATTTTGTAATGGTGCTAAAGGGATAGATTATAGACATAGTTAGGTATGAAGAGAGAGTGGAATAAGAAATATTGTTGAGTGTTCGTTGTTGTGGTGCTGCGTAGTGTTTCTAGATGAATGCGTTCGATCGCCAGTGTGGGCTCATCACACCCACGCCCGGCCTATCGGCTGTCCGCGCTGCTTATTCGATTTATTCGCAGCTAACTCTTTCTGAGGGGCCGTGCCTCTATCCGCAACCTGAGGACGCGCCGTGTAGTGTGATAGCCCCACCCCGTCCGCTCTGGACGCACAGAATTAGCTAGTATTAGTCGAATAAATATTGTTTGTTACAAAATATTTTATTCAGAACCGAATGCATTTTTTGTGGGGGCGTGTTGGAATATGCCATAGTGACTGAATACTTATGGCATGCCTATAGCAAAAATGATTCTACGTTCGGAGTATGTTTTATAAACAAAACTGTAACTTAAGCATATAGAAGGAGTGGAAGCTGTATGCGTAAGCCCCATGGCCTTTATTCGATAGCTAGCTCTGCCAGTCAGTCGTACTATAAAGACGTACCTTCCTAGTGCATTTTAATAAAGATATTTTATTAAATCTTTAACCGGAGCTGTGTTTATTTAACACCCCATTTCCAATATAGGCGAAGATAACATATTGAAATCATAAGTCAAAACTAAAATATATTAATTGTAAAAACTTTGAAGCTATGTATGGCCAACACATTTTGCTTCCTCCTCAAAGGAAGCTTTGTAATAGTAAAATTTTCGAGTTTGCTAATACTTCGTGAAAACGCATTTGGAGGTGTTGGAGTACGAATCATACGTTTTAGAAAATGTCCGTGCGTGTGTTGTGCGTGTGTGTGTGTGTGTAATGTACGTATAGCCGCCATAATTTTGGACCCATGCGAACGGAATCGTAATAAATTGACATGCGTATATTTTCTAATTCTGAATTTAGGTCATTTTTTGTTTTTATGATTCTGACCATTTTATGGCCATATTATAGCTATTTTTTTCATTTTTGAACAAATATTTTTGCTTTTTATAATGATGATGATTTATACAATATATTCAACAATAGTGTATCTAAAAGAACATAAATTTGCTACTTTTTCCGCAAGATTTTCTAGATTAACTGATTCTGTTCATTTTTTATGATATAAAAAGTAATTTTTCGAAAAACAGTCGTTCTCGGAGCAGGTCCTTGAGTTCGTGCTATAAAAGCAGGCAAAAAAACTGAAAAACGCCCGCTAACATTTTTCGGGAAATTTTCTATATGTATGTATATATATATATATATATATATATACTAGTGGGCTCGCCCCCGCTGCTCGCGTATATATATATATATATATATATATATATATATATAAATGCTTCGCCCCCCTGCTCACTCCGCTCGCCAACCCCCATTTTAGATTTTTGTTTTCATAATTTATGTTTATGATTAGTTAAATCAATTATATATATATATATATATATATATATATATATATGATGATCAAACGGCTGTTGAACAGAGATTAAATGCATATAATAATAACAATTTAATCCAATCACATATTGAGACTTTGACTAGAATTAAAAAAAAAATCCTACAGCTAAAAATTATCAAGTAGCTAACATTCAAAATCTTCCATGAATATTAACTCCAATTATAAAATGATTTTTTCACAAAAAATTTCAGACTCAGGCTTACCAGAAAATTTTGATCTTTGCGTATATCCTAAAGAATTGCCAGAAAATCATTCACAGGATACATATTTAAATAAATTATCGCAATTTGTTGATCCGAATGGTTTTCCCATTACTGTTTCCACTAGGTGATTTAGGATGGAGTACTAATTATTTTCAAAATTATCAGCCAAAGGAGAAAAAAAGCTCACTCTTTTGCAATATTATTCATACAGACTTGCATATCGACCGAACCAAACAAATTTCAGTCCTTTATTGTATGCGGGAAGATTAACTCAACAATTTTTTATACATTCTTACGTGATGATAGAAAATAATCGCTTGAATTATTTGAGAAGTAATCAAAAAACATTAAGGATAGAATGTTATCAAGGCTTATTAGATGCAGTAGTTAATAGAGCAACCACACGAGACCAAAAAGCCCACTTAGCCCTTGGTGTACTCAAAAAAATAAAGACAACACACCCAAGAAACTCTAACAAACAAGGACACCCCACCCGCGAAACAAAATTTTATATACTCAATCATGTCCACAAAACGCGTGTATTCTCGCGTGTATCGCCTGTATTTTCGTATTTTCGTTCTTGAACGGAACGTTTGAAATGTAATACAAGGTCACTCGTTGGTTGCAAACCAAATTCATAAAGGCTGTATATTTTTTCTCTACGTTGCTTCCTCCTAGAGTAAGCTTTGTAATATAGTAAATTTTCGACTTTACGAAAAACAGGTTAGAAATTCATTCTGAGGTGATTAGTATTTGAATCACGTGTTTTTAGAAAATATCCGTGCGTGTGTGAGTGTATGTATACCGTAATATTTCTGAATTCAGAGTGTAAATGTCAATAAAATTTGACTTGTATATCTGGCTATGCTCGCGCCGTGTAATAAAATATTGTACGATACACGTGTCATGAGTCGTTCTTTATAGCACGGCGTTAAGCGCACTTGCTACGCTCGGGCGCTTATACACGCCGTGCCGTAAAGTGCGACTTATGCTACTCGTATCGTAATGTACTATTTAAGCACACGTATTGTAATGTACTATTGCCAGCTTGACGTGGCCGTCAAGGAGGTGGAAAGAAACTTGAGGGCAGAAGGATTGGAAGACCATTAATATACTATAGGTATATTAAAACAGTATTTTATTTATTAGAACTATGCATTTAATTGGAGGAAGCTACGTGCCTATGAATTGGCAGTATTTTTATGGCATGTGAAGTCCTCACATTCCCTTAAAACAGATGAAAATGAACAAAAAGTAATGAAATGAAGATTATATCAATTTTGGTATTAAATGACATTTTTAATTTTTTACCTTAAAAAAGGTCAACTTCTGAAGTGTATCGCCTAAATCTATACATTAATTTGCAGAATCATTTTTAGAATTTTTCATGAAAAGTATTGGTGAAAATTCAAATATTATAAATCGACGCCTGAGAGGCAGAAGGACCTATCTCGGCAGAGGCTCGAAAAAGGTCCTATCTCGGCTGCGGCGCGAAAAAGGACCTATCGCGGCCGCGGCTCGAAGAAGGCCCTATCTCGGCCGCGGCGCGAAGAAGGACCTATCAAGGAAGGAGGCAAGATATTGCTGATCAAGCAGAAAGGAGAACTGCATGCCATTGGCACTAAGTGTACGCACTATATACGGTGCTTTGCTGCATACCAGAGCTTTAGGAGAAAAGTCAGGTGTCTTTGGTACGGAGCTTGCTTCAACATTAAGAATGGAGATACATACCCTCTTATTTGATCGTGAAAGGTTATTTGAGCGGTGGTCAAATAACCTTTGTGGCTGTCAAAAAACCTAAGGCGGCTGCTTAAATCTGTCGTCAGCCGACCGCCAGATCGGTGCGCACAATCAGCCACGGCCAGAGCCAACGAACATCTGTCTGACTTCGCTTGGCTGATAATAAAATTATTATTTTTTTAAATTATAAAAAATCAGGACATAGTTGTCCTTTATTAGCTACATGCGAAGTTTCATGCTGTCTCCCTTTTCCCTATATAAAAAAGTCATGACCGGATGAAGTGAAGCCAAGAATGCGTCAATATGATTGGCTCGTGTAGTGCGCATGCGTCAAAAGTATCGTTAGAATTTTTTGATTTGTTTTTGATTTCTAAAATTGATCCTAATACAAAAGAATTAATTATTACTATAATACATATCAATAATTATTAGTTGTGTATTTATAATATTCTATTGTAAATATTATCATTGTTACAAAAAGTGACATGATGTGAACGTTGACACGAACTGAGTTGAGACATAACCTTAAAATTTTAAAAGGTAGTTGGTGACGAAACCGCGGCAATTTTGAAATTTACATGAGCGCGAAATGAATCAATCATATATTGTAAAGTTTGATATATTTCCGTAATAGAAAACAAATATTAAAAATATCAATCAAGCATTTATATTTCATTTAATAAGTTAATGAATTAATATTCTACTACAGTGCGCACAGCGCACTGCGCCAAAAGTCTAGTATAATAAAAAAACCGCTGCCAATTCATTGGCACGTAGCTTCCTCCAACGAAATTTATTGTTCCAATAAATAAAATATTATTTTAAAATACAGTATGTGAATGCTATTTTAATATTATCAGTATGACATAAATTCGTAGGGAGGGACTTTACGACGTGCAACGACAACCCAATAAGAGGAAGCCAAATTTTTTAGAAAAATCGGTTTTTACATTTCAGCTCTTTACTTAAGAACCGCTCAACGAAATCTTTTGAAATTTTAACAGCAGATATCTTCGTTTATGGTGAATCACCAAATAATTTTGAAGCATTTATAGCAATACAAAAATATAGAATCTTAGAATCGTGCAATATAATCTTATTTAATGTGCTATATAATGTCGTCGTAGCATTACTAGTATAAAAGACAAAAATATAGAATCATCTACGAACACTTTAGAAAATATCAACAAATAACTTATTTTTTATATACAACTATTAAATGGATTATATGTCATTGTTAATTTTATATATTGTTATCAGAGTTGGGGCGAAGAGAGTCTAGGGACTCCCGTAACCCAACCTAGGTTAAGTGTGAATGAGAAGGATGGTATGATCTAGGTCTGGAAGTCCGACATGGATTTATGCTATCCCTACGTATGAATGAGTCTGTATTGTATGTAGTATGACTGAAGGTTATTGCTGTAAAATAAAGCAATAACTAACCAGTATTTATATGTTCTTGTTATCTCTGTTGTTAATCCGGACCTGCGAACAGGAAATACTGTTTTCCTCTGCAGGATTTGCGGCGTTATAGTGTGTTATTGTGTGACTAATATCAGCTCTGTATCGGATGCAAATGTTTGTAACTCTGGAGTTAAATAAATAAATAAATAAATAAATAAAGACTACATTGTTTTAGAGATACAAGGAATCAAAAAATTTTCAACAAAAATTCAAACCTTGATATCTTAAGAACCATAGGGGTTTCAAAGTTGCGCAATGAACTTAGCCAAAACATTACAAATAAATACCTTTTCCCAAAATCTCAAGTGCAATAAGGCCTTTTTACGCCCGTAATCGAGACTCAAAAAAACTCATTTTTTTCAGTTTTCGATTTATTACTGAAAAAATAAGTAGTCAAATTACTTGAAATTTTAATTTTTAATTTCAATGTTTGACACGTAACCCATGAACATATTTTTTTTCGCGAGGTTATGATGTGTAGTTTCAGAGATATGAATTTACAAAAAAAAATCACCTTTTTCATTTTATCTGCCGAACGGAGTGGTCAATCCCGAGGACCAGGCGGAAAAAAATAGGTAATTTTATTATCTTTCAAATGCATTTTAGCTGAATTGTTTGTAACAATGGAATGCTTAAAAAAACGAAAATAATGTTTTTCGAAAATCAAAAAATGGCCATAAAAAAGAAAGTAATTGAAAAAATTAAAAAATAAATGTTTTTCCCGAATTCAGAATCCAAAAATAGATATGCATGTCAAATTTGATTGATATTGACGGAGTAGTTTCAGAAATATCACGGTATACATACACACACACACACACACGCACACACACACACACACACACATACATCCGTACGGACATTTTCTAAAAACACCATTTTTCGAGTAAAAATTCATCAAAACACACTTTCCACATGTTTTTACACAAACTCCAAAAATTACGATTACAAGGCTTCCTTAGGAAGGAAGCAAAATANTTTAGCGAAACTGAAAATTTAACTATTGTAAAGCTTCCTCTAGGAGGAAGCAAAATATATAATATAATTATTCCCTTTTATGAAAATATGAAATAGGTATATATTTGGACCAGATCAAAAGCACGGGCAATATTAAAAAACTAATCTTGATTTTTTTCAGAATATTTGACCAACGTTTTAAGCGTTAATGCCGGTAAATTTGAAATCGCGCAGTGCTGCCACTACAAAATTTGAGGGAAAAAATCAGATTTGATACAGGACCTTCTTCGCGCCGCGGCCGAGATAGGTCCTTCTTCGCGCCACGGCCGAGATAGGGCCTTTTTCGCGCAGCAGGCAGGATAGGTCCTTCTGCCTCTCAGGCGTCGAAATGGTCTTGAAACCAGAAAATTGGCCAGGAAAAATGGCTATAAATCAGGTCATTATGAAACGCTTTTTCTAACAGTTTTTGAGTATTTAGCCTGGAATGCATAACCTCAAAATGATTGAATTAATTTTATAGCTTATGGTATACACTAATAATGAAGGTATTAACCTCTTTCCACGGACGGTAGTATGAGTCACCCCGAGGGTATTGACTGCCGCCACACGATCGATCAGCGAGTTAGCCAACCCATTCAGTTTCACCTGAACCGACAGTTGGGTAACTCTCTCAATCGCATAGGGAGACTGCTTAACCTCAGTTAACGGCCTCTGTTTCGAGTACCATAACCCATGATCACAGAGGCACCGAAGTGCCCCACTGAAGTGCCCGAAGACACCGCGCTAGGGTTGCAACCCTTGGTGAGAGTTCGCGGGTATTTTCTAGCAACCCCACGTGTTCCACTTCGCATTCAAACTAAGTGGCTCCGGTTTACCACTGCCCCGGATTAGAGTCCAACCCTAATCCGGGGAACACAGTGCGAACGGAAGCGTTCGATTTCGCGCTGTGGGGCTTGGCTTCCCGGCCCTGTGTACTAGTGCGTCCGTCATACTAGTCATCGGTTCGGTGAACGCCGTGAGGCGAGCTCCTTCCCATATTTATTCCTATTCGGAAAACGTGGTGGGTGTCCTTACGCTAGGAATCGACGTTCCGCGGCTTTCCATTGCCACTTCCAGCCGACCCGTTGGAGAAGTTTTGTTCTCTCTCTGCCCTCTACACGCGCCTCGGCGCCCTCAAAGGCTTCGTTCGAACTGGCCTTTAGGTACCAAAAGCGCGATTCATACAAGTGGTCAGGTCGCGCACCAGCAAAGCCGCCAAAGCGGGACCCAGCTAGTACCCCGACTGCCCTCACCAATTGGCTATCATTAAGCACCAGTCAATGACCTCGGCCTTCGGATAGATCCTAATCGCTTTCGAATGGCAGGAGAGACTAGAGTCTAGAAAGAAGTGCTATTCGGGCTGTTCTTCCCTACTGCGCCTTCACAAGAGTCATAGGATGCTTCAGCAGGAGACATCTCTCCTTCAGCGATCCCTTTCGATAGTATTTGCTACCACCTCTCCCTGTAGGAGAGTCTTAGATTTCCACAGCTTGTTCGGATTGTTCTTTCTCGAGGTACCTTCTTGCGAAGTTACCTAACTCTTTAAAGGTATCTTTATCCGAGACTAAGACTGAGAGTGCACAAGGCCACAGGTGGCCTGCGCTTATTACTTTTTGCATCAGCGGTCCCCTGATCTCTTCAACTTCTTCGCATTCGAATAGAACATGCTTAAGAGACTGTTCGGCTCCACAGTTACAAACTTGATCTGCGCTCAGACCTCTTTGATAGAGGTAAGACTTAAAAGATCCATGTCCGCTTAGGAACTGTGTTGTAAAGTGATCAGGTTTAAGCCAGTCTTTGTTAAGTCGTTCTTTTATTGAGCTGAAAAATTCATAAGTGACACGACCCTTTGTGGTGGCGTCCCACCTCCGCTGCCATTCGTCTGTGAGCGCTTCCTCTACTAGACGTCTGGCCTCCAGGGAGTGGATCCTTCCAGTCACAATGTCATTGCCGTTAATTTGAATTCCTCGAACTTTAAAGTCCCTCCTTTGCCTTATATTGTAATGAGCAACCTTTCTGTCCATTTCCAAATCGATTGGAAGGACGGCTGCTATCACATGCGCCGCCTCGTGTGAGACAGTGTTATACGCCTTTATCGTTCGAAGAAGCGCTCTCCTTTGCAGTTGAGCTAACTTCCTTTTATGTACGACGTTTGTCCTGTCCCACCAGCCAGCGGCCGCATATGTTACTCTTGGAAGGAAGAGACTTTTGTATAGAATGCTCAGAGAGCCATATTCCAACCCCCATGTCGATCTTGCTATGTTTGCCATCTCCCTAAATGCCTTCTGACTCTTAACCATGAGATTCCCTATATGAGAGGAGAATCTTAACCTTTCGGTGATCCTCACCCCCAGGTAGTCGATCTCATGAAGAAGTTTCAACTTCTTGCCGTCCAGTTTTATAGCTTGAGGTGTTTCGTGGTCTAGGGTCCCTTTAAGGAGGATCATTCCACACTTTGCAACCGACAGGCTAAGCTTTTGCTCAGCGAGCCAGCCCTGTGTCATGTCCATCATTCTTTGTCCTGCGTTCGAGAGCTCATTTCGGCTGTTACCTCTGATAACAATCATTATGTCGTCCGCATATGCTAAGACTTCATAATTTGCCTTTTCCAGGATCTTTAGGAGCCCGTCGAAGACTAGGTTCCATCATGGAGGGCCGAAAATTGAGCCTTGGGGGCATCCTTTCGAAACATTTTTCCTTACTTCGCAGTAGGCTGTTTTGCAACACACCTGGCGCTCAGTCAGGTAGCTCTGCATTACCTTATGTACGTTCGATGGGCACCCTCTTTCTTTCAAATTTTCCAGAAGTCCGGGCCACCATAAGTTATCAAAAGCACCTGAGATATCAAGAGGAAGAGCCAAAACATATTTAAAGTTCTCTGAATCTCGGACTAATTCTCTTAGTCTTACTATGGCGTCCTCTGTCGACCGCTTCGGTCTGAATCCAAATTGATTATCAGAGGTAAATTCACCACCGCCATGGATCATCGGCTTTATACGTTCAATCAACAGCCTCTCAAACGTCTTGCCCATCACTGGTAGAAGACAGATTGGTCTGTACGATTTTACGCTAGCCTCATCCTTATCAGGAGCTTTCAGCAATGTAATGAGCATCCCCTCCTTCCATCTTGAGACGGCAACACCGCGAGGTCGGTAAGAGAGCAACAACGGATAACTTAACGACACCGATAAGTTACCGACTAAGCGGCGCTAGCAGTCACCATGTATTAATCTACCCAAGCGTGGGTAGAGGGCGTGCAAGCATATAACATTAGGGAGAGGGAAGGCTACGGGTATATAAGGAGCCCGAGCTAAGCAGCGGGTCACTTGTGATCTGACTCTCTCATATGGAGCTATAGAACGAATGGTAGTACTCGTCTATTGCTTCGGCTTCCAGTGTACTTAGTAGTCTACGAGCATAGCGCTCTTGAACAGTGCATCTGCCGGCCATCCCTCTCTCCTTAGTTATTAAGAGTCAGATCATGTAATTTCTATTGATTCAAATACACGTAATTAAGTATAGATATCTTGATTTTCACACCTAGTTAATATCCTCTCCTCTCCTCACAGGTGATCCTTCGGTTCAGGATGGTAGTATCCTGTACCCCGGGCTCTCACCTGATCACAGTCTCGTAGTGAGATGGTAGTACCTCACATACCAGTCTGACGCTGCGTGGTTTACCTAAGTGTGTGGAATAAGAGGGATATTTCTCCCCCCTCACCTCCCAGATACACACGAGCAGCGTCCCCCTGGTGGATATCCGCTACAAGGGGTAGGGAGGCTTGCGATTACCCAACCGATAGTGCGGAGTAATCCCGGGTCCGGCGACGATCTTCGAGTGTACTTATATTCTCTTTAACTAACCTCGTGTCTCGAATCTCTCGCGTTTCTACTAACCTTACTGGACCGTTTCAATCTTTTTGGAAATACCCCGTACTCTAAGCAGGCATTGTAGAGTCTCTTAATCTCCGCATGTATGGGAATTGCCCGCTTTAGCACTTCTGATTCTATCCGGTCTGTTCCTGGACTCTTGCCGTTTTTGTTCGCGGCAATAGCTCTTTGAACCTCAAACAGAGAGAACGGTTCGGCATTCGGGTGGACAGAGGTTTCAGTCGACCTCGCTCTCAACTCTGTTTGATTTGCAGTTTCTGAGCTAGGATCATCGTCCGGTACTAAGCCGTGCAGAAGCGCCAAGCAGGTTTCTTCCCAATTTTTCGTTACCGAACCACTTTTGCTTACTATTGTATTCACCGCCTTAGAGATTCTGATTTTACCAGTGGTTCGCTTTCCTGGGTATCCCCATATGTTTTTGGCGCCTTCACCAGTCACATAGTCTCTAAAGCTTTGCTTTTTAGCGGCCGTTACCCTGCCTTTGTAGATCTTCATTGCTCTTTTACGTAACTTCATACTTTTATCGAGTTCTCGTTTCCTTACTGAGGGTGGCATGCCGTCGAAGCTTTTTGCTCTAGATTGAGCACTCTCGAGTGTCTCGACACTCTTCCTTAAGTCCGACAGCTCTGCATTCCACCAAGACTGTGGTCTTAAGACCTTCCGTTTCTTGGGGATAGACTGGATGCATGCTTTCATCATTGCTCGGTCGATTTCGAGAGCAAAATTCTCTACGTCTTCCGGGCTCTGTATCACATGTCCGGTTAGTCTCACCTTCTCAGCATGGAGTATTCTGTCGAATTCCTCCCAGTCAGCCTTGCTAGGATTGAATCTAGAGTCTAGGACCCTTGGTTCCCCTGCGCTCTGACTTTGGAAGTTCAACTCGATTGTAATCGGTCTGTGATCGCTTGTTGTCCAGCTTTCGACTTTCCAGTTGGAAATAAGGCTCTGGAGGTTTGGTGTTACTAGAGTAACATCAATGTTCGATTGACCCCTTGCCGTACGACAAGTAGGGAGACCTCTTGGCCTGTTAACAACAACTAGACCGTTTGAGAGTATAAAGTCTTCGAGGGTTTTTCCACGGTTATCACTGTCTGGACTCCCTCACCACTCAGACTTGGCATTTGCATCCGCGGCTATGAGAATTCGTTTTCCCCGCAGCTGATGAAGCACCCGTCTGAGCTGTTCTAGATATACTTGTATATCATCTTTGAACTGACAGTAAAGACTCACAAGGAATATTTCACCGAAAGCTCCGCAGGCCTGTATGCAAATACAGTGACTTGTGCATAGGTTCGTGATCTTCGTGGTCATCAGATCACCGATGACATGCAGGGCAACTGCCCCCACGTTCTCCTCAGGTTTGTCTGCTCTGACCACTCCTACGCTGCCTCCAAGACCCGTAACCTGTCTACGACAGACGTACGGTTCCTGGATCAGGGCGAAATCGAATTTTCGATCCGCCAGGGCCTGTCGAACTTCGTCGGTTACTATCCTTGCGCGACCCATGTTCAGCTGAAGGATTTTTATCTTTAGGCTTCCAGTACCATCATTAGGCGCGCTTGCTGTCTGCCCTCTGGTTGGTTGCCTGTCCTTCGCTAGTGCTCGTCGTTTGTTTGTGGAGATAGATCCCAATCGATCTGTAGATCCCAATTGATCTGTTTGTGACCACGGCCTCTTTTGAGCCCGGGGTCGGTCATGTCCGATATTGTTGAGTAGTCCATGCCGGACACCAGCGTTTATCCTTCTTAGGAGAACCACCGGCACCCGTAGCTGGGACTGACTCATGTTGCTGTTTTATACTTGTACGTGTAAACAAAACCTAGGTTTTTATTCTACACCCCAGATTTCCTTATGCTTTACTTTTCTTTATCTAGATGCGTTCGATACGAGCGTGCAGAGCCTTGAGCCAGAGAGCAGGTGAGAGTGAGGATGAGAGAGAGTGCTTGTGTTTGTAGAGATTTTTCGGAGGACAGCTTGCTTAGTTCAGTTCCAATACTGTGGCGGGGCACCACAGCTCTAGTATTTACAATGATTGAAAATGAATGGACCTGCTATTTTCCAGGTCCAGCCCTCCCGTGTAGGGCCATGCAAGATCCTTGCACTTCTTTTATGTACATTTGATTGAAGTTTTATACGACTTGCTCGCTCGTTATTATGTACAAGATTGGGTCAGCGCTTTCGAACACGGAATGACGCCTCAGCTTAGTGCATAATATAATGAATTACAGCTAACTTTAACTTAACTTATAACTATCATATTTACAACTTTACAATGACGACGCTAGATTGCTTTCCATAGTCACGAAGGTTGCTCCTGCGAGCTCCACTGTCCGTGGGTTAGAGCCAGGCACTCGCGTACTTGGGCCTTTCAGCTTACAATTGTTAGCTTGCGTTCGATTTTCGCTTTCGATAGAGATTCTAAAACTCTACTGTGTTTCAGGGATAGGGATGGCATCCGATTGGGCTCCGTCCGTTCTCCCTTACTAAACATGTTGATGATGGTACACTACGTTTGAATTGTGTGTATCTGTTTTAGAGAGAGTACTTTAAGGCACGAGCCCCTCGTGGTCTCCCTCTTCCACAGTATGATCATGTTGGCAGGCCGTTTCGGAGAATATTCGCGCGGAGGAAAACCAGAAATCCCTCGCACACTCTTACTTAGGCCATCCAGCAAAGACTCTATCGGGTTTGACTTCGTCTCGCCCTCCAGAGTCCATGGTTCTTTCGAGGTAGATCAGCAGGTCATCTGCTGCAACGCTTTCGAATTTTTACCGCATAAGAGCCATTCAGTCAAGTGACGTCGACCCGCGGTGTTGCTGTGGTAAAATAGGATTTTTTCTCACATCTCTCGATCTCTCTTCTCCTCCACCACTCCATCGAGCAACTATGCTTCAGCGTTTAACACAGGAGATGATCAGCGCTTCCAAGCGGCTCCCATCCCTGGGAGTCTCCAGCCTGACCGGGCTAGTCCCGGCCAGTACCCTCTAGTGGCAACACGGCTACGCTCTGGGTTAGGAACACGCATCCATACAAGATGGAATGATGCTCCCCCGAGAGTGGAAGATACCTTCTTTCAGGGTGAAGCTTAATAGCCCCGTCTAAACGGCCCCGCTATAGCCTCCAAAGGAGACGAGTACAAAACCGCTGCCACCAACATGCTAGGTCAAGCCTACGATCTCTTTTGCCTTCCGCCGTCCCACAGACAACTCAACTCGCGGCTTCCTTTCCAAGAGAAAGAAAGACGATCTTGGCAACCCTCAAAGAGAGTACGCGTTCGAAAGCGGCCCTTGACTTCGTCTTTTGGTGCGAAGTTTGGCCTTGGGCTCGATAGCTGCTATGTTTACGCAGACTCGATCGTAAGACGTTCCCTGAGGAGCGAGCAAGCATACCCTTTGATTACCCTTTCATGAGAACTATTCTGTTTTGCCAGAGTTATCCACTGCCATCGCACTCCTTTCGGAGGGAGGCTGGATGACCGCACGTACTCATACGCCTAAGCGTATATCCGATGGATTTCGCCCTGAGGGTACTTTCCACACACTGGTACTATCGGCCCTCTAAGTATTGATAGGATCTCATCGCTTTCGAATTAGCCCACCTCCGTCAGCCAACCGATCCCAGCGCTCGTGGCCCGAAGGCCCCGAAGCCTGGGGGGTTGTTGACATCTATCACGACGAGGACGTCGGAGATTTGGCACTTGTTTAAGAGCCCTCTACGAGAGTTTTGAGTGAACGAAAGCCATTAAACTTCGATAGATAGCTTATGGTATATAGCAAATTCAAAAACAGTAACAAATCAAGATCACTTTATGAATTGCAGTTCGCTGCCTCGTCCTCTAGATCAAATATGTAGTACCGCTACTCACTGTATGTAGGGCTGCTATGCGGAGCAGTGTCGCGCTCGAAGCTTGTGCGGGTGAATTTAATGAATTTAAATTTATTATCAGAAATGAAAGCTACTCTAAAACAATCTATTGGAAGGAAAAAAAACACAGTAAGAACTCTAATAATTTAGTGTAAATATGACAATATATTCAAGCCAAAAATATTACAATACTCGAAGTAATCGACTTCGTGTCGCGATCGAGACTGACTCTACAGAGCACACAGAGCGACGCTCGCCCCCGCAAAGTCCCCAAAAAGCGGCCTCCCCTCCCTGGGTCCTTGTTTTCCTCGCCCGCTTCTTAATCGCCAGATGCCGATGCATCTGAACTCTCGAAATTTCCCTCCGCGAAAAGCTATAAAATCCGAACCCGAACCCAACGCCGTGCTCGACGTTGAGTCCACACGATGACGAACCCACTCTCCGAGAGTTGTAANTGTACATTCTACCACCGGATTTTAAAGAATATATAAAATAATCGCCTCTCGCTCGTCACCATGGTGCGCTGTTGCTGTTAACTGTCATTACGCTTTCCTGTGCATTCCGCGTCACACGTAGATAACCTCGCTCAATTAAATATTTATATTTGAATAAAAGTAAGTAATATGAGCTCAAGTAAAGAGCGTGCTAGGAAAGCACGAGACGTCTCTCGAATATTTTCTGTAATACTCAAAGTAACCAAGAAAATAGTAGTAGATCAAGCCGAGGGCATATTGGTTGTGCCTTACTGGCCGTCACAACCGTGGTCCCCTCAGTTTACAGCACTAGCCAAATCACCCATTATTACATTTGGACCAGATCTAAATTTACTAACCTCTCCTTTCAGCCAAGAACACCCCCTTGCGAAGAAACTTACCCTGGCAGCAGCAAGATTATCATTCAATCGTACACACGCAGTGGAATTTCCGAAGAAGCGGCTGCTGTCATGTTATCCTCCATAACGAAAACTACACTGCAACAATATGAAAAACCTATAAAGTTATGGTGGGAGTATTGTCGACAAAAGGATCTATCCCTCCTTGAGGCGGAGTGCTCTCTGTTCCGGACGTAACGAAGGGTTGTCGGGGAAAAAAGCGAGTGTGGCGCATTTATAATTATTAATTTATATTTTTTAGTTTTGCGTTAGTTTAGCGAACGTTTCTCAGCCATTTGACCCTATGAGCGCGAATTGGGGGACGATTCGTGGCGTTAGGCCAACACGGTTAGGAGTAATTTTTAATTGCTCCTAGACTGCTTAGATCTCAAATTGGGAGTTTTCTCCACGGATTACGAAGATCAACCACAGTGCGGAGCAGTCGACGGGCTGTTCTGTGACTGCCAGGCCAGTGGTCGAGTAGTGGGAGGCGTTCGCACGGGAAATGTATCCGTGTTTATATATAGATACAGAGGAGCGCTCGCACTGCTTCGAGTCCCTTCGGTGGTCTTCGGGAAAGCCCTTTGTTTTAGCGGGCCCGAGTTTTCGGCGGCGACTAATGCGCGTTACGTCAGTTGGCAGCGGCGACTCGACAGAGCAAGAGGTCGTGCAAGGACCTTTTTTGTTAGACTTCATTAATAAAGTTTGATTCAAGATCGACAATAGTTTTTATAGTTTATTTAAACCCTTGACATTAGTCTTGTCCCATACAATTTTTGGTGCCGAAACCCGGGAATCATTTAACTGAGAAATCTACATTGCGGGATAAGTTATAGTTGGTTTAAATAAAGCTATAAATGGCATAAGTGGTGATCAAATCGTACGAGAATAAAGAAGATCATCGAGCGATGGATACAGCCTGCCAAGGGGAAGAATTGGAAGCTAACTCGGCAACACGTAGACACAAAGAAGATGCGGAGACAAAGGCATGGCGAAAGAAGTTTCGATGGACGATCAAATGGATATATCAATTCGGATTCTACAGGAGGCTAGCAGCTGTGGAGAAATTAAATGCTGAATGCAAAGATAAGTAATCGTGCATTTGTTGAATATAGTAAACGCGAAATTTCTTCGTATGAAATTATTTGTCTTGAGCAGTAAGCAGTAAAAATATAGTTGCGTGAGATTGAGAGTAGAATCTGCTTGCGATTTATTATGATTCAGTCTAATTTATGTATTGTTCTTTGTTGAATATTCGGCAGAAATAAATTAAGATTTTGCGATTCATTTTACGTGGATAATTATATCGAGCTTGCTATACGTAATAGAGTTTTGCATTTCGAGAAATTTAATAGATTATTGTGCTTATTTTAACAAATGCATTGTCTAGTTAGAGAGAGATTAGTTAACTGAATGGTTGTAAAAGTTCAATTTGAGAATAATCGTTCGTAGTTTATGGATAGACGTAATGTAAATGTTGAGAATTTCAAAGAAAAGTATCGGTTAAAACTATTAACGAATGCAACTGAAAATTTGGTAGTAAAACTCGACAAAGAAACGTTGAAAGGATTTTCAGAATTAAAACGCAGTCGTCTTAAGTGTGCGTGACGTCACAATAGTGTAGTGTATTGCTGCGAGAGTCGCGTCGTAGAACAAAGCAAACACATGTTCGAACGCGCTCGAAAACAGCGTTGGCGTATGCCGGCTTCGGGTGTCCACTAGCCGGGCTAAGAGACCACGTGCGCGCCAGGCTTTGAGTTTTTATGAGTAGGACTATAGGGCCTCTTTGTATTCGAAAAGTGAAATGCGAATTCTTCGATTTTCCGAAGATATTTTTCGACTGTTTGGGACGGCAGTCCGCTAGTCCGCAAGTCCAATTTATTTTTGTGAATGTTGACTAATTGATCAAATGCTATTAAGAGATAAAGGGAACTCGGTATAGTTTGTGCATTAGTATGATTTATCAGATCGATAAGATTTAAGACTTTTTTGATTGAACTGTTCGTTGAAAATCGTAACGCAGTTGCAGAAGAGCGACTTTAGATATTTTCGGCATGGGAATTCAATTAGTCACTGTACTTATTTGATAACTACAGAGAGTTAAAATTGCAAATATACTGCCTGTTGAATTTTTCTAGGAAAGAAGCGGTTATTTTTCACGGAGTCACCATTATATTTGAACCTGCTTGGATGGATGAAACGACGACGAGGCTATTGGGTACGTTGATCACGGCATCGCTGTTCGACAAGTGCATTTGTTTGCACGACTAGCAGCGACCATCATCGCAACGTGGAGTGAGAAAGCGAACAACAGATGAGAAGAATCATTAAAAGCGGCAATGGCACAGTGGCGTCTTGAAATTATAGGAACTGATATGGGAAGATTTCGGTTTTTACGCAGTTATGCTTTCGTGTTCGCATTTAGGTCGGGTATTATGAATTGTTGATAACTTCGAAATCGATACGAAGAATTTATTGTGCTTAGTAAGTTTTCTAAATGTTAGATGAAAATATTTTGTTGATTGATGATTAGTCGCAGTAGGCTTTTGAGGCGCTGCGACTGAACTAATACAAAAAAGTGAATGCGCGGGATTAATCGCAGTAGGCTTTTGAGGCGCTGCGACTGATCTAATACAAAATTGATTGCGCGGAATTCCACAGTAGGCTTTTGAGGCGCTGTGACGAAAATAATAGAAATTTGAATACGCGAGATTTCACGCAGTAGGCTTTTGAGGCGCTGCGGTGTAAATCATAGAAATTTGAATGGCGAAATTTCACGCAGTAAGCTTTAGAGGCGCTGCAACTTATACGAACTGAATGTGATTTTATCCATTTTGCGCTTTCCAATGTCGAAGTTAAATAATTTTAAAGAGACAGATGAAAATAAGTTGATTCTAATGACATAAATGTTTATGATTGCGCGTAACTCTAAATTGCGTCAGCTTTGACAGTTGCTTTGCTAATTGCCTAAATCATTGAATTTTTCACGTCTCAGTTAAAATGATGGTATACAAATAAGTTTCCGCCGTTTTCAAAAGATGGCTCCACCAACAAGATTACTTTGAAATCGTCAGATGTAAAATGTCATATAGAAAGTTTGGACACCTGGTAACAACATAACCTTAAAATACTATTGACTTTGTATTGGCAGTATACATTTTATTTGTTCGAATCTGTCGAGTTTTGAACCGAATAAGCGTCATCTGCGGGAAGTTTTGATTTATTTATTTCATTTAAAGAAATCTGCTACTGAGGCACATCGGTCGTTTGTAGAAGTTTATGGTGATGCTAGTTTAAGTGAGAGAAGTTGTCGTGAGTGGTTTCAAAAGTTAAAAACGGAGATTTTGACGTGGAAGATAAAGAACGCGAAGGAAGGCCAGTCAAGTTTGAAGACGCTCAGTTAGAGGCATTATTGAACCAACACTCATGCCAAACTGAAGAACAACTCGCAGAAAGCTTGGGAGTGACTCAACAAGCGATTTCACACCGTCTCAAGACCATTGGTATGGTACAAAAGCAAGGAAATTGGGTTCCACATGAACTGAACCCAAGAGATGTCGAGCAAAGACAAAATCGAAAGGGTTTTTTGCATCGAATAGTGACGGGGGATGAAAAGTGGATCTACTACGACAACCCGAAGCGTAGGAAATCATGGGGTAAGCCCGTTTTTTTAATTTTTATTAAAAAAACGGCGGAAATTTATTTGTATAGTTAAATCTTACAGTACTCTTAATACGTACAGAGCAGCGCTTTCTTTGCTAATGTCTAATAAATCAGGAAAAAGCCCTGAAATAAGTAGATTTTTTAAAGGAGTCTCAAATGAAATGCCTATAAGAGCAAAGTATTCCTATACATGGGATCCAAGTATTGTATTAAATTTCTTGTCAGATTGATTTCCTAACGAAAATTTATCTTTAGAAAAGTTGACAAAAAAGCTTGTAACATTGTTGGCCCTAAGTACAGCTCAGAGAGTGCAGACCCTTTCTAAAATAAAAATAGATAACATACACGAAGAGGAAACGAAGTTCAGTATTTTTATAAATGAGAGACTAAAGACAACGAGTCGTACAAGAGCACTGCCTGTTTTAAGCATTCCATATTTTACACATCAAGAAAATATTTTCCCAGCAAAAACATTCAAATCATATATAGAAAAAACATTAGACCTTCGATCGTTAGATGAGAAACAACTTTTGATAGACTTTTAAGAGACCCTTTCATGCAGCAACGACGCAATCTATAAGTCTCTGGATTAAAAGCACCCTTAAAGATAGTGGAATAAATACTGAAATTTATTCGGCCCACAGCAGGCGTCATGCGTTAACATCAGCAGCAGCAAGAAATGGCAAAAACTATTCGACAGGCAGCTGGTTGGTCAAGAAATACATCTGTTTTAGCACAGTATTACAACAGACCTCTACGTAATGACGAAACATTTGCACCCTTTGTAACGCATTAATAATTTGTTCATTATACTATATTATTTATTCACGTTAATAAACGCAAATTTATGTTCGTGAATCAAAAATAATTCAACTTATTTAAGTATTCACTACAGAATTGTGAAAAAGAAAGCTTTAAAGAATGTACAGTGAGTAGCGGTACTACATATTTGATCTACTCGGACGAGGCAGCTCGCACAATTATGATCGAGTTTCACTTACAGGTAAGTTCACTCGATCGTTCAATTATTAATCCATTTAAGTGCAAATTAATGCAATACTGATACTGCATACAAAGATATATGCAATTTTCTCGTTTTTTCAAATTTTTTTTCGAAAACATTTTTCCTAGCTCTTTTATACTCTAGAACTAGCCAGCTATTTCGTGTCGAAATTTTTGTGTTATGTCACATCAAATGTATTATACGAAGCATCGCCAGAAAATGCCCATAAACGAGGTATTACTAAAACTATTAGCCGAAAACTGTTAGAAAAGCGTTTCATTATTGTAAGATAACTGGGTAGCGAAAATGTCCAGCTCCTACCCAGTACATAGTGAAAATGGCCAATTCCTTCTAAAAAACTATTTTGAATTTCCACCAGAGGCGTACGATTTAATAATAAAACCCGGAGCACTGCAAGACTTTTTTCGAAAATTCAAGCTTCTCTCTATAGCTCGTCGCAAAACGAGGGTAGTAAAAGGGATCGCATCACGTATATCGGTCATCCCGGAGCGCGATCGCGCTTACCTTGCTCCTCTCCAGGTATATGAAAATCCCATCGCGCTTTTTGATAAGCCGACGCGAGGCGGCAGGAGGAAAAGGCAGTCCGACGATAGGCCAAGCTCGTTGCATGCCTATTACGTTGCAGGAAGTTTAGTGGCCTCGGATCGTAAAGCCCATCGAACATCGTCGATAACGCGCTCAAGCGTCGTGTCGTTAATAAAAGCAGCGGTTTAACGACCGGACCCTGCGTCGCTGGGGCAATGTCGCGCGTGCGAACTTTACTCGTTTTGCTCTGGCCGAGTGTGTTTTATTAGGCTTTGCTTTCCATCTTCCGTCCGCGACTGTTATACGCCTATTTTTCCACTTCGAAATATATAACGATGATAGAAACCTATCTTAAAAAACTATGCATAAAATTGGTTTAAGAAACATTAATGGGAGCTCGCGTCTTCTAAGCGAGGAACAATACATTATAGCAGTGCGCCTCGGTGGATTTATCTCGTCGCTGCTGAGCCGCTGCCGGCGAGTCGTTTCGGAAAGTGTAGCGTGGCAAACACGCTGCAGCCAGTACATCACGAAATTCGCCCATTATAAACTGGCATGTAATATCCTGCTCGCGTCCTTTAATACAAGTATCAAGTTTTAGTGCGGCACTGCTGCAGCAGCCCTCCACGCGCGAGCGCCTCTATTTCTCTCGGTGCAGCAGCCTCGAGCGCGTTTCAGCTGTCGATACTTTGCTGTCTCTGGCGCTAAATGAAACGCGCCGAATCAAGGACGCCGAGGCCGCCGCTGTGGCGTTTGTGTGTGCACCGGCAGAAATCCTTTGAACGAGATAAATCACGAACGACGCGCTTATACGTGTTGCAACGGAGTTGGGCTTTGCCTCGTGTGACGCGTCGGCTCTCTCTCCCTCTCTCATGCTCGGTGTGCATATATGAATATATGCGTGTTTGAGTTGGAAATGAAAGCGAAAATTGCCGGCTGCACCGGGAAGTATACGCTGCAGAGGGAGTCCTTTTTTTGGATGTCGTGATGAGCGGATTTTCGTCTTTTCAGATGGAATATTGATAAGCTGTGATTAATTCGGTCGTCGCGCATATTAAAATGTGAAATTTTTTGGATTTTCAAATTTTTTATTTATATTTTATTTGACGTTCTTGTCGGAAAAGTAATTTATGGGAACACGCGTTGATTTACTGCATGTATTTTTGTGATATTTTGGCTACCAAAATTTTAAATTATGCATGAAAACATGCATGTTTACGAAGATGGGTCGCCCGCTTGCGTGCCCCAAAGGCACGTACTTTTTGAAAAAGGAAAAGTAATAATCAATGTTATTCTTAGTGCAATACTAATTTCAATCAAATTATTAAAAATAAAAAAACAAACAATGTGAAGTCTGATAAAAGCAAATATAGTAGACTATTTCCAAAACATTTCGCAATTCACTTTTGATTTGTTCATATCCAGGTATCGGTATTCACTTTTAATTGTAGTACTTATCATTCTACTTAATTTGATATTATCATGCACAGAAGATAATATTAGAGTTGTTTTAACTATGTCCGTTTTTAGCTAAAAGCGAATATTCGGGCAATAAATAATATTATGATTCCAAAACTACTTACTATTTATTCAAATTATTAAATTTAGTTTTGTGATTTGCTTCCTTCCTAAGAAAGCCTTGTAATAGTGATTTTTTGAGTTTGTGTAAAAACACGTAGAAAGTATGTTTTATGTATTTTTAGTCGAAAAATAGTGTTTTTAGAAAATGTCCGTATGGATGTGTGTGTGTGTGTGTGTGTGTGTGTGTTCGTTCGTCGACATCTGTATCTCAGCTTCTACTTAGTGGATTTTGATCCACCAACTCTCATTTTCTTCGTTTTTACTATAGCATGATGGGAAAACAGTCCGTTTTACATTTTGTAGGCGTGTTTTTTTTATAGCCATTTTTTAGTTTTGAGATTTCAGTTTTCTCCGATAAAGTTATTGAAAAAGTTAATAAAAGTAAATTGCTTAATATGCACATGAAAGAGAATAAAATTACCTATCTTTTTACCGCGGAGAATTTATATTATCTTTCGTCGTTCTTTTATTATACACCATAAAGTGAAATTTTTTTAAATCGTTATAACTCAAAAACTAAATAGCGAATCATTCTAAAAAAATACATGATTATTGAAGGTAATTAGAACTATGTATACCACTTTAATTTTAAGTCAGTTCATCGAAGAAAAACATCATAAACTGAAAAAAGTCGTTTTTCTATGGGAGACGATAACTGGAGTAAAAAGGCATTAATCAAGTTCAAATTTTGGATTTAGTTAGTATTATATAGCATCTTGATCCCTTTCTTTGGGTTGTTTACGATACCAGTTAGTTTCGAAGATATGAGAGAGGAAGATTTAGATTTAGATTTAGATTTAAGTGTTTTATTACTGTATATTATGTTGTACAAATAGTATTATAGAAAATATTTACAGATTAATTACAAGTTTGAGCGATAGATGATTTGAAGTATGTTAAGTAATGGTGGTGAGATGAGATAGCGAAAAGTTATGAATGAGGTGTTTGTGTGATAGTTACTATTGTTTGTGAAGGTGTTTGAGAGAATGTTGCGAATTTAGTTGTTTCTACTCTGTTCTTCTTGAGCGAAAAAGTATTGTCTAGCCTGCGTTTTGAAATAAGAAGTTGAACTATTGTTACGTAAGTGAGATGGTAGGGAATTCCAGAGATATGAGGCGCTGATGTGGAATGATTTCCTCAGCGTCTCTGTGGCGAAGGGGGGGATGTCTAGAGGACTCACTTCACCCCTCACTGGGCGGAGGGCGACGTGGAAGTTAAAATAGGCTAAGATATAGGATGGTACAGCAGTATTAAATAGTTTTCTTAGAAAACAAGCCATAAAGTACTTCCTACGTCCGGCGGTGGTGAGCCAGCCGAGCTCACGCCTGTAAGGAGTGATGTGCTCATCCCTTCTTACACCATAGATGTAACGAATTCCTGTATTTACCAGTCTCTGTAGTTTGAGGTCTAGTTCTTTAGTCAAGTCACAGTATACCAGTGAACAATAGTCAATGATGGGAAACAGGAGAGCCTGCACAAGATGTTTGCGCAGTCTAAGGCTAGTGCTTTTTCGAAAGAAGTTTAGACCGTACATTAAAGAGTGAGCACGTTTGCATATTTGCTTGACATGCTCTTTCCAGGTTAGCTTCGAATCTAGCAATAACCCGAGACTGCGCACGGATGATTGATACTCGACCCGGGCTCATCCTATATTTATGTAGGTGTTGGCTACAGTTGGTAAAGAGTTTATGTAGTAAGGGGAGCCCAGGACGATCGCCTGAGTTTTGCTGACGTTTAACTTCAAACGATTTTGTGCTGCCCAGCCTGAAATCCTCTCGGTATTAGCTGTCATCCTAACGGAACAGGAATCCAGCTCCTCGAGGGGGCATTGACAGTAGATCTGGAGGTCATCCGCATAAATGAGGTGATAGGTGTCTGAGTCAAGGCAGAGGCCGATGTCATTGATGTACAACGAGAATAGCAGGGGGCCCAGGACGGACCCATGTGGGACTCCCGTGTTGAGAGGGCGAAAGGTGGAGAGCTCGCCCTTATCACCAATGACAGCCTGCTCTCTGCCCGTAAGATATGATGCAAGCCAGCGGATGACCTGTTTCGAGAAACCGAACCGTTTCGGAAGAGAGAGAGAGAGAGGGGGGGGGGAGATCTTTAATTATGTATATGTAATTGATTCAAAATAATTGTATCCATCAAACAAAAAAAAAATTGATAGATTTATATATGAAGTAAAAAAAATTATGATATTAAGCAATACATAATGTTGAAGGAAGCTATGTGCCAAAGAGTTGGCAGCGGTTTTTTCTTTGCAACAAACATGGTATATTTGAAGATTTTTGCGACAACATGCTGGTAGTAAAGCTTCTTAGATTATAATAAAAACTGTTGTAATTTGAATTAATATTATCTATTAGATTCACACCTTAAAAGTAATAATCCGAGTGTTTCATCGATAGACTGTAAGACATCGGGACGGCAAGTAAGCATTATAAGAATAATTTTGAAAAGAATTATGATTTCCAACAAAGACTAACACAACTCAAATTTTTTGCTCTTTTTTTAGTAGTCTCTTTTTGTAAGGAAAACGGCAAATATTGAGTTGCGCTAGTCTTCGTTGGAATTGTTAAATATTGATATCGGCCCAACAGCAGCAGCGTAGTAGGCTATAGGACTTTTTATCGGGTGTTACGGCGGGTATGCTAAGCTTGAAGCTGGTGGGGCTTTTGTCGCTGCCGATCTCCAGGACCATGTCGGTTCAATGACGTCCACCTCCTCCTCGTTCTCGAACTTGATGAGATTGTTGCCATAGTCGATCGCATTCCGACTCGAAGTTCTTGGGCTCTGCTTGGGCCTGACGCACCATTCGGCAGCTGCTGCAGCTTTTGCTTATAAGCACGGACTTCTCCATTGAGTTGGCCTTGAGCGCGAAGTGTCGCTTGTTGGCCGTGGCGCGTCTTCGGCGGTTGTCGTTGAGGTACTTGCCAGCTGCGGCAAACTCTGCTGCACCGATGACATGTGAGGCCTTATCGGGTTCAAGGAGTCGACCATGATTGAGGTGGCGTTATTTATACAGTCACTCTCATGTCGAGGTTGAAACAGCTGTAACGAAAGAAGGAAGATCTTGTCGTTAATTTTCGACTCCGGAGGAATAATTGAATATCAGGTCTTGGAGTTAGAGTATCTGGTTGCCATTGAGCTAGGAGCCTCTGGTATACAACTCAAACGACCAGCTACGAAGGTCGTCCTTGCGACCGACAGGTTCGTCGTCGAGGACAAGTAGAGAGAGCTAAGAGTGGCCACTGATCACACTATCGGTCTCGCTCTTGATGTGACAGTCCAGCTTGTTCTGATGATGCAATGCTCGACGATCTCGTCATTTTCATCGTCCTCGGACTCGGTGAGATCATTACCATAGTCGCATTTCTCGAACTCGTTCTCGGCCTGTGGAAGAAAAAGAAGGCCTCGTAGTCTTCTGCTAGTTTCGGGGAAACAAGCACTCTAAGCCTGTGGAAGACGAGAACAGTCGAGATCTTACTTATTATATCAATTTGTGTTGCCTTTGTGTATGGTTCTGGTGCAAGCAAAAATGGTCGTTGAGGTTAGAAATGAAGCCAACGGGATCTTTGTAGAACTCCAGTAAGCAAAAACTTGGCGAAATTACGGTTAAGCTTCGATCGATTATCCGTGGATCACGCACGCTGTCGACTCGATCTCTAGGTATATGTCGCACTTCGCAGTTTGCAATCCATCGATGTGAGTTAGGAGTTCCGAGCACGTTGCTGTGTTTTACTATCTGTACCCAGCATTCATGTACACGTCGTGTCTGTGACTATTGCTTGGACTTGTTGCGGAATATCGTGCGGGTATGCTGAGCTTGAGGCTGGACTGCTGATTTTCGCCTGGAGAAACGTCGGCTCCTCGTTGATATCTACCTCCTCCTCCATGTGCTCAAACTCAATGAAATAGTTCTTGGGCTCGCTGTCATAATGCGCCGCCCAGGAGCCGCTCTATAGCTGTTGAGAAATAGGACCGAGTTTAGGTTGACTGATAATGATCAAGGCGGCGTGGGCGTCGCGCCGCTCAGGTTAAGATTAAAGTTGTTGCTGTAACGGAAGATTGAGGAATTTAGACCTTGAAGTCTTCGACACGTTACGGAAGTTTACGCGAAAATGAGGTTATGGAGAAGCGGATCAAGATAGAGGTATATTGCAGCCAACGGGATCGTCGCCGAGCTCAAGGTCGTCGTCGATCTCGCTCTTGATCTCTGGCGATCCACGCTATAGTGCTTGAGTCGTCCTGACCAACGCTAGACGCTTTGACACAAAAATCTTGACGGGCGATGCACTAGCAGTGGCACGAGTATCTTCTTTGTATACTATCTCGACTGCCGTTGATACTTAAAATTTGAAAATACCAATTATGCACCATTCGCAAAATTGTATATAAAAATCAAAACAACTTGTTGATTCCAAGTGGCACAGCAGCAGAAATCAAAATATCCGACTCGAACATGAACGAGTCCAAGTGCGTATTTATTCAGGATTTCCAAGTTATGAAGAATGCGAGGTGGACTCCAAAACGAAACGATGCTCTGGAAATTATTTATTCGCGGCGTAGTCGTAATCAAGAGGGTATCAACTTACAGATATTATAACCTTATAACCTATTATATTTTTTGACATATTCTTGTATTATTGTACTTAAAAAGAAGAGAATCGCATGGCCAGAAATTTTAAGAAATTATCGCAAATTAATTTTTGATCTTAGTTATTTTTATGAAGGAGCAATTTCCTTAGAAAAATACTACGGTCATTAGAAAGATCTGTTTAAAATCTTCAAAATAGGATACTCACACATATGAGTCAACAACGGATCAAATAAAATATAGATAGAATGAATAAAACGTAAATAGGTTAAAAAGCAAATTCAAAGTATAATATGGTCGCGGGGTTCCCCGACGGCACACTGTATAAAAATAAACTTATACTTGCCATCGGGGCGCTACCGCGCCCCTTGATTACATTACCGAGAATATATAGAAATGCAAAAACTCTAATCAATATTATTGTACACAACATAAGTATTTTATAATTGACAAATTTTTTAAAATTAACTCATCAATACTCTCCCTGCCTGTCGTGTAAATGAGTAGCTCTGGATCTCCTTTTTGTACCAACCTTGTCGCACCTAATATTTAAGTTCGCACGCGCGAGATGTATAAAGTTTTTAACGCGAATTCAAATTTATTTTTACCGTTGGGTGACAGATGAGTTTGAATAATTGATTAGTACCATTTTCAGACACCCTTTTGTAAACATAGAATAATCCGTCGTATTTTACCTGTCATAGAAACATTAAACCTGATAATAAGAATAGTTTTCATTAACTAAATAATTATTTATAATTGTTTTTATGTTTGAATCAAATACACAACAGTCTCGAGACATTTTGGCACGTATCGAAATTAAAAACGGGAAAACGAGTATGAGAACGACTTCGAATAAAAAATTTTGAAGCTAATATACATATACTAAATACTAATGAGGTAAATATATTATTCTTATCATCCAAAAACTGCGTTCTCGGCTTAGGGATGATATCATCGCACTTTAAGGAATGAAGCTTGTTAGTTAAGGTACATTACATTTGCAGTTTTGAGTGCGCCAAACAACTGTACGTACTTTCTCGCATCCATATTTATTATTATAAAAGAATAAGAAATAACTTCAAACATTCAAATATCCAACTCCTGATCGAACAACAATGTGACTCGAAAGAGTCAATAGCTTTACAATTTCGAAAATTCTTCGACATTCACTCTAGCCTATCGAACATCCAAAATCGTTGAAATACTTTCCGGCCTTTATCGATCTGCGCGAAAAATCTGCCAACAGCCTCGGTAACCGTGTCATACACGCGAGATGACTGCGAAATCCGTGCCATTCGCGCGAGATTTCTCGTATATCAAAAATATCATACGTGCTCGCACCTAGCTCGTATTTTCGCACATCAGCTGCAAATATCGCAAATATCGATGAAAGCCATCGTTCGCGTAACACGACGCGATCTCGGTTGCAATTGCGCAACGTCGCCGGAGAAATTCATATAATAATACAAAGTTCAAGCTACCAAAGATCCAGTGAAGATATCTCGCGTATATCGTATATATGTAAAGTGTATCCATCACGTAATCGAGCTACTTACTCGTCGCGTCCTTATCTGTCAAAACCAGTTCAACTCGGCGGAAAAACTCGCGCTCAGTCGATCTCGTACTACTGCCCAGTATACTCTCGTCGCTTGTAGACGATTATTGCCAACCGGTGCATCAGTATAGTGTATATATGTATATGTGCGTATAGTATTGCTGCATCGCAGGTGCGTGCGATCCTGACATTTTGAGAATGTTACGCGGATGGCCGGGAGCGGGAATTCGAGGCTCGTGTTGCCGCGTATGCTAAGATTCCGACTGCGCGATTATGCAATCGCGAGCGTGCCTCTCGACATACCGTTAATTAATCCGACAGCAAGGGGCTACTGCTGCTCCGACATGTATTGAGATCGATGGGGGGTCGGCGAGATATGCGCGATGATCGTTTGCTTTTCGAGGAAATCTATCTATCTCGGCTGTATTATACTTTGACGAGATTATTCGCGGCTCGGGAAGCTGCGCAGTCTGCTTCAAGATGACGAGGCTTTAACTATCTGCAGTGGTGCGCGCGGTTATCGGGTCGGTTGTGCGGTGCGAGGTATACTTTACTGCGGTTGTCGCCCGACAGACGAGCGGTTAATGTAGTTGCGAGAAGTCAAGTGGCTGTTGATAATCTTTCAATTTACCGAATTTTCGCGTGATAATTTTCGTGGAGATAATAGCGCGTCACGCTGCACTTTTCGATGTTGAAATGCTCGTTGAAATGCGTAGCAGTTAAGGATTGCTTTATTGATACATCGTCGAGAACATTCATCCACTCGACACTCCGGGAAAACAATTTTAAAAAATAATCTATTTTCATGTCTTCGAGATTGAAACTAGAGCACAATTTTGATTAAACAAAATAACTCAGTTATATCGTTTGAACATTCATTTTCCTGCTCAAAGTACACAATCAACGCGCAAACAAGCAAACAGCAAAAAGCGCAGCGTGTCCAATATTTTTTGTTAGCTCAAGAAAAACACTTATCTATTTCTCTCTCGCGTACATAATGCAAAGCCTCATCAAGCGCTACCAAAGCGCCTCTTCGTGTGTGAGTGATACGTGTCGCGCACACACGTTCGCACTCGTCTCTCTCTCTCTCTCTCTCTCTCTCTCTCTCTCTCTCTCTCCTCGAGCCGCTCGCGCGCGCTCTCGATGATTCCTAACCTAGAAAGCGCGTGCAGCGCACAGTATAGTAGCCGCGCTACGCGACTCCCGGCCTTTCAGTGTCAGCACGCACGGGTAGACGGTAGTTGTGAAGTGCGCGAGTGTGAATCGGGTCGAGTGTTCGCAGGAAAGAAGAAGATCGTCCGGTAGAGATGACGGGCAACGAGCACGAGGGCTCGGGCGTCCGGCTTCGGAGGACCAAGAGCGTCACCCGCGCCGAGGAGATTCAGAAAGCCGAGCAGAGGGCACGCAGGTCTCAGCCAGACAAGCCGTAAGTCGTTACTTTGATTTCTTCCGCCTAGAATATCTGTGTGTGTTGCTGCCTTATAGTCCACACAGTACTTATGTATGTGTGTGCTCGCGAGGGCTTCGTTGTGCAGACAGCGTGTTTCGCTCTCGCGGACGTTTCTTTAGCAGGTATTCTTTCGCCTAGAGATTACACTTGACACATGCTCTCACCGCGACAACTAGTTGCTCCCTGGCTTTTTTTTTTTTTTTTTTTTTTTTTTTGTCAGCGCTGTACTCGAACCGGCGTTTTATTATCTAGGAAAAAAGTTGCTATGAATAATCGATTTCGCGTCGACATTGACTGCGATATTTCAAGTTGGAAAATACTGAAGTGAGTGAGACACGTTATGGATATATCCTTTCTTTCGCTGAATCATCGTGGCTAGACAGTTTGTAAACTTACTCTACAGTAATGCAAGGCTAATTTGAGCGGTATCGATTTATACGAAGCAATTATTCGTGTCCTTATAGCATCGATTGTTCGCCCACAGAGGCGTAGCGAAATATCAGCGTCTGCAAATTGAATTCACAGCCCGCATAAGTATCCGCCTTGTCGGCAAAAACTCGAAAACGGGAGCGAACGATAGCAGCCGACAAGATAAGCCCGAAAAATGTACAGGAAACCGAAATTCCTAACCTCTCAGACAGTCGATAAAGACACTCTACTATTATCGCGGCAGCAGAGCAGCTGATGTTGGGCAACAGACCGGCTCGGCCACTGCTCTCACTACTGCGCCGGCGTGTGTTATGTATTCGTTCCCCTTCGCTTCGTCTCTGTCTACATGCTATGCTCGCGCGCTTTTTGAGTGTCTATGACCGTTTAACGAGCTTTTAATGGTGTCCTGTACACATTTTTCCAAACGACTCGTTATCAGCTGTGGAGTTTAATCGACAACGTATGTTTGAATTTCGCGGGGAAATTGTATTCATATAGCCCACGTCGAGATAAGACAGCTACGCAAAGAGAGCCTGCCTGTCCGAACTCAGTAATAAAGTTTGCTCTGGTGCACTGGTCCTCGTTAGCGCATCGGATGACGGCGGGACCGAGAACTAATTTAGAACTCGAATTTCGCCCGGACTTTTTTCTCCGCTGTATTCGCGGGAATTAATTCACTAGCGGTTTTCCTAGACTATCTCTCTCTCTCTCTCCCCCTCTCTCTCTCTCTCTCTCTATCTCTCTCTCTCTCTCTCTCTCTCTCTCTCTCTCTCTCTCGCTCACCGGATAACCAATTTCCCCAATTTCCCCAGCTGCTGCGCCGAAATCCGATGTCGCTTGGCGTTGCTTTGTTGCCTCGAAGGTGAATCCGTTTCACAATTTATTCATTGAGAATTTTCCGACTTTACCTCTCGTGAGTCATCGTCGACAAGTTCATTAAGAGCGCAATGGGTTTCACAATAGAGAGAGATAGCCGAAGGAGATTAGGACGAGAACGCAAGCGCGGGATTTTTCTGGAAACGGCGCGGTGTATCGATAATTAGACCCAATTTCCATAAACGCTCTACAGTGCGGATTAAACGAAAGATGATTAATAGGCTGCGTTATCTAGAGCGAATAAAGTATACATACAGGCCATCCGATTTCGTGCGCTCTCGCTCGACTGGCTTTGGCAATTAAGCCGATAAAGAGATACGCGGAGCCGAGGGACACACACGAAAGTGCAGGCGATGTAAATATCAGCTATCATTAAAAATATCACTGCGCGGAACCGCAGGATCTCGGTCACACTCATGCACCACATACGCAGAGAGAAATATAATCAACTTTTTCTCTAATCGCGATCGGCTAATGAACGCGCCCGCGCACGCGCTCATCGAAATCCAATTATGAGATTGCGAAGGTAATTGAATTATACGCGGCGAACGCGCATCGGTTCGTTTTCGCAGACGCGATAAATATACGCACGCGCATCGATATACTATTTACCCTCTAGCTATAGTATATACCTATGCAGTAAGCTCTAGTCTCGTCTCGTCGATTTATCATGGATGTTGTATAGCCCAGTTTCGTGCATAATACAGTGAAAATCCGTACGTCTCTCTCGCGGCTGTATGCATGTCTGACACGACGGCTTTTTCGGGGCTGATGGACACATTTTTGCATGTTTGATGTACACATTCGAATGCATATATCTATATATCGGGACTGAGGGGGTGTCGTCGGCGACGACGACTGCACATACGCGCGTACACGTGTAGTACACATTCGTATTCACGAAGCGACGAGCCCAAAGTCGCGAGTCGAGGCATGAATTATTCAAAGTCAAATCGTCGACGACGAGGAACTACCGAGAAATATAAGGCCCACCTGCTCGCGCGAGCTTTGATAGACCCGCCTCTTTCGGCTATACATATGACGTATGCGCCGACGATATTTTTACGCGCGTCGCTCTATAAGTGTATATCGGCGAGGAGACAATCGAGTAAGTAGTCGAACGCTCTTGGAGTACAATTTTTTCTGCCTATGATTATAGTATATAGGTGCTCCCGACGACGAGGTCGATTAATAGTTTCTTCTGATGGAAAAATTTCAAGTACGGCAGTATAGGTATATAAAATGTTAATTCCGGCTCGAGAGCAGTTGAAAGCGGAATTAAGCCAAGCCTCTTAGGGCAAGCCTCTTTTCCTACTGCGAGCAATTTTCGCTGTTATTAAAATTAAATTCAAATTATTTAACACTTTTGGCAAGTCTTTAAATGCGATTTTAAAGAGAACTACACAGCTGCGTAGTCTTACAAGTAGCGCACGATGCCATATTCATGCGAGAATCGGGACATTGCGAAAACATTCGCTTTTTGTCCACGTACAGCAACTATTTTACGATTTGTGCAAGCTGCAGTATATATCGCGATTGTGACAGTCGCGCATCTCCTTTTTTCCGCAGCGCATAAGACGATTCGGATCTGCGCGCGCGAGCGACGACGTTTTTAGCGCGCTTTTTACCGTATATATATAATATGTGACGTCGCGCAAAACTGATCACTTTGGGAGCACCATTTGTTGAAGCGGAAGTTTTACTGTTTAATTCGAACGAGCATTGAAATGCTCTCTCTAATCGCGAAAAATAAATTAGGTTGGTGATATTAATAATAACACAAGGTGATTTAAGGTTAAACAAGTTTTTAGGATAACCTCCTAAAAACTTATGTATATTGTCAAGTAAAATCCTAACATCAAAGTAGCTAAGATTCTAAAGTTAAATCGACTCTCATGCTATAAGCTAACTCTACGAACTCGCGACTCTGACTGTTGCTCTCCGGAGCTGCGATGATGCTGCTGGGCCTCTTCTGCTGACGTTGAGGGCGTGACCTTGAGTAGAGGGACACATCTTGACGAATCGGAACGACTCCGCGCGGACTAACGAAATGCTACGAACGAATCGGTATCGATCAGCTGGTCTACGCGGTGGTGGAAAATCTATACAAAGGGCCTGACTGTATGACGCACTTCGCGTACATGTGTTGGCCACCCGAGCTCTCAGTCCTTAGTTTTTATAGCACATAAAAACCACGTGTCGCTCGCTAATACAATAGTACAGTTTTTGTCTTAAGCTTTCTACGAATTTCTATTTACCTAAACATAAATCTATACTTGAGATTTTGTGAACTCGAGACTCTATGGTTTCCTATTCTAAAGATTTATATTACCATTTGCCTAGCTTTGAGTGACCAAACAGAAATGCCTTTGTACTTTCTAATAATTCTATAATAACAGTTGTATATGTATTAAATACTAAATTTAAATATCGCGCTTTAATCATATCTAAAAGTCACGTGCATGCGCAGCCCATCACAAATATAATAGCAGGCTACGTGACCGGTCAGCCTTCATTCATACTGTTGTTGCGCGAGCTCTTATTGACGAGCGACCTTGAAGCGTAATAGTAGCCTTTACTTGTTTTCTAGAAACACACACGGGTTGACGACTTGGATAAAATATTATCAAACGCGTGCGTTATGTAATCTACGCACTTTGTACGCTTCGCTGTGTCTTATCTTATCGTGGCTCATCGCTTTCACGCGTAGGAAAACAATATGGATTGACACATCTTAATTATCCGTAATATACGCATATTTCTTGTCAAGCTACGATTCAAACAGCTTTTACACGCGCCTCATCCACAAATCAAATTCAGAGATGAGCACAGAAAAGGTAAAACGCCGGTAATCCGAATCTTCTCATAGACGCGCGTACAAAAAAGCCAGACACTCAGTTCGATGAGCAGCTTATATGTACCACTTTTTTTAAGCAACGTATAAAAAGCCGTAGCGTAGAAAAAAAACAATAACTTTTTGGCGCGGCAGCCGCTCAATCCCCTCACGTAAGCCTCTCTATATTACTTTTGTGGATTATACGCTGCACACGTTCTCTCTCTCTCTCTCTCTCTCTCTCTCTCTCTCTCTCGGCCGAAAACGAAAGCCAAAGGGAAGAAGCAGAGGAGACGAAAAACGTTGATGCGTTACAACTCTATCCTCTTTCCATCCCTTTTTGTTCAGCTCTCGCCGTAGGACAGACAGACGCGGAGCGACTTGTATATCTGTATACACACTGCACTGAGATTGAGCCGAGACTCGAGAGAGAGAGAGAGAGAGAGGGGGACGGAGGATCGGGCGCAAAAAGCCACTTGCGCGAATGACGCCGCGCTAGATAAACTTATTAATCTTCTAAAACGAGCAAACGACTCAGCCAGAGCCAAGAGAGAGACAGAGACATGCAAATGCGAGCCCGAACCCTTGACGCTTTTAGTATTTGCCTCTTCGGCCTTTCACTGGGTGCAGTATGAGAGAAAGAGCATCAGCGGATGGTTCACGTAATGCTGAAATACTGCGCCTCTTGTAATTAATCAATTTTCTTTGGCTTCGCTGGCGAGAAGTCTTTCTTTCCGGGACTATGCTAGTATGTTTTTATCGTTTTGTCCAGCTCGTCGCTTGATATTACTGCTGCTACTGCAGATATTTATTACGAGTACACGTGCGGGGGAATATCCGGGCACAAAAATACGCTGACGTAATTAAATTATTTAATTTGTTTTTAATGAATTGACTTTTTTAATTTGTTAATTTTTTAATTTAATTTTTTAATTTGTTTAATTTGTTTTTTATTTGTTTAATGGCTGACTGACGACGAATGTACTATAAATTACTCGCTGCGACTACTTAAGGGAATATATAATTCGTTTGCAAAGCTGAAATATTCATCAGTTTCAGTGGCTTTTTCCGCACTGAACACCAGGTAGATGCACACAGCTTTGCGAAAAAGCTAATTTTGTGGAATTCGCGTCAATTATAATTAATGGCTATAATTGAGAGATAGAGCAAGCGTTTTCCACAGCGTATACCCAATGCATTACAACATTGCAGAATATGCCAGAATTATTTTTTCCGCGAATTTGCTAATTTTTGTATACTCACGTTAAGGATAAATAATTACTTCGCTACATACGGCAAGCTTTTAAAAGTTGCATTATCAACTTTAAAAGCTGAAATTTATTTGTACCTAAAGATGAGTTTATGAAAAAATAAAATAATTTTTGTTATATTTTTAATTTTTGAACAGTATTATTAACAACTTCCATTATACGAGCGGTAAATATTGCCAAAATATATGTCCATACCAGGTGGATATTTTACAAGTCTGTGACGATAATAATTACTTTACTGTTTAATAAAATTAATTCTACATATAAAGACACAGTAAAAATCACCATAAATTTTGGCAAATATTTCGTCCCAAGAAAATTACCGCAAATTCTGCGATTATCGATAAGTATACATATTAAAAAACTATCTTTCATTTACTTGTAATTGCAATAAAACTAGCTTTGCTAAAAATTATCATTTATGTTAATCTACCGACAATTTCACTTATTGTTGATATTGTTTGAGAACTCAAGCAACCGAACTCATTTTTGCTTCCTCCTAGAGGAAGCTTTGTAATAGTTAAATTTTCAGTTTCGCTAAAACTTCATAGAAACATGTTTTTAGATGTTAGTATTTCGAATTACGTGTTTTTAGGAAATGTCCGTATGGATGTGTGTGTGAGTGTGGGTGGTTGTGTGTGTGCGTGTGTGTGTGTGTGTGTGTGTATGCGTGCGTGTATGTATACCGTAATATTTCTGTAGCTACTCCGTCAATATCAATAAAATTTTACATGCATATCTATTTTTGGATTCTACATTCAGGAAAAACAGTTATTTTTTATTTTCTCAAATATTTTTCTTTTTATGGCCATTTTTTGATTTTTCAAAAACACTATTTTGCGTTTTTTTCAATCATTCCATTGTTACAAACAATTTAGATAACATGCATTTGAAAGATAATAAAATTACCTACTTTTTCCCGTTTGGTCCTCGGGATTGACCGCTCCGTTCGGCTGATAAAATGAAAAAGGTGATTTTTTTTTTTAAATTCATATCTCTGAAACTAATCATAACCTCACGAAAAAAAATATGCTGATGGCTTACGTGTCCAACTATATTCCATTAAAATTTCAAGTGATTTGACTACTTATTTTTTCAGTAATAAATCGAAAACTGAAAAAAATGAGTTTTTTTTTGAGTCTCGATTACGGGCGTAAAAAGGCCTTATTGCACTTGAGATTTTGGGAAAAGGTAGATATTTTATATGCTTTGGATAAGTTCATTGCGCAGCTTTGAAACCCCTATGGTTCTTAAGATATCAAGGTTTGAATTTTCTTTTTGAAAATTTTTTGATTCCTTGTATCTCTAAAACAATGTAGTCAAATGCTTCAAAATTTTATTTGGCGATTCAACATAAACAAAGATATCTGCTGTTAAAATTTCAAACGATTTCGTTGAGCGGTTCTTATGTAAAGAGCCGAAATGTAAAAACCGATTTTTCTAAAAAATTTGGCTTCCTCTTATAGGGTTGTCGTTGCACCTCGTAAAGTCCCTCCCTACGAATTTATGTCATACTGATAATATTAAAATAGCATTCACATACTGTATTTTAAAATAATATTTTATTTATTGGAACAATAAATTTCGTTGGAGGAAGCTACGTGCCAATGAATTGGCAGCGGTTTTTTTTTAACTGTGAAAAGTCAACTTTTTCTGCCAGAGTGCCCAACTTACGTCCTCCAGAAAAATTCTCTTTAAAAAAGCATCAAAAAGCACCCAGTAAGGAACCATTAGTCGTGTTCCATAACATAACTATACTGTCCCATTCAAACAAAGGATTCGGAAAACCGAATTATTCAAGCACTCGCGCAATGGAGAAAGCACTCGGTCGCGCTAAACGACACTTGACCTAAAATCCTTCATTACAAGAGGGCACGCGCGCGCTGATATTCCTGAAATAATGGAAAAACACCAGCGGCGGAGCTCCATAACGCCCCGTAACGAAGTAAAACTTTTTCGCGCGTAGATAAAAGAGAAAGCGCGTCGCCGACGACACAATGGCTCGCCGTCGCTTCTTCCTTAGCGCGGGAGTCAAAGTGAGCGAAAAAAGCCGAGGAGAGGTCGGGGGAGAAAGAGAATCACGACGCGAGCGCGCGCGCGAGCCTTGTAATGAGCTGCAAATAAGAGAACCGCCCTTCTCGAGAATCATTTTAAGAGTCTCACTGACGTCGTCGTCGTCGTCGTTCTTTCTCGAATGACTCAGCTCGAGAGTGGGAGAGAGAAAACTCTAGACGGTATAGTGGCGCAGAGATACCACTCGCTTTTTTCTATGAGAGAAAGCTCCGATCCTTTTCCTTCCGCTCTTCATCAAGCGTCTTTACTCTGCTGCTGTGTACAGTATACCTGCAGCTTCCGCAAGCACGCGTGCGTGTCTCTCATATGGGACACGCCTACGTATATACCTTTTTCTCCTCTCCCTTCCGCGAACGAACGGAAGTTATATTTACTTGGGGCTCGTTGTTTGCCGAGCACTCGCTTGTTTTCATCCAACTTTGCAATTAGACGCGCTCGCGATAGGTAGAAATGTAGAGAGAGAGAGAGAGAGCTTTTCTTCTCTCAGCTCGAAGCTCTATATCCACCCTCTCAGCTGCAGCTATTCTTTTTTTCTTCCTCTCTTTTCTCTCTTTCTCTTTCTCTCTCTACCTATATACCGATCGTGGCTCGAAGAGGCTCGCCGTATGATGAAAGCTCCGCGGGCGTGATTTTCGTTTTTTCGCACTTGACGCATTAAAGTTCGTTACTCTATAGCGGCGCAGCGTTTCTTATTCGGTGAGTTTTTTTCTCGCGAGCGCGAAAGCTGCGGCGGCTCTCTGAGTGTCGATAAAAAACGTACTTTGTTTGACCCTTTGACGCGCGCGCCGCGCCTCGGAAACTTTTTTATTTTCAGAAGTATATTTCGCGGTAATTGAGAGTCAACGCGCCAACAACTTGGAAATTCGAAGCGAGTGCTTTTTGGATAATGGCCACCAGGGCCTTACTTTCTACCTCGTAAATAAAGCCTCTCCGTAGGTTTTTCACATGCCTTAAAATCTTGTTTATTACCGAACGTTTTCCTTTTTTTTTCCGGCGCTCTGTTCCGCATCAGCTCGGCTTCGAGGGCCGACGACTCTGCGAAAAATCGAAACTCCGAATGGAATTTTTTTTGTCTGCCTCCGAAAAGCTTTCCCGCCGACGACGGAGGAAAGGCTCTCGACTAATCGGATCGACCTGTCTCTATACTCCCTCGAGCAATACAACGCTTTGACAAATTATTTTAACGAGAACCTCGCCTCGCTCACTTTGCACCAGCTGAAAGCTTCGTCACGGCGGCATCTATAAAAAATTACGCGATAACCAAGCTCGGTCGAGATTTTCCTCCGCAGAGACAGAACCATCCGACAGGTAACTTTTAATCTCTCGCTGAATGAGTCCTCTCGTGCGCAGCCCAGGCGCTACTGCAGGCTGGCGAAAAAAGAAAAGCAGGCTTTGAGGGGCGCCTGTACAGCCGGGGAGGACACTGCGGAACGCCCGGGATTAACGTGTATAGCACCGCGCCGTGTTTTGTTCCTCACTGCAGGAATGCACGCCCCGAGAATAAGAGTATGTGTACACATCGTGCTCACGACAAAAAGTGCAAGTATTTTTGTACAGCTTTCTCTCTCCCACGCACTCGGATATTCTCTCTCTGCTTTCGTTGTATCGTTATTTTGCTTCCATTCCGTCCCGATTCGCTGCAGCTGGCCAAGAAACACCGCCACTGCATCGTCGACCTATTGTTTTCCGTCTTTGGAAAACACAAGCTGCTGTAGTAACGCGATATTTTCCTTGCGAAATGCGCGCGAGCTCGGATTGTTGGGTATACGGGAGAAGATACGCGTTAAAGCTACTTACGTCTCGCATTAATTTTGTTTCATATACAGCACAGATAAATAAACTGTCCGATTCGCTTACAACGAAATTCGTTCTCTGATGAACAACGATGAATAAAGAAAAGCTCGGAAAAAATTCGCCGTTCCATTAGGCAGTAAGTGCGCGCGCGTGTATCGACGAGGCGGAGAAAGACGAAAAAAATATATATGTATTCCGACGAGAGTATATACGGCCTAATACCGCGGGCCGTATAAAAATTGCACGAGATACCTCCCGGGCGTTTTTACTCGCGAAATACAATTTACATAAACGAGGAGGCTCCAAAAGTGGCACACGAGGAAGCGAGCCTGCGAACACCTGCCGGACTTTTTTTAAATAATACATATATTCAAGTAGACTTGGAGGAAATTTCCGATTTCAAGATATGGAACGAACGAAGGAATATTACTTCCATTTTCGCGCTCGCTGGCTCCTCGTTTTTTCCACTCCTCTCGCTCCATCTCGATACTCAGAGGTGCGATGGAGCCTCCGCTGGTATTCTCGATTTCCTCTCGAAGCTGCGCCTCCGCACTGTGTGGGGATCCCGAGAGCGTCAGAAGTAAGTGCTTCCTCTCCAGCAGCCGTTCCTTCTCGCTTTTCTTCCGTATATACCTATGGCCACCACTCGCGCGGCTGTGTAACAGTTATCGCATTTACGAAAAGACAAACAGACGCACTGCTTGGAGTTGAAAAAAAAATGTCGCGGCGAGCTTCCAATCTAAGCCCGAACAAAGCAGCCAATCTCTCTCCTGCATCCAAAATGAAAACTCTCAGGCGCGCGCGATAGTTCTTCTATGCCAATATAGCGCACAGCCTCGGAATAAGGCGCAGTGAAACACACGCGGAAACAAAAGATTTGGCACCTTTATCTTTTACGAGGGGCCTCGCAGCTATAGCGCCGGCTGCTTTAGCTTTAAGCTTTAGCTACGAGCCCCGCCGGGAAAACCCCCCCTTGTATCCCATAAACGCTGGCTGGTGGCTGGCTGGCTGCTAAGCAAATAGTCTCCGTCTCGACGCCTTTGGCTTTGCACTCTTTGTCTATATCTCTCTCCCACCCTCGTAAGCGTACGCGCGAGCGCAGGACTCTTCGTCTCGGGGAGAATCGCGATAGAGCCATTCAAGCCAGCCGCCGCCGCTGCTAAGCAGCTCGAGCAGGGGGAATTTCTCAACGATACACACGAGCGCCAAGAGAAATTACGCAAATTCAATTTTCGATTCCCGATGCCGCGTGTGTTGTCATAAGGGGGCGGCAATCTTGGAACGGGATCTCTGCGAGCGTTAGGGGGGAGGAGGCGTAATCGAATTTTTAATGACCGACCGGAGACGCGTTATTGCCCATCAAGAGCTTGCAAGTTTTATTGGGAGAATTTTAAGAATTGATACGGCCAGAGAGCCCCGTTTAATGATATTCATTGAAAGCTAAATTTGTTTTTCGAGCTTTTTGGCTTCCGCGCTGTGTACACCATATACAATTCGATTTACTGCAAATTGAAGCTTTTAATTATGAATCGTTGACCCGCCGGCAGCTGTGCTAATGCATCGACGTTGTTTATTTCTATTTTTGCGGAAGCAGCTGCAGCCCTAAATTGTTAAATTGTTGAAAATCGTTGAAACCGTTAATTCGCGTTATTTGATCATCCGAAAAGGTTTGCAACCAACAACCGTCGCACATTCAGAAAGAGCGCTTTCGCTTTGGCCCTCAGTTTTGGAAAAGACTCCTCCCAAAAAACAAGGAAACCGAGCATCCGTCCCGCATAGAGTCCCTTATTTACCGCGGCAAAAGAACATCGAATCGAATTTTTTCCGCCTGAAGAGCTCAAAACACATCCCCGTGAAAAAAGAGCCCTGCGCGCGACAGAAGCGCTCGATTTTTTCCGCCCACCGGGTCCATAATCAACGATGCAGATCCGCGGCGTAAATTGGCTTTCACGCCTCGGCGTTTATATTTATTCCGCGCGCGCTCTATTTTTTCGCTCATCGAAGATCTCCCGCACAGCAGAGTGTGTATGCGGTAGAGAAGCGAGCGAAAAAAATTCACGAGCCATTGGCTCTACACTGTGGAGATTCGGCGCGACGCTCTACGCTCGGATAATTATACCAAAACAGCGTCCTCACGCGCAGAGCTTTTTCTCTCTTTTCGGAAAAAAGCAAAGCTCTGCGACGGTCCTTTATTTAGACGTCGCTGTCCGGCTATTATTTCCGATGCAACCGGGCACCTGCACCACGGCGTTTAAAGCTCGGCTCGTTTGATGCGTGGACCACTGTAATCCTTCGGATCCGAGCTTTATTCCCGCGCTGAAATGCTCGCGCGCACGCGAGAGTGTCGAAGCTTTGTGAAAGGCCTCGAGCCTTCTCTATTGTATATTCGGATCGGCAGATTAGATGAAAGCTTCGCTCCGCTGCGGCGGCGTTTTGCGAGATTCAATAAAAGCGCCCGCGGCGACGAACGGCTGAATTTCGATTCCGCGGACAATAGTCGACTGGGGGTGGGGGATTTATTTCTCGCGATTAATTGAGGAAAAGTTTCGCTCGGCCGGATATTGCCGGCGCACCGCAGTGCATTACTGACACGCTGCTTTACACGTTATCCATACATGATGATTTTGCAATAAAATCGGACTCGTGGTCTGCTTGCGCTGTTACTGTTGATGGGGTCGATGGAATCGTCGTTCTAGCGACTGTGCCAATGTGCAAGCGCGCTCGAGTAATACTCCGCGGAATTTAATCTGTCATACACGCATATACCGAAAGATAGAGGGGGGAGAAACGCATGATGCGTCACGGGGATGCAGCAGCGGCAGCACATAATAATACTCGCTGCTAAGAACGCCCGCGTATATCAAGGATCAATCAGCCCCATGATCAGCGGAGCAAGTAGCTCGCTCGGAGAGAGAGAGAGAGAGAGAGAGAGAGAGAGAGAACACGGCGCTTCCCTCGTTTGTGCTCTCTGTATAGAGTACGTCGAGCGACAGATAAGCGGAAGCGAATGCTCGGCTGATTTATTACGCTCGAGCGTCGCCCCATCGAGGCGTTAATTTAACCCCCAACGACAGCGCAGCCGCGCGAAGAGAGACAGAGAGTATGAGAAAAATTCTCCGCCAGACGAAGCCGCTCATGCATATGAGATTTCACGCCGACAGCTCTCTCGCTTGCGCTGGTGTGCATGTGTGCGTGTACAATGACGAAGAGACACTCGAGAACAGAGAGAGAGAGAGAGAGAGAGAGAGAGAGAGAGAGAGAGAGAGAGAGAGAGAGAGAGTGGTGCGTACGGAACTTTGCTCGGATTGTTGTCTGCTTCGACGACTGTCTGCATGCAGCGTGCCCTCCTCCTCCCTCATTCTATTAATTATCGCAATCTCCCATAAATTCCGAATACATGCACGACGCGGCTGTCTGCGGAGGGGCGTGAAAGCTCGCGAGCAGGTAATTACGCAAGCTGCGCGAATAGCAGTCTCGCAACCGGCTAAACAAGAGCCGAGGATTAAGGCCTCGCGTCGTCGTCGTCGTCGTCGTCGTTCACACTGTGTGAGAGAGACTGCTGCTGCCGGGTCAGGAAGAGAAAGTTCGCTGCGGTTGCGAAAGCTATTTCCGCGTGATGGCTGTGTTTTCAATTTCCAGATGTTTTTCAAAGCATATCGGCTTTGACGAACTATGTTGTTTTTCGGGGATTTTCGGATCCGTACCGTGAGGAGATGAAAACTAATGGAAGTTCTATCGAAAAGACACTTTATTTCATACTGGTTTGTTTTTTCAAAATAGTGCGGGCCAAAATGCGAGCAAAAGGTGAATAAAATTATTGTAATTTTTGGAACTTGAGACCAAAATAAATTTATTATTATTATTATTATTATTATTATTATGAAAAGAATTTTGTATTTTTCGAATATCAAGCAGACGAAGCCGCGGTGCCGCGCTACTATTTACTTCTATGTTGGTGCTCGCATTTTTCATTATAAAGAAATAAATTCCTCTTCTTTGTTGTTTCTAAGTTACTTTGACTTATATCATATTTTATTATGCCTAACTATTATTTTCAACAAAAATATTGATAAAAAAAGCTAGCTATATATATAATATACGAGTGTGTCATTCACAAATGCTCAAATCGAATCGGATTTTTATTCTTCCATCAAAAGTGTTAGGATCGTTAAGTTAGCCGCAAGAAGTGTTGGCTGCACAGCTATATACAGATGGGTATTGCTTTCTCAAGAAAATATAGAATATACATATTACGATATTCTGAATTAAAAGGTTGCCGGTACATACTCTGCGTTCCGGAGTAGTAACAGTAACCAAGTCGCCAGGGTAGCCGATGACAAGGTCCAGGTAGTGTGCTCCATAGTTTTCGGTGTTTTAGTGTAAAAATTATTCAAGGAAGGTGTCTAGGTGTACAGGGTGGCCGATGATGAGGTCTAGGTAGTTCTCACCGTTGTTTTCGGTGTCTAGGTGTAGAAATCATTCGAGGGTGGTGTTTTAGTACAATCAGTGATTTCATGTTAATGATAAAAATGTTACAAAAAAGCCATGGTCAAAAGGTGCTAAAGATTTTATTTTTAGGACAAAGATAAAATACTCAAAAATTTTTACTAAAAAGTACTGAAATCTGTGAAAAAAAAAATTTTAATAAATAATTTTTAAAAATTTTGAAACGAAATAACATATAAAAAATAACTGAGATCACTCAAACAAAGTCAAGTTTATTATATTTAATCATAATGAAGAAAAACAATATTTTTTGTTCAATGAAGGGCTTACACTTAAGTTAAGTTATATAATGATCAATTAGGAATAACTCTCAAGATATTTACTACATAACTTGCCATACCAGTTTCATTGTACTTATGGTGTTTGTATGACGTTCTTATACATAAAACGAAAATTTTAGTTTTTCACCAATAAACAAAATTATTTTTAACACAGCGTGTGCGAAATGCGATTTCGCACACGCTCGGCGTACGTTAAATCGCATTTCGCGCACGCTGAGTTAAAAAATAATGATCGATACACGTGCGAAGTTGATTCTGCACTCGTGCCGGAATCAACTGTTTCGCACAAGTATCGAAATGTACTATTTTGACACTCTGTGTGCGAAATTTGATTTCTCCTAGCTGCGTAGCGTGCGCGAAATGCCTGATTTTCACACTAATTCTAAAGTTCTAAATTACACGAACAGCGTGTGCGAAACTCCGAATTTCGCGCACTAGTGTGAAAATCAGGCATTTCGTGCACGCTACTCAGATAGGAAAAATCAAATTTCGCACACAGAGTGTCAAAAAATAGTATATGATACTCGTGCGCGTAGGTGATCATTACACTTGTTTTTTTGTCACCCTCGCTACGCTCGTGCGAAAATCACCTACTTCGCGCACTCGTATCGTAATATACTATTCATTAAACTTATGGTGTTTGTATGACGTTCTAATACATAAAACGAAAATTTTAGTTGTTCACCAATAAACAAAGTTAAACGGACATGGCAAGTTACGTAGTAAGTACTTAGTAAGTATGTAAACAAACAAGGTATACATTTACGTGAATCCCTTTTACTGAATTTTTGCCATTGATAATCCAAAATTGGTTACGAATCGAGGCAAGTATTGATCGACAGCTTGCATGAAGAAGCCTTTTATGCTCACATTTAATTTATAGCTTAGTCAATTTATAATTAGATACAAGAATGATAGGGTGTTTTTGATTAAACTAAAGATTTGCGTTTTTTTAATCGACCGCCTACTCTTTCTTAATAACCCTTCAGTGTTTAGAAATGGTGATGGTTGCAATAGTTTACTATTTTTCGGTAATTCTTCGCCACGAAGCGTCGAATACCTTGATCAGCTGATTGATCGGCTTCTAAGTGGACTTATTTGGAGTGATGAAGAGGTCGCACGATGCGGGCTTGTAGGAAGTGAGGCGCACATGTGGTGCGAAGAACCCTTAACACCTTGATTAGCTTAAGCGGTTTAATGCATTGTCACGTTCAACTCGTTTTTAAATGATTCCGCACGATTGCCTTAAAGTCAATTGTCCAGTGCGTGCGAAGTTTCTTGAAACGAAAGAGTTAATCAGTGGGATGGTGTATGAGAAAATCACATAGTAAATGTGATGTAGGCGCGCACTTATTGGGCGTGGCAGGAAAAGAAATCGAGTTGCTCGGTAACATGAAAACATTGCTCGGTATAATGAACGAAAATCGGCCTAGAACGGTTTGCCCGCATTTTGAAAATTTTTTATTTTATGAGTCAAAAATTGATGAATTGAGAAGAATATCTAGATGAGAAAATAACATTCCGCGTATTTAATTATGAAACCGAAATAACTTCTCTAACCACTTTGCCAAACAAACTCATATCGCGTATACAAGAAAACAAAGCCAATATTCTCTAATGCGCGATTTTTTTTCATAAATCCTCTCTCACAATTTAACCCCTGCTCAGTGTTCCTTTCTTTCTCCAAATCTGACTGCCGGTTCAAGAATTGAGGCTGCTGTTGCTTCTTCTTCTGCTTCTCCTTATTCTCCAGCACGCCCCGGGGATGTACAGTTGCGCGCACGAGCTTTTCTTTCTTAATTGCCCTTTCCACTTTCTCGCCCTTTCGTTATTTCTTGCGCAGCAGCAGACACGAGCATTCAAAAGACTCAGCAGTGCAGCACTGCTGAGTATGTATACCGACGCGGCGGGGACGTCATCCCGAGAAAGTATAGAGGTTCGTCTTTCATTACTGCTGTGATGTAATTTGAATTGTAATGAAAAATAAAGTGAGGCTTCTCTCTTATTTTCCTTGACCAAACTCATTCCTTGTCTCTCGGTGCATTAAAATTAAATTTGCATATCAGACTCTGAAACGAGAAATCGTCGTCGAGCTCGAAAACTTCGCATTTTTTTCAAGTTTAATTTTCACGGCTTCGGGGGCACTTCGCTGCAGTCATTAACGTGCAATTTATGTGTAGGAATTCGGCAAACAATTCACTTTTGTCCTCAGGCCGCGTAATGAATTTTCGCGTCCCGTATAGACGCCGCGAAATATAGAGAATGTAAGGCCTGGTCGTGAAAGAAAAAGATACCGAAGCGAATATACAAATCAAAATAAAACGAGAGAGAACACACTTGGGTCTCTCGCTATCGCGCTAGCCTGTTCCTATATTATATTATATGGTGATAGATGTATATAGGTATACTGTGGTGTGCGCGATACTGATTTGGTATGCGGTTTAATCTCCTTTTGCTGTCATTCTTTCTTCGCTGTTCAGTCGTGTTCGTGTATATTACACGCAAGTAACGCGAGCAAAAATTATAAATCGAGTAGCCAAGTATTTGAATTGAGTGCGCATGTTTCGCAGTTGAATTGAACGTGTTTATTAACAAGTTAAGTGTAAAAATGTCGGATAATTAAATGAATTTTTATTTTTTGATTTTTCATTAATTTTTTCTTGTGCGAACCCTCCAGCGGGGTCTCCGCCCCCTGGGCCCCTTCCTTCCGCCCGCTCCCCGCCTCTTCCGCCAAATTGTATATTCAAAAATTCAAATTTAGCGGCCTTTGAAGACAAAAAAATAGTATATGCTACCGCGGGCGCGATGTATCATTCGCGGCGAGTGCGAGCTTTGGGGCCGAGCGTAGCGAATATTTCACGCCCTTGGTGCATAATGTACTATTAGAGAGGAAAAGTCTCGACTGAAATTCGAAAGCCTACCAGCTCATCCGAAAACAATGAAGCGCGTGAGTGCAAGCTCTGCACTCTCCCGGTTAAAATTTCAGCCTTCCAGAGATTCGAATGGATATGTGCGCCTCACCTCTTCCTCTTCCCGAAAAAGCGAAAATCGCTCGCGAATTTCGGAAGTGCGCAAATCCTCTTAACAATATCAATGTTTGAACGCGCCGGTAGATTTGGCTTTCTTAGAGCCATACACCCTCTCCTTGACCTAGCCACTTTCGAGCTTGGCTTTTGTCTGGCTCTATTGTCATGTCGGCTTTATACACCGCAGTTCTTACTTCCTATGCGGTTTTCCCGTCTTCCTGTGCTTTCGGGCTTTGCCTGCGTTCGCGTACAAGGTGCGCAGAGTGGCAGCGAGAGAGCAAGTTCGGAGCAGCAGCGATCGAGCAAATACTCGCAGTCCAAAGGCGGAGAGTGCATCCCGAGCGCGTTGTGTGCTCATCTCGAGAGCTTTACACGTTGAAATGGACGATGAAGAATTCAGGCCAGGATGAACTTCGCGCTCGCGAGATTCAGAATCCACTTGATATGGCCTTAATTATCCCGTATGACGCGGAGCCTTGAACAAAGGGGATCACCTGCGGCTGCACCGGAGACTCTCGAAAGTTCCTAGCGTGTGGAATTCGTCGTATACCTATAATGCTTGGTCGGAATGCCTGCTCTCATGCATCTGCTTTCTATAGACTCTATACTCTCTACTTCTCGACTACCCGGAAGCCGAGAAGCGCGTCTTGTGTTTCCCTCTTCTTCTTAATACATTTTAACTCTCTGTCCCGGCCGTATACTTCCTTCCTTTCCTCGACGCTGCAGTGGTAGTATAACAGTTAGAAAAATCTTTTGCGCGAACGAACTTTTCACTAGGCTTTTCACTTTGAGGTGCGGCGCGCAAACTCGTCCAAAGGTGCAGCGTCTGTGTATGTGTGCGCGCCACCATTCAGCCAGCTGCGAAGCTCAGCTTCCGAAGCTTTGGCGAAAAATCCAGTCAATCGCGAAAGTTTTGTAAATCTTTAAAAAGTCCAGGATCCGCACGGGTCCGACGCGAGATGCTGCAAATGTGTAGTAGCCAACTTTCGAATTTCTCTACTCTAGCCTTTCATGATCTCGCGCGTGTGTGTATAGTTTATGTATTATCGCGCGCACTCTTTCCCGTGAATGTTTGATCGGGTCAAAAGTGCAACTCTCGTCGCGCGCCAGCGTATAACAAATGCACATTTGGAATAAAGCGCGCGTACGTGTCTCTGTATTATAATAAGCGGAACGTGACAAATGATTGGCAATAAATCACGTAGGAACATAAGCGCATTAGCTGCGCTTATGTTCCGCGATAGAGTCGCCCCCTGGGCTTCCTCGGGCGCGTTATCATCATCGCAACGCCGACAGACATCATCGCGCCCTCGTTTTTCTTTTCGAGAGTAGTAGATATACATGCCATTCGAATACGCGCATAGAGATACAGGGGGATCTGGTGGCGGTATCGCATCGCTTCTCTGGCCGAACGAAGAATACGCGATTTATCATACGTATTACATGCGCGCACGCCGTCTGAATACATCTTCGACTGAGTGAGAGAGTGCAAGATCGAGGGCACGTCGCGAAATTCTTGCAGCTATGTATAGTGTATATATTTTCTCGCGATGCAGACGGCGCCGGAAAAAGTCGAACATGCCCTGGGTAAACGATTCTTTAAACGCGGCAGCGCGAGGGAGGGATTTTCCCGTGGGTGCTGCGCGCAGGTTGAGAAACTTTTTACACTTAGCGTCGCCGGAGAGGCCGAAGTGACGGGCTTGTATGCACCGTTTAAATTTTAAACCCTACTCGCGCCCTTGTTCTCGTAGGTATTCGCGTGTGTCGCCCGTTGCTCATAGCTGATGTGATAAATGTCAAGCGGGAGGAGCAGCATCAATTTTACAGGATCCTCCGGCAGCTCAGGACGAGATATTTATATCCAAGGGCTTTTACATATATTTGGCTTTTTATTTTTACACGCGCCGTAGGCGCACTCCACGGAGAGGTGTACGCGCATGAAAGTATGCAGAGCGTGCTCGGGCGTAAGAGCCGCCGCGCGCGACTCTTGAAGCGCGAGAGGCAACTTTAAAAATGAAGAGCATCAATCGCCGGCGGCTGTAAAAGGGAATATCGCGCGCGCGCGCGCGCGCACCCTTTCCATTTGACTTATTAAACGCGCGACGCGCGCGGCGCACTGGCCACATCGATCCTGCAGCTCTTGAAAAAAAGGCAGCGGCTCTTCACGCGGCACTCGACACGTCCTCGAGCGAAAGTGAATTTTTTCAAAGAAAAGGGCTTTAATTTCTCCTCCCCCTATTCCAGCCCGCGCGTATACCTGTGCATACAACAAACGGCTTTTGCGCTTGGCTGGTATTAAAGATTCCACTAGGCCGCGCGAGCGCGCGCGTCTTGGGACGGATAAGTGGACGGTGCTAACAATGCGTCGTCGTCGTTGTCCCAATGCATGCATTTTGAATAGCCTCGCGCGCAAGAGGTGAAGCTGGAGGTAGACTCGGGGTCTGGAACAAAAGCCACTTGTCGCAGCCCGTATTCGTGTGGCTCGTATAGTGCGCTGCTGTATAGTAAAGTAGCCAAGATGCCGAGCTATATGTCTGCGTGTAGGTAGGAGTGGCAACTATTCTCGGATCTTGGCATGACGATGAGCTTCTTTACGCCTGTGTATACGGCCTTAATTTCCCTGGCGATGAAAAATTTCTGCGCGATCGTTTACAATTAGCTGCCTTTTTTAACGACGAAGCTCGTTAATGTTTTTCACGACCCTTTTACTCCCGGCGCTTTTTTCGGAATGAAGCGAATTTCTTTTTTCTACGTGATATATGTATAACTGCCGTTAAATTGGATTGAAAAGTAACGAACGGTTTGATTTTTAATTTTCGAGAGTTGGCTGCGATTGAAAAAGTTAATAACATCCTTTTCTCTAGAAATATATGGTTCGTCATTTGTATAGAAACATGCAAGAGGGGCAATTATTGAGCCAGATGAATTTATGGATGAAAATAGATCACATGAAATGTTGGCAAAAAATGTTTGATTAAAAACTAATAGCGGGTTTCAAAATAAAACCAGAACAATTCGATCGCAGTAAAGCCAAGATATTAATCCCGCAGCAAAGCGAGCCTCATTACAAATTTCATTTTTCATCTATCTCCGATGTAATTACGAGATTGAACAAAGTTCAGCTTTTGCTCCTCTCTCACGACTACTTTCTTCACGTTGCAGGTGCCATCGACCAAGGGACAGTCTCTTCTCGTGGAGCTCGGGCTTCGACAACTTCACGGGATTCGTCAACTGGGGCTTCCTGCTGCTGGGCATCGGCGGCATTCGCCTCTTATTGGAGAACTTTATAAAGTAAGTTTTCTCTCTCTCCTTCTCTCTCTCTCTCTCCTCTTTCTTTTCCGCTATATAGCCCCTCTCGCCGCTCCTCGCTTCTCTCCGCTATATGATTAACCCCCGGCATTTCGCTTTGCCACGTACGAATCGTATCACGCGAGAGCGTAACGAAGCCATTTTTGTTCGCGGATAATTCCGCTCCGAGCGAAATTGCTCGCGATCGAAAGCTGATTGCCGGACGACTGCAGCGCTTTATTATTAGAGCCGTGAGATTTATGGAGTGCCGCTAATGAAAAGCAAGAGCCGAGTCACTGGATACCGGCCAGATCTTAATAAAGGCATTTTTTATCTCGACTCGCCTCGGCGCCAGGAACAGGCTTGCATTATTCTTTTGTGCAGAGGCGCGCGCGCAAGCTGCAAGCTTGTCGAGGAGTCAATAGCCGGAGCTTTGCCGTGGATTAGTCGATAATTTGCAAACACGCTTCCGGCTGTTTGAGAACGTGACGAGATTACCGGCGCATAATAAGCTGGCTGTTTGAACAACTTGAAAACATATTGCTTGACTTGGCTCTCTGTGTGGCGATACGTTTATTAACTGGCTGATCCACTTCCGAGAGGTAATCCTCGGTCTTTGATATACATAATTATTTAATTCCGGTGTACCAATAAGTTTGTGAATTATTATATGAAAATTCCTCGGATCCAAAAAACAGTCTCCATGTATCCCCAGTGTCCCGAGATGACTGGTGAAAATCTAACATCTCACAAGTCTTGAAGCTTATCGAGCAAAATGATATCGACATTATCAACGCGATCGGCAACTCGCGATAAGAAGCGATATCACATTGAGATCGAGTCAGCAAAAATGTTCAGATTATATACGTACGTACACGTATAACGATCGCCCATACGAATTCCTTTGCCCGCCGCAAGGCTGTACACAAATTTATGCAGTCTCAGGTCTATAGTCGATGGGGAGTTCGGCCACAAGAATTAGCGAGTTTCTCATGCACCACCGTGCGTATGATGGATTTATTCTCTGTGCGCCAAAGTTTATAGAAATTAGTTTGACGATTATAGCAAAGCTTGCGCGAGGGATGTTTGAGAACGAGAGTTTCGGGATCGTGCTCCCAAATACAAACACGAGTCCTAACTTTCTCGGAAAAATTAGCTTGATTGAGAGCTTTCTCATTAATGACGGGCTGTCGTAGAGTGTTGACGATGGGGATAGCATCCGAATTTAGCGAATGGTAGGGGAGACGTGTTCAAGAGTATACGGACATACGCAGCATTTGTGAACTTTTGGTAGCATACGTATAAATTATGAAATGCGGTCCAATTCCATGAATTAACTTCTAGTTCAAGAGGCTTTCACAGATCTGAAGTTGTTTATTATTCATTCATAGCTTTAGATTCGCACGAAAATGAAACCGTATAAGCTAAAGAAGCTGCCAAGTTTGGTCCACAATTCGCATTTTCGATACCGTGTGCGTAATAAATAGTAAGTTAAGGCCCATAATTTCACGGTGCGAGGTTAGCGCCCGAGGATAGCAAGTGTAATACTTATTCGCGCAGTGCGATGGGCCACTGAAGTCATGAGTTTTGTATATGTACAACTTTGTAACACTGCTTGTCTATTAATCCGCAGTCGTGCCTTAAGCAGTCCATTTTTGCGCCGCGCAGTGCAATATTGTACAATTTATTAAGACTAGGATTGGCGTGACCTACTATAAGTGTAGAATTTAGGCGACCCAGTGCTACAAAATTGTATAGTTTTTGTGATGCATTTATAGATTTTTGCGCTTTTCTTCACACGGATACTGCGCTTATAAATTATATTTAGAAAACGTTATTTTCAAAATTTCTAAAAATAAATCTGTGCTTCAATTTTGAAAATTTGGCATTTGGCAAAAGCTCAAGGATTGTGAAAAAGAACGTATCTTATATACAGCGCTAGAAAAATAAGCTATAAGTAGGTGGTGGTTTATACAGGAGCATCTGGTCTAATAATCTAGTTAACTTTTTTGACAAACTTCATTACTCTTCGATACACGCGTATGATCAATATAAATCTATTTCTGTGGGATAAATATTAAGCCGTATATATCTGTACTCGAATTGACGAGCTTAAAATTGTTACAGCATCGAATCGAAATTCTATAGAACATGACAGCGTTTTATTTTGAGATTCAACGACAGAATAGGAGAGCGATATCGACTAATAGCTCCGAATAAGGGCCCATGAATAATTTTAACGAGATTTTTATCGCTCTCCACTTCTAAACTCTCTCTCTCTCTCTCTCTCTCTCTCTCTCTCTCTCTCTCTCTCTCTCTCTCTCTCTCTCTCTCTCTCTCCATCTCTTTCCCTTGGGCGCACGTGTGTTCTATGATGTATGCATGCACGTGAGCCCTGCAACGAGTCGTTACTCACCGCCCGAGCAAGCGAGCATTTTTCGGTTCTCGATTTTTAAAGTTTGGCCGTATTTACGGTGTATAAGCTCGCGAACCTCCGCTATTGGATANTCCCGACTCCCTTGCCCTGTGTCTGAGCGCAACAAAAATTTATAACGCTCGTTAAGGAGCCGAGGCGCGAGTTCGCGGCAGAAAAGTTTCGCCGCTCGCCTTCTTAATTGCTCGGCTTCATACCAACTCTTTGTCTACTGTGCACGCGCGCGCGCATCTACTCTAGTGCGCCTATATCTGCACGAAGCAATTACACGCGTGATCATCGGACGTAATGGGCCCCGCTAGTGGTAATTGTTTTCGACGTGGAGCTTCACTTGGCACTTGTATTTATTGGCAGTTAACTGGGCGCGCGCACGCGCTGATGTGTCTCTTTTGCCGTATATGCGCGTGAGAGATGCGGAGAAGGGATTGTTTCATTCGGTCCTTAATCTCCCTCTAATTGAACGGCTTTTATGGATTGATGTTCGCGCGACCGGTAAATTGCCCGGACACTTATATACGACTCCGAGCGCGAGTAGATTTTATACCGGGGAAAATCGAGTTTGGCCAACTTCTTAATACATGAGATTTTATCATTTTAGAAAATTTTTACGCTCGCTACTGTCATGCATTATGCAGGCGCGCGCGAGCTCTAAATTAAACGTCAGTTAAAACTGTCTCAAACAACTCTCCTAAAAATGTTAACACGGCTCCCCTCGGCTCCGCGACTACGACGACGACGTCGATTTTGAAGGGGGCTTTGTATATTCAATCTCCCGAATAAATTTTCCGCGAGATCCTTAATTTCGCGTTTTACGGACATGATCGCTCAGCCGCAGAGCCTCAATTATTAAAACTCGATCCCGGCAACGCCCCAACTAAACGGCCGGAAAGATTTCCCGTCTGCGCGAATGCGACGAAGAAGCAATTAAAATCTGTTTACATTTTTAATGCTCCTTCGTTGAGGAGCGGAAAGTAGACCGCGCGGAAAAAAAGTTGGCTCGTCAAGCGGCGCAAGGATTTGTAGAAGGAAACTTCCGGGTTCTTTCTTGTTTGAGCTAATTAAGCCGGAGGGCGCGCGGCGCGAAAGAATCGGGGAAATAAATTTCAAGTTAAAAAAATCGCAAGCAGCAGGGGAGTAGGGAAATCGCTTATATTACACAAAGTTAAATGACGGGGAGAGAGTAGCCGATAAGTCGGAGCAACGACGACTCGTCTCGAGAGCGCGTGACATCCCTGTCATCGATAAAAGTTCAAAGTAAAGCTCGACGTGCGAGCGCGCGCTGTTCTGGAAGTGCGGGAGGGAAAAGTAGGCAACGCCGAAGTTTGATCGCTCGGCCGGTCCCGGCTTTACGGAAAAGTTTGCTGCAGCAGAAGCAGCAGCAGGCTCTGTGCTTGCAAGTTGTAGTCATAATTTATGCATTCAACTGGCTATCGCTTTACAAAGTCTTAAGGCCGGCGCCGGCGACGACGACTTGTATAGAATAGCAGTTAAGGGATTAGCGCGTTACGTGCGGCTTGTTAGCGGTAACGCTTTTCCCCGAAGGGGGAGTCGACTGCACCGAGCATAAAGAGCCGTGACTCGTCGTTCTTTTTTTTTGCCCCATGCGGCAAATCGCATTTACATCGGAGCGACTCGTCAATATTCAATAGCTCGAGTCTCAACGGCGATAAGAAGCCAAGCCGATATCGGGTCCCTTTTTTGCCCTGCCCCCCTATACAGCTCATATTTCAGCCAGCCGGAATAGAGTCGCACGCCGAGTGACGTTTATTATTTACTCCTCGCTAGCCGCAGAGAAGAACAAAAGGCGGAGCTTTTTTACGACACAGCGCTCTCTCTCCTCCGGGGGCTCGTGCTTTCGGAAGACGGACGTTAATGGCGTCTTGGTCGCACGCGCGAATGCCGGAAAGCGTGTAACGTCCTCTATCCAGCTCGTCTCCTCCTCCTCCTACTCCTCCACCTTCTCTTCCACCAGCTCAGCTTTCCTCTCTCTCTCTCTCTCTCTCTCTCTCTCTCTCTCTCTCTCTCTCTCTGCTACACTTCTTTTTTCCAGTTCTCGATTTCTCGTTTTGCCCGCAGGTACGGGATCAGAGTGGACCCGAGGCAGTGGTATTTCTTCCTCAGTGGCAAGAACGACGGCGGCAAGGAGCACCCTTCGATCCTGCTGATTTGTTGTAAGTTGACTTTTTTTATCTCTCTCTATCCCTGCGCTCACTCCTCGTCGTGTGTACTTTGAGTTTTATCCCTCCGCGGTCGCGTTCCCGCTTTTTTCCTCTCAGAGTACCTATAGCAGTGGTAGTATATAGCTTCGACGGCTTTTCATTTGATTCCTGAGCGCGCAGCCTTTCTTCGTCCTATTGACGTTCGTCGGCGGAGCGCGAGTTACACGCTCCGAGACTCGGAATGAATTTTGTATTTCATTTTGCCAGAGTTTTTTCTCTTTTCTCGCTTCTTGCCTCCTCTGTAACACAGAAGAAGAATCTCTCCTTATAGGCTACAAGCTATGTAAAAAAAGAACGACGACGACTAGCAGCCTCATTTTCATGAAAATGCCCCTCCAGCCTCAGTAGCAGCCGGTTAAATACTCGCTATTAATCCCCCAGCCGGCAGCGCAGCGCCGAGTTCCACTTTTTCTCGGCGAAATACTCTCTCTCAGTTGGCGAACAATAAAAAAAGAGAGAGAGAGAGAGAGAGAGAGAGAGAGAGAGAACGAGCAGTATAAGTAAGAACGCACGTCGACGCAAGTAGCTTGATTCACCTGCCGCGAGGAGAAAAATCTCCCGACGCTAGTCGCGCATTTAAATATTCTTTTTGCCGCGCACGACTACGACGCGACGACGTCCTCGGCGACAAAAACACTTGAGAATGTAATTTTTTCCCGGACGCTTTAATTGCAGTCGCATTTTTTGACAGCTTATAGAACTCGCACAAAGCGCGCGCGCGCGAGAAAGGTAAAATTACTCGGGCACATTTCATTAGTCCACACGAAAGAGGCGAGAGCTGAATAAAAACGCCGCTGAGATTTTCCAAAGGGATAAAAGTTGAATAAATTTCCTTAAGAGCATCCGCGCGAAGCTTCGAAAAGTGAACGTCTTTCTCCCGCTCTCGCACCTATTCTACACGGTCGTCCGACGACAAGTAACCTCGAAAGCTCTTCTCCGCTGCAGCCGAGTAGTCGTCGCTCTGCTCGTCTTTTTGCTCAGAAGCCGCTTGCAAAAAGCTTCTCCGCACTCGCTCGTCTCAATCAATTAAACGAACAAATATGGATCGAGTCGAGAGGAGCCATTAATACGAATCCTCGCCGGGGACGAGTGAAAAAGCCGTCGCGGCATTAAATATGTATAAATCCCATCTGGAGATATGTAAGCCGCGTCTACGGTTGGCACGTCTCACTGTATATATATATAGCCTTTCCCGGCTACTGGCACTTGTCAGGATCGATTGCGCCCAAGCAAAGAAACGAGCGGCTGAATGAGCTGCTCGAGATTGAAAATCGGAACTTGATTAAGAAGGATCTTCTTCGCTTTTCCGAAACTTGGATGAGAATATCTCCGAGATACGTATATATGATCGTGTCAGCTGCAGCTCGGAGCATTCATCACGATTCTCCAGTCATTGTTCGCAAGATATAAAGAAAAACAATTTTCGAACTCGCGTGTGCGGGCTGCTCTCTTTTTAATATTTTACGCGGCCTCTCTCATCCCGGGAAAAAACGCCAATCTTAAAGAGACCGGGAAGAAGTCGATGACGCTTTGAACGCAGCAGGTGACACGCGAGCGAGGGGATGTTTACGTGAGAAATTGCAAAGTGCAGTCGGGCGAGAGGCGGCGGCTTTTTTTCCGTCGCGACATTAGAATTTGGGCTCGCACAGCGCGGAAATGAAAAAGACCTCCTCTCCTTTCTCCGTATTATTCGCGCACGGCCGAGGATTTATTATACGGCCGACGGTGTATCTAGATTTTTCGTCGTCACTCCTCCGCTGATGACGATTTCCCGGAGCTCCCGCGTACATTGAAGAGCCGACGATGACGCGAGATTGAAAATCCGTCTTTTGTTCGAACAAAAGACCGAGAGCTATAGCTGAGAGGCGCGGCGCGATGAGCAACAATTTATTTAAAAACGCCCAGCGTATAATTCACTCGTGGTTCCGCCGTATATAAATACAGAAAGAATACACTGCAGCAAGCTCCCGGCTTTTTTACACGTGTATAAAAAAGTTTTCTGCGCAGCACAATATTCCCTCGCTCATTTCGTACAACATCTCTTCCGCCTCGCGCAGCAGAGCAGTAGCACAACAAAGAAGAGGGAGAAAAAAGTTTATCTTTTCTCTTGAGTCTTTCTCTCGCCTCTCTCGGACTTTAAGCGGCGCTCGCTCGCGCGGCCCGTCTCGGATATATCAGCTTGCGCGGTAAGCCCGACTAAGAAGCTGCATTATTTACGCGTATAAGGGTTGGTAATGCCTTTGAAGGAGGGGAGAAACCGTCGGGCTAATAGCCCCTCATATTTCAGAATCTTCGAGCCTCTCTCTCTCTCTCTCTCTCTCTCTTGCGCTCACGCTCGCGCATTATGTACCTTACGCTCCTTTCTTTTGCTCGCGCTTCGCATAATAATTTGCCGACCCCCTTGCGCTCGCGCGTATATACAGCGCGGATATAAAGAGCTGCTACCGCTTGGGAGGGGGAGTCAAGATTGCTTTTTAAGCGAACTTTCCGCGGTGGCCTTGCGATTAGGGGATTAATTATTTCGCGGATGTATATAGCCCGCGCGGGAGGTAGGAGGGAGAGAGAGAGAGAGAGAGAGAGAGAGAGAGGAGGAGATTAAATCGCGTTAGTAGGGCGGGGATCGGCCAATTTATTATATCACCAGAGCCGGCGCTTCATTAACCTCGGAAGCCAATCGCTCGCTCTCTTGCAGAGGAACAGCGTTTTCGGCGCAGCAGTTCTGGAAACGATATTAATCGCGCTCTCGCGTGTTCGTGCTGATGACACAAGCTGCTGTTGAGCGATCCATAGTCGGAGATTTTTGCGACTCAAAAACCCACGAAGGAATTTGAGGTGTACACGAGGAAAAAAAAAGACGTTACGCCGCGTCTGACGGAGTTTAATAAAAGCAGCTGCCGCCGCTCGCAAATAAAAGCGTACAGCCTCGTTGATCGACGCCGGAGTAGCAGCAACGCAGTCGTGTGTCCGGAAAAAGTCCGCCCTGTTTTTCGTCCACGTAGCTGCCGCGCGTTAATTTCACACTTTACGACGCGACGCTTCTGAGATACACGGTATTATAATACCGGCAGCAAGCGAGAATACAGCCGTCGAGAGAGACGTTGCTCGTGACGAGGGCCGGCGCGCACACACCGCAACGTTTATACATTTCTGCACGACTACGTGTGCGGCGCTCTATCTCTCTCCCTCTTCCAGCTCTCTTTTTATATTCTCGGGTTTTCTTTTATGCTCGTCGTTTTTTATCGTTTGTGTACGGGAATTCCCCGCCTCCCCCGCCTTTATGTAATTTAGCCGATGCAAAAAGGATTTTTGCCGCTAAGACCGGGTAATAGCGCGATATACGCGAACGCCTTTCTTGCTTTTATTTCGATTGCTCTGCCCACACGCCCGAGCGCGTATTTTATAGCTCCTAAAAGGAAATGCCAACTTTATACGGAGAAATCGAGATTCTAGTCCATATGCATACACGCATGTGCGAGAAGCATAAAAGTCGTTAAAAGTCCCACCGCGAGAAGATCCAAGAGGAGATGGAACGATAGCTCGGGCACAATCGACGAGCTCCTGTATAACAAGACTCTCGCGAGATACGTGTTAAACGTGTACCGCGGCACGTATCCGCTTGTCCGCGGCTTCGGAGAGAGGGCGTTAAGTTTCGGCTCCAACTTCGCGACGCTGGCATCCCGAAGTTAACCCACCGGGTAACTCTCGCAGCTCTTAACGAGTTAAGAGCAAACGTGAAAGACGCTACTGCTCTCCCCCTCGTAACGAGCGGAATAATGCGCGAGGCAGCTCTCGACCGCGGGATTTATTTCAACTTTGGATTCCCCCCGGTCTGCTTGCGGTTTTCCTCTGTGTGCAGTACCAGGTATGCGGTGTACGCGAACCCGCCTCTGTATAGCTTAACCCCGTCGGCCCCCTCTTTTTTTGCGCTTGCTCGGGCTTTTTGGCATTTTTCGGCCGACGAGGAGGAATGGATTATACGTGCTGCTCTCCCGCCGTGCGAACTAATTTTCTGTCTCACCCGGGTCTCTCTCCCTCGCTCTCTGAGCTTGCGAAAATATTTCTGCGGAGTCTTGGCCCGTGTGTAGGCGAGCGCGAATGAATTTTAAATTGTGCGCGCGTAATTAAAAAATTTCGCGGTGAGCCACTGACGAGTTTGCAGAGGCGGAATAGCGAGCCAAATTTTGATTTATCATCAGCTGCGTCCGGTGTATACGTAAACAGTAACCGAAAGCACGATCCATCATTCAGTATTTTAGTTGATTATCATTTATGAAATTGCCGTTCGGCAATTTACATTGGCATTGTACTGGCTTATTGATACACCGTGCGTAGGTCTGGCCAATCGCGACTACTAAATGCCCATTTCGGTCTGGCAATTTTTCGTAATCAAGCGTGCGAGTTTAGTTGTAAATTCGCAAACGCAATAATTGAATTTTGGAGTTTCAAGTTGTTAAATTAAACTGCAATAGCACACGGGTATAAATCTTGAGCAAATATTGCTCAGCTGTAGAGTAAAATTCGCTTAAAAAGCAGAGCAAGGCTTGTTGAGTAAATTTTACTCAGCGAGTTAAGCAATTTTCGCTTAACGCGTCCCTTGTAGAAAATTGAGGCGCTATTGCTCAGAACATGGCAAATTTTCTGCTCGGTGGGCAGAATATATCCTAGATTCTGTGCAGAAACTCCACCCACGGGCGACCGTGCTCGGGTAGAATCTGCTGAAAATTCTGGCGAATGTAGTGAGAGGCTACTTTGAGGTTGAGAGATTAGAATAATCACCAAATAAATCAGTTTGGTTTTTTTGATACTTTGATTTGTTTATTTAATACAGTCCTACTTTACTATCCGTGCAAAGTTTATATGACTCTCATGCACTGCACTTCATTTCACTTGACCAAACCAAGTCATTAACTTTTATTTCATTGTGTTATGCTGTCTGATTAAGTAAATTAATAGATATTGTTTATAGTAGCATATTAATAGTGCAAAATATCTTGCTTAATGAAACGAAACCTCAAATGAACCCATTCGAACATTCATTGTGGCTTGTCGAGTACAGAGTACATGATATAAAAATATAACATTTTGCGCTTGATACGGTGGTTAGGGTCAAAATATCAAATTAGTCAATTAAAGTCATAACACAATACAGATTATTTAAACTTATTCATCAGGTTTTGGCATTTTCAAATAGATTACATATCAATACTTATTGATTTATAGTTCAGAAGTTATTAGAAAAATTCAAAATAATTTGGAGCATTTGCTCGTAGTTTTCAATTTTCGAAGATACGAATGTTCTAATAACTTTTGAACTATAAATCAATAATTATTGATATGTAATCTTTTCGAAAATGCCAAAACTTGATGAATAAGTTGAAATAATCTCTATTGTGTTATTACTTTAATTGACTGATTACTTTAAGTGCATGAGTGTCATATAAACTTTGTACAGATAGTAGAGTAGCACTGTATTAAATATAACAAATCAAAGTATTAATCAAACCAAACTGATTTATTAGCTGGTGATTATCCTAGCCTCTTAACCTCAAATTAGCGTCTCCCTACATTGGCCAGAATTTTCAGCAGATTCTGCGCAGAAACTGTCGCCAGGCGCGAATTTTTCTGCGCTGAATCTGGGCAAAACTTCTGGGCAGAAGATCCTATGTATTAACTGCGCGACCAGAAATTATGGCGTATTTTCTACCAGGGGTCTTGCGAGAAAATGGCACGAACAGTGACATGAATTCAAATGTGGTACTGCTTATTATAATTATTTATTAATATTTATTATAAATAATAATATTTATTAATAAATAATAACAAATAAATGCTGGAAAAATTGTAGGAAGGTGTCAGGAATCGAATCCCGTTCGTCCGGGTGAGAGGCAAGCATCCTAACCACTCGGCTATCGCGCGAATTGTTGGGTGACTCGCCGACCGGGAGGTTATGTCCAACTCGGGTGTTCAACATTTTTTGCTCAACTAGTTAAGCAAATTTTATTCAACTAAAAATCAGCAATTCTTACTCGACCAAGTTCAGTAATTCTTGCTCAAGATTTCTACCCGTGCACGTATTTTCAAATGATCGATCATAATCAAATAAAAGTATATTTTTGGTTATTATCAATTATTATTTGAGCAGACACTTCCAATACCTTCGCAACTGTTTTTGTGATCGAGTTCAAAATATTCGAATTTATTATTAATTAAATAGGTTATTTATCGCCAACAGCAAACTCGCGGTTCTTGTCAGTAATAATGTTATATTATACTGTACATAAAGTTTAAGTAAATATATCGTGACCTACAAATATCTTTAATAACTGAGATTACATTTTAGTTATTTTATAATGATGTCGATTTATCGACTTCAAACTATAGTGGTCCGTGACACCATTTCGGAAGAAATAAAATTTGCTTTTTGCATTGATCCATTGATCAAAGCCGTGAACTGTAAGACGACGGGATGGCAAATGTGCATGAAAATAATAATTTTGAAAAGTGTTACCATCTCATTTTTATAACTACTAGTCAGCCGATTCTATAGTTTACTTGCTGAATTTTAATGCTTGACATTTTCAAAATTGATTTCACTGTCCATTTATTAAGGTATATATATTGATGAGAATACAGAGAAGCTATCGTAAGCTGCATACATTTGACAATTTTTTTAATGATTTCATAAGGTTTTAAAGGAGAAATAAGAATTATAATACAAAGATACAGTAGATTAGTGAGAATGGAGTAATAACATTTTACTCTCTAAAACCTATTTTTTGAACCGATTATTTTTACTGTTATTTCTCGAGTATTTCTAGCTTACATAATATCAAGTATAATATACTCAAGAATTATATGTATATTTATCTATATTTTTTAGTTAACTAGCTATATCCAACGCACGCTTCGCGCGCTTAATTTTCTAAGTTTAGAAGTTTAAATCCGAAATCAAAGGGGCACGGTAGTGGCCGGAGATAGTATATAAAGTATATACGATTACGGGCACTACCACCTTATATACTTTGAAACGGGGATTCCTAACCTCTTTCAAAATTTCAAACGTTTATAACTTATCAGAATCTGTTTTTTTCTGTACCAAACCGGTGCTAGTCTGAATGATTTTAACAAATCTTTCACTACGCTGTGAATTTTCTTTTCGATTTTTTTTCTTCTCCTAACTTCCGTTCTTATCCTCGACACTTCCGGGGCGCGAAAATTCAAATCTGATTCAAAACAAAAACGCATTTTAAATGCATATTATAATATACATATTACGATATTCAGATAACAAACTACTGTCAGCTTTTTGAATTTAAGAAGTTGCCAGTGCACAATCTACGTTCCTGGGTAGTGACTAGGTAGCCAGGGTAGCCGATGACGAGGTCTAGGTAATAATATGTTTGGTATCTTTTTTAATACAAATTTTAGTGTTTTATTGTAAATACTATGTATGGTGACGCAAAATGTACTGTTAATTTTCTAGTTCTCTTAAAAAATATTGAAATCTTCAAAATAAAACCTTTCTTAAAAGGTATAAGTGGGAAAGTATAAATTGCTTCCTTCCTAAGGAAGCCTTGTAATAGTAATTTTTGGAGTTTGTGTAAAAACATGTAGGAAGTGTGTGTTGATGAATTTTTAGTCGAAAAATGGTGTTTTTAGAAAATTTCCGTACGGATGTGTGTGTGTGTGTGTGTGTGTGTGTGTGTGTGTGTGTGTGTGCGTATGTATACGCTTGTTTCTCAGCTTCTACTTGGTGGATTTTAACCCACCAAGTCTCATTTTCTTTGTTTTTGCTAGAAGATAGTGGGACGAAAGTTCGTTTTTACAATTTATATACGCGTTTTTTTTTTATAGTGATTTTTTAGTTTTGAGATTTCAGTTTTTTTCAATATCGTTATTGAAAAAATTAATAAAAGCAAATTGCTTAATATGCACATGAAAGAGAATAAAATTACCTATCTTTTTACCGCGGAGAATTTATATTATCTTTCGTCGTTCTTTTATTAAACACCATAAAGTGCAATTTTTTTAATTCGTTATAACTCAAAAACTAAATAGCGAATCATTCTAAAAAAATATATGATTATTGAAGGTAATTAGAACTATATACCACTTAAATTTTAAGTCATTTCATGGGGCAGATCCTGAGAAAAACATCAAAAACTGAAAAAAATCGTTTTTCTACGTGACGCGATAACTGGAGTAAAAAGGCAATAATCAAGTTCAAATTTTGGATTTAGTTAGCATTATATAGCACAATGATCCCTTTCTTTGGGATTTTTATAAAACCAGTTAGTTTCAAAGATATTGAGCTTCAAACTTTTGTTTTTTCACCCTGTATACTATGAGTCGTTTTTTCTACGTGATGCGATAACTGGAGTAAAAAGGCAATAATCAATTTAAAATTTTGGATTTAGTTAGCATTATATAGCACCTTTATCTCTTTCTTTGGGTTGTTTATGATACCAGTTAGTTTTAAAGATATTAAGCTTCAAAATTTTGTTTTCTTACCCTGTATACTCTATATAACTGAAAACTGTATCGCTTCGATCTCAGTTTCCATTAATGGATTTTAATCTATACTTAGACTCGTTTTTTGCTGTTTTTGTTTTATTAATTCGTTAAAAATAAGATTTTCAGTTACGCATGTGCGTATATTCATGGCGATTTTTCGATCACTGGTGATTTTAGATACGTTCCGCGAACTATATCCTTATCATTATATCTCGGAAACTAAATTTTGAAATTTTCGTTAAAACATCATGATTATCGGCTAGTTTTTTTCTGTTTTTTGTTTTATTAAATCGTTAAAAACAATATTTTCAGTTACGCATTGATTATGTAATATAATTATTTCGAAATAATTTTATCCATCAAACGAAAAAGCATAAAAACTTTATAGAATTATATATGAAGTAAAAACAATTTAGATATTAAAGCAATACATAAGGTTGAAGGAAGCTACGTGCCAAAGAATTGGCAGCGGTTTTTTTCATGTATTGATTTATTTATAATGATAACTAACGGGAATAATTTTTGTAATAGCGACAAACGATATTAAAAAAAAGTGAGATCAACAAATGGTAAATTGTCAATTATTTATTTCAAATGCATCAAGAGACGCGACAGTGCCGCGCTGGCGAGTAAAAGTATACGAAGTATACGACACGATGACGGCGCGGGACGCGTTCCTATTATACTTTGATATTGAGTTTTCTAATCTCAAAAAAATTTTTCCAAATGCATTTATATCATTAGTGTTGCACCTAAGCCTGTTCTATCGCTATCGACTTGAAAGCTATTTACCTAATCTTTCTGGAGAAAAAGATTCATTCTCAAGGATTGATTACTTCATTAGCGAAATATTGCAAGTTAAATTTTCGCTCAGTATATTTCTTTTCGCTTGCATGGTCTTCATCGTTTCCCGTCGTCCGATCGCGTGGCTTCCGGTCATCGAGGCGCGAATATTTGAATAGTCGAGAAAATAAAGCAATGAATCATAGATTTTTTAAGCAGTAAGATGGAATGCGATTATTTGTGTTCGATTCGTGAGAGCATCCACAAACATTGTGAACTAAGTTTATCAATTACTTTTAAAAAAATGTATTTTTGCATAAAAAATATGCATTTTAGAAGTGCGTTGCGAAAAGACAATAAATAAAAAATTTACATTTCGGTAAATGAGTTCAGTCTTGCTGCTCAGGGGTTTTTGGGATCGCTGAACACGAATATCGGCAACGGTCTCTTAGGTAGCTGGTGCCCACGGTGGACAGTATCAACGTCGTCTCCTGGAGTTTTATGGAAATTTGTAACATAATTAGTCAAAACTCGTTACTCGGGGATTTTTGAGGTCGCTGAACACGAATATCGCGACGGCAACGGTCTCCAAGGTGGACAGTATCAACGTCGTCTCCGGGAATAATCTTGAGTATTAAATATTTTTACTGTTGATACCGTATAATGTAAGACATGTATAATCTCTATAAAAGTGATAAATTAATCATTTAAATAGCTTCTGAACTATAGATTCAAAGTATATGATTGAATATGCTTTTGGAAATTCCAAGGAACATGAGTAATTAAAATTTTAACTATGGATCTAAACTATTGCATAAACTAAGAAGTGAAGTAAAAAATATTTTATTTCATAAAATAATTACCTGCGTGCGTATAACTAAAAAATATGAAAAACAATTACTTAATGACATCAGTTATGTTTGTTTTGGGGATTTCACTACTTTTGTAAAGAAACTTTTACTCGCCAATATTTTACCTTTTAGAAAGGTTTTTTTAAGCATTATTATTAAATCATTTTTCAATACAATTAGTAATTTTTTAATTTTTGTCTTTATTTTTTAATTTTTGTCAGTACCTGGTGTATGTTTTCACTGTGTAATTAGTTAAAAAGTAATAAAATAGTCATAAAAAATGTTTTGAGTTGTGCAGTGAACCCTTTCGTTTTACTCACCGTAAAACTACAGCGATGAGTCCGTCAAGTGTGTTCATAGTAATTGAAAATGTCACCATTAAATCAGCAATAAAGACTAAAACTAAAAAAATTACCAATTATATTGAAAAATGATTTAATAATAATGCATTTGAAATAAATAATTGACAATTTACCATTTGTTGATTTCACTATTTTTTTACCATCGTTTGTCGCCATTACAAAAATTATTTCCGTTAGTTATCATTATAAATAAAAAAAAAATCAATTCATGAAAAAATTTATACTTTCTGACTTTTACCTTTTAAGAAAGGTTTTATTTTGAAGATTATATTTAGACCAGATATTTTTTTCTCAACCAATCAAATCACTTCATTATAACGGCTTCAAAACACCGGGTCATCACTTTTAGAGAGGGATCGCATGCTTAAATATGTATATATATTTTTAGAATACTTTAAGTAGAAGCATGAAAAACTCGTGTAGTTTCGACATAAAAATAATATTTTTCGTCAATAAAAAAATATTAGAGGTTTAGTAGGAAGGTGCGTTCATATTTTTCTTTGTTTTACGTCAACTACTTTTATGTAGTGAGATAGACAAGGGACATCATCACGATGTTTAGAAGTCACTCGCGCGTACACAAAAATAATAAAAATTAAATGAACAAATAAAAGAAAAGATGAGAGGAAAACTTTATCAAAATTACGATTTTGCTTCCTCCTAGAGGAAGCTTTGTAATAGTAAAATTTTCAGTTTCGCTAAAACTTCCTGGGCCAAGTCTGGATAAAATCTTGCAATCGTCTTACTTGAATAGTCTGGCTGAAGTCTTGCTAGTGGGAAAATCCCAGACTTATTCCCCAGACTTCTGATTTTGACCATTTAAGTCTGGGAAAATCCCAGACTATTGTTATTAATCTTGCGAGAAGACTGGAAAAAGCAAGCCAGACTTGGAAATTCCACCAGGTCAGTTTTGTCCTACGATTCTGAGCATTTAGGCAGCAGAGAACAGCTGTAGTAGAGAGCGGTGATGTCTTAGGCGTCGATCGGTGGCAATGCGTTTTCCGCTGTGGCTGTGCTACCTTGTTGATCTGCGAGCGGTTACCTGAAAATGATGAAAATCGAAAACAAAGTATCTAAACCTTTAATTTAGAGTTGCATTAACATACGGGAATAAAGATACCGATTGAAAAAGAAAGAGAATGGAAATAGCAAAAGAGTGAGGTTAATAGGTTACTTTCCATATAATGAGACCGCTACATTGCAATTAATCTCAAAAAAATATTTGAATATAAATTGAAACATATTTAAAAACTTATCTGATGTAATATCCTTATGCTCCGGAGTCCGTTCCAAGCTGGACACCAAACCCGACGCCGATTTGTAAAAGCATCCGCGGAGACGGCTTGCGAAAATTTTCAAAGTCCGAATCACACTGAATTTGTATTGGTGTTTTCTTTCACTCACATGAACTGCTCAGTATACAACTTCAGTGTAATTCGGACTTTGAAAATTTGCGCAAGCCGTCTCCGCGGATGCTTTTACAAATCGGTGTCGGGTTTGGTGTCCAGCTTGGAACGGACTCCGGAGCATAAGGATATTACATCAGATAAGTTTTTTGAGATATTTAAAAGTATATTCGGATATTTTTTCGGGGTTAATTGCAATGTAGCAGTCATGTTTATGCCTAACGTAACCTATTAACCTCACTCATTCACTATTACTATTTTCATTCTATTTTGGTAGAAAGTATCTTTCTATTCTCGTATGCTACAATCAGTTTTAAATCAAAAGTGCAGATACTTTGTTCTTTGATTTTTTTCATTTTCAGGTAACTGCTCGCAGATCAACAAGGTTTCGCAGCCACAGCGGAAAACGCATTGCCGCCGATCGACGCCTAAGACATCACCGCTCTCTACTACAGCTGTTCTCTGCTGCCTAAATGCTCAGAATCGGAGGACAAAACTGACCTGGTGGAATATCCAAGTCTGGCTTGCTTTTTCCAGTCTTCTCGCAAGATTAATAACAATAGTCTGGGATTTTTAAGTCTGGGACTGTCCCAGACTTAAATAGTAAAAATCAGAAGTCTGGGAAATAAGTCTGGGATATTCCCAGACTTAAATGGTCAAAATCAGAAGTCTGGGGAATAAGTCTGGGATTTTCCCACTAGCAAGACTTCAGCCAGACTATTCAAGTAAGACGATTGCAAGATTTTATCCAGACTTGGCCCAGACTAATTTTTTTACACGGGTTTAAGGGTTTTGGTTTTAGATTTGATTACCCCTTACGCTTGAATTTTGAATTCCTCCGATGTGCCAAGGTATTTGTTATTAAACTAACTAAAATAATAAATGTGAAATTATATAGCATTGCTCGTTCGTTCATCTCGATTGTCTCGCATTTTAAGCTTTTTTATCATATAAAATTACTTTAAAAATTTTTTTTTTAACTTTTAAATGTTTTACGGTGTGTACAATTACATAATCTATAAAAATAAACAATAAAAAACATTTCCCCGAACGGGATTCGAACTCCAATTTTCGTAATATCGGCTCTCGGTATTCTCGTCGCGCCCCCCATCTCTTTCAAAGAGCGCGCGAGCGTGGCGAGCCAATGAGCGCGCGGCAGCGGAGCGCGCAACTGCGCACGCGCGGGATCCCAGTACGAGATAGCTTCACTGCTTCTACCGATTGAAAATAAATGAGAATTTTTGTAAATTGATCAGCGACGAGCTGAGTAACACCACATGTGTGTATGCATTCCTTCAAATGCGTTTTATAATTTATAAAAATATATTTCATCATATGCGCTATATAAGCTAGTACGAGAAGTCTTATTGTATTGCAAAATGTGCCCAACAGGTGGCGACACCGTATTCACCTATCCCCTCCAACGGATTGCACGGAGCAAATAGGTACGCAACAAAAATTCGGCAGTGGATCTACAAGGAATTTATGAAGAGAATGCGGATAATCAACTCTTGTGAGCTCATAAGTGAGCAAAACTTAGTCTGATGCGTATAGATACGCAAAGAAACCAGCAAAAAACTTAGAAGTAGTTAGTCGAGAGCATGCTAAGTTCAGCACGCCGCCCACAGGTGGCGCACACGACAGACGACGCCATTGGCCAAGGACGGCAAAAGTGAAAGTGTGTGGGAGTGAGGGAACCCAAGCCGTGCGCAGAGGGCCAAGTGACGCTCGTAGAAAAGAAGAGTCAAGAGTCGAGCAACGTCAACAGGAGAGGCAACGTGAACCAAGCGAGCATAACCTCCACAGAAGACTTTTCTAACCATAACGCTGAACTTGTGATTGGAGTTACTCCCATCTTTTCTTTCTGCCAAGAAGATCTTAAGTAATTTTTAAGATGTGGAAGTCTCAGTCTAAGAATTCGATTGGTGCCACTACAGAGCAAATAAAGCAGTCAAATAACCAAAATCCCAGAACCTTTGGGATGACGTCAGCTATCAGCATCGCCGAGCCAAAGCCCCGTGATCTCAGCAAAACAAATGAGCTAAAGAAAGCCCTTAAGTCATATAATGTTTTTGAGTCAGATGAAGAACTACAACACAGATTGGTAATATTGTCCAAACTGAACGTACTAGTAAAGCAGTGGATTCGTGATACAAGTGTTAAAAAACATCTGTCTCCTGATGTAGCAGATCGAGTTGGGGGAAAAGTCTATACGTTTGGCTCCTATAGACTAGGAGCTCACCATAAAGGAGCAGATATAGACGCATTGTGTGTTGCACCGAGGCATATATATCGATCAGACTATTTCTCATCATTTTTCGGTTTGTTAAAATCACAAATGGAAGTGACAGATTTGAGAGCCGTAGAAAAAGCATATGTACCTGTTATTAAAATGACTTTTGATGGTATTGAGATTGATATGCTCTTTGCTAATTTGGCATTGAAAGAAGTTCCCGATTCAATAGATCTTAGTGATACTGTGTTATTAAAATATTTAGATGAAAAGTCAGTCAGAAGTCTGAATGGTCGTCGAGTGACTGATGAAATACTGCGTCTTGTACCTAATGTAGAAAACTTTAAGCTGACTTTGAGAGCCATCAAATTGTGGGCAAAAAGAAACGGAATTTACAGTAACGTTTTAGGTTACTTGGGTGGTGTGTCATGGGCAATGTTAGTCGCACGAACGTGTCAGCTGTATCCAAATGCTGTGGCATCAACATTGATAGAGAAATTTTTCTTAATTTTCTCAAAATGGCAGTGGCCTCAACCAGTGCTGCTCAAGTCTCCTGAAAATATTAATCTGGGCTTTCCAGTTTGGGATCCTCGAGTGAATGTGTCAGACAGGTATCATCTTATGCCAATCATCACACCTGCATACCCGCAACAGAATTCTACTTTTAATGTATCCATTTCTACGAGAACAGTAATGCAGGAGGCATTAAAGACTGGCTTGGACATCACAGGAAAGATAATGATGGGTAAAGCCTCGTGGGATGAACTTTTTGAACCACCAAATTTCTTTGGCAAATATAAACATTATATCGTTTTGCTGGCAAGTAGTTCAACTGCGGAGCATCTATTAGAATGGTGTGGTTTTGTTGAATCAAAAATAAGACATTTAATAGGTGCACTCGAGAGAAATCCAAACATTACATTGGCCCACATCAATCCGAAATCTTTTCCGCCGCTAAAGCCTGAAGCAGGCAAGCACGTTTCCACATGGTTTATTGGCTTGACATTTAAAAAAGTAGAGAATTTAAATATTGATCTTACTATGGACATTGCGTCTTTTGTTGCAACAACTGAGAGACTAGCAAAACAAATTAAATTATTTAAAAATGGTATGACCATAGAAGCTAAGTATGTAAAACGAAAGGATTTGTCAAATTATATTGCTACAAACGAGATCAAAAGAGAAAGAAAAATATCAAGCAGTACTCAGTCCAATGGAAATGCCAGCGGTAACGGAGGAGTTTCCCCAGATAATCAAGATGATCAGAGCCTTAGGAAGAGAAAGCTCTCAGATCAGAGCCCTGAAAGTAATGCTAAGAAACTTAAAGTTCAAGATAGTGAACAGCAACATCAACAACCACAGTCTATTGCAAATCAGAAGAAAGATGATACATCGGTGGTCCAATCTTGTGGAGACGGTAGCAACTCAAGATTCAGCAATAGAGGAGTATGATGTCGAATTTAACGCCTGCCAAGGACGATACAGTGAGGTCCATTTACTTTGGCACCCAGTACTAAATTCACACCGGCTACGTCGGCGATGGCTCATCAGTTAAAGCAGCTGCCGCCAGCTCGACCGTACTTATAAAACGCCAAAAAAAAAAATTAAAAAAAACAGTGAAAACAACAAAAAAAGGTGTTGTTCGAGTTATTCAGGGTTGATTAGGGAAATTAGAATTTCGCGGGGGCGTCTCAGTTTTCGTGCCGGACGGGGGCTTGCGTGCACGTGCCTGTCAGTTCTGACAGCTCCTCTCAAAAGATACCTCGCGGCGAATGCGTTAGCTGTAATTGCGATTTTGTCTATCTCTCTAATTTTTGCTCTATCCTAGAGTCACTTTCCTTTGTATAATTTCTCTCTTTGTTTGAATAAAATCACGCGCTTGTCCCGGCTTTCCTCTCTACTCCGCGAGAGGTTTTACGCCGAGGCAAGTTGTCTTTTTTTTCCCGCGCAATAAATTGTGTTTTGTGTTCTGATTTATTAACCCAACCTTCCCTCACTCAATCCACCATTTAGTTTAACACACACACACACACACACATATATATATATATGTATATATATATATATATATATATGTGTGTGTGTGTGTTAAACTAAATATATTAATATATATAATATATAATAGTTTAATATTATTAAACTATTATATATATATATATATATATATATATATATATATATAGAACTCATTAGCTTTTGTTCAGGTGTATTGCATGATTTTTCAGAAAAAAAAAACATTTTTAGTGTAAACCAGGTGAAGTTCAAATGAATTTTATTCTGTAGATGTAAAATATGATCGTAGAATAAATAAAATGTTTTTACAATACATGAGTATTTATTATTTAATTCTAACAAATTTTAAATTTGGATTGACTAAAAATGATTCAGATAATAACATGACCTATAAAAAGTATAGTGAACGATCTGAAAAAGTACACTGCACATTAAAAATTTCGCAACTCTCGCAATTTAAAAGACGGTAACTGCTTCTAATTACCAGTAGACTACTTACGCGTCGTAAACTGCGTTAGGCAATCGCGTCAATCACCAACTTTAATACTGCAGCGAAATTGCCTTTATTGTAGGAATGGTGTATAAATATATCTGTAGGTATACATGCAAGATGGCGTCGGGACGCGGCGTGGGAAAGGTGGATCGTCTTAACCCCCACACTTGTGATTATAACTGCCTACTTCTGGAATCGCCGCTTGTGGCGCTGCCGTGGACCAAGTACCATAATAGAACAAAATATTTTTATTTTATAGAGCCTAGGTAATTAAACTTTTCATAAATAACTTGATAAAACGTAAATGCTTTTTGGTAAATATAACATTTGACCTAAAAAGTTACACAGGATACTGCGAACGTTAGTGCGTAACATTATAGTACTCGGTCCGCACTAGCGCCACCTATGAAGACTTCTTATTGGTGGGGTAAGAGAGAGGAACCACTTTTCTTGTACCTTGGTGATGGCGGAGGGATGACTGCGGCCCCGCATGTAGTCACCTGCGTAAAAAAAGTTGAGATCTTGAAGTGATCTAATAGTGACATGTCTAAAAAATGGCACTTTTTGAGATCTGTAAAGACGAGTTCATCTTATTGAAATTCTCGATGATTTTAAGATCGATCTTTTGAGATGCTTTTGAACAAGTTTAGGAATGGAATTTTGGAAATATTTGGAGCAATATTAAGGGGCCTCCACACCAATATATATGTCATATATATATAGATATAATGACTGGGCAAAGCCGGGGTGATTTTGCGCCATCAAATCTTAAAAAAGAGGCATTTCTCAGCGGGGAAAAAAATACGGACATGTTCCTTGGCCCAAGGAAAGAGCGCCGAAGCGAGCTTATGTCGTTGGGTTTATTTAATTTTGTATAAAAAATCTACGAAATTCAAACAAATTTTTCCGGCATGATAGCTGTCGAAAACATTTGAATATGACAGAATCGGATGCGCATAACCCTGCTTTTTACTTCTAATGATCGAGCTTTCAGAAAAAAAGGTTTTGTCAATTTTATTTATTTATTTTTATAAAACATCTTACGACAAGTATACCAACATAAAAAAAATGTTTACAAATGTACCCTTTCGAAAACGACACTTAAAAAAAAAAAAATTTTGGAGTCAACGGAAATCTTATTCAAGAAAAGCGAAAATGAGGATAAAGTAGATTTAATACACACACATAAATAGATTAATATCGTATTTGAACTAGAAAAAATGTGTTTAAAATTACTAATACAAATTAGTCAAAGTAAAAAGAAGGGTTATGCGCATCCGATTCTGTCATATTCAAATGTTTTCGACAGCTCATGCCGGAAAAATTTGTTTTTTTTTTCGTAGATTTTTTATACAAAATTAAATAAACCCAACGACATAAGCTCGCTTCGGCGCTCTTTCCTTGGGCCAAGGAACATGTCCGTATTTTTTTTCCCACTGAGAAATGCCTCTTTTTTAAGATTTAATGGCGCAAAATCACCCCGGTTTTGCCCAGTCATTATATCTATATATATATGGCATATATATTGGTGTGGAGGCCCCTTAAGATGAATTTGAGATTTTTTTTTACAAATTAAAGCGCAATTTAAGACCCTAATTTCCGCAAGCTTTAAGATGATTTTGAAACGGTTTTGCGATGATATTTTTAAGCAGGATTTAAGATAATTTTGAATTGAAATATTCTTTCCAAACACGAATAACTGACACATTACAAAAATCTGTAATTATTGGTCGTAGATTTATTGATTTTACATAGTATGGCTTAAAATACATTTTATAAAATCGATTTCGGCGTCTCGCATTTTTCGACTGCGGCGCAATCGGTGCTCAGACTGACAGCGATAATGTTTCTACTGCAGGGTTAGACGATATGCGGACGGATTACCATGCCCGAGCCAACGTCAATCACGCGTACCTCAAAATGGACTAAAAATGCTCTTCTTACATCACTGGCAGTTCGAGCAGCGACGCAGACATTTTTACTTCTAATATCTGCATCCTCCCTCAAGCGTAGCTTTTACATTACGTGTAGTAGCAATGTAGTTCAAGTCGCGCGGCTGCGGTGATTTAAGTCCCATGTCGGGTATCTGAAAATCAAAAAACGTACACACAAAGCATCAGGTTTTTTTTTAATACAATGACACGTACGAATTATTGAAAAAAGTAAGAGGAAACTGAAAAGTTCTATGTGTAGGCCAAACGCAAACTTAGGTTAAGAGGTTAAGAGAGATAGAAAGCTATACAATTAAATCAGAGAAAAATTCAAACTTTTAATATCTAGGTTATAGAAGACTTATCTGATGAACTCCGACGACGATTTGCAAAAGCTTCGACGCAGCGACCACCCGTGAAAATTTTCCAAGTCCGAAACACACTGAAGTTGCATATCAATGAAGTTGCTGCATGGATCTAGAAACATTTTGTAGCGATGAGATAGAAGTGAAAGTCACACACAGCGTGTGCGAAACGCTGGATTTCGCGCATGCTTATCTGCTAAGAACGTAGATTCGCACACTCGTGTCAAAAAATAGTATACAATACTCGTGCGCGTAGGTGATCATCACACTCGCTTTTTTGCAAAATTCGCAAAATGAGCTCATGCGAAAATCACCTACTTCGCGCACTCGTATCGTAATATACTATTTTGTATACTAAAAAAATTTGAAAAAGCATTAAACTGCATAAAAATCTCACTTACAAAAGTTTTCACCCCTTACAAAGCTTTACATTTTAAAAAGCAAAAAGAATTACCGTTACTATTTAATTCAAGCGTGTATTCATGTCACACGCCAGTTAAAACAAGACCGCCCACATTATATATATTTTTAAATAGACGTTCTTTCAGCACGTACGCAATGGCTCTCGGCGAATAATAAATAATCTCGCGCGCGCGACATTCAGTCGAATGCATGAATGAGGCCTGACTATTCATCGCTGCTGCGGAAAACCTACAGTAAAATCAAGCGGTTTATTTAGATCACAGGTGCATCTCACGCGCAGAGGGAAATTCTCGGTGCGTAAAATCCAATAATTCACACTAAAGCGCGATGGATGCAGAATAAAATAAACCGCGCACTTTTGTTTTATTTTCACAGCTCGGTTGCGCGGTCGCGAATAAATAGTCCTCGTTATTAAGTAACGCACACATACAGCTCTGACTCGCTCCTCTCTTGAAAATGAAACATCGTCGGACTTTTGTCGCCCCGCTGAAGCACGCAGCCGCGTATTAACGTCGACGCGATAATTTAGCGTCTTGGAATTCTAATTTCCTCAATTACCAAAGTTGAAAAGCACTGCTTCCCCTTTGTGCTACTCGCTCCCCCCCCCTCTCTCTCTCTCTCTCTCTCAGTCGCTATCCTCAATCCCTGTAATGCATTTGGAAATTCATATATACGGGCTGCAAATGTGTGTGTGTGTGTGCACGGCGGTAAACGGCGCGTTGTTTCGGCGTCGCATCGTAAAGCCTGCATTGTGAATGAATTACACTCGGCAGGCGCGCACTCGCGAAATAATCAAATTTAAAGCGAGAGATTTCGAGTGCGCGCGCGCGCGCAAAATCATCCGGAGCGTGAGTATACCGCGATCCTAATTTGTGACGAGACGCGCAAAATTAGTTGTACAATGAATTCCGAGAGAGCGTCGAGTGTGCTCTGCGTTTGAGCAGTTCCGTCCGCTTTTTTCGTCGCGACCATTAATTGGAACTTGTCTGGAGTTTGAGATGGGAAAAATTCGAAATAAACTCGAAGTTTCCGGAAATGTTCACTGACAACTTTTGTACCGAATTTCCCGCATACGGCCTGAAGGATGTTTTTGAAATTCCGACAAGATAAAAATAAAACGAGAGCTGGGAGTATTTCCGCTGCGTCATGCTAAAATATTGAGCGATATATTTATTCATCGGAAAAAATTCCGAAGGATGACGTGACATGTAACCATGTCTAGTATGCTACTTTTTGACTTTTTTCTTTAAAATAAGATGTGCCACCTCTAATAAAGCTAAGAAAAGATGGTGTTAATAACTCTCATCTAGAGTTACTTTTTACGGCTTCGCGCAACTTTGTTAAGAAGACCCTAAGCACACGGTTTCGTGTAACTACTCGAGGTTGAAAAGGTTTTTTAATTAGCACCCTTATAATCATCAGCTATAATAAACAGCTAGCAAAAAATTATTTTAAGCACAAAGTTAATATTTATACTTGACTACTTTGAGAATTTTATACGTCTTAGTTCAGCTCAGTTCCCAAGGAGCTGTTTCTTAATCAGGCCGCGATAAATCGGTAATTATACCGGGTGGAAAGAAGTTTCTTCAAAGCCGACAGAGCGATAAAAACGAGGAAAAAAGAAAACAGCGAAATAGCCCATAGAAAAAAAAAGAAAAAAAGAGGAAGTCGAATCGCCGACGAGCAAGTTTGACGGTTAGTTTGTTGAAATTCCATCCCTCCCGGCGGCGTTACTCTTATTCCGGCGCAGCTTTGAGGATTTAAAGCCTATAATACTTTAACTTCTAATGCTCGTACGTTTCCAGGTGTATAGAGGAATTCCCGAGTTGCTTTCGCCGAACGAAAGAGTAACCGTAGCACGAAGAGAGGGCACGACTATTTAAAGCTTCTCTGGCTCCTTTTTCCTTCCTCCTCCTGCGCAGCTTTCTTGCCGCTGCTATATCTCCTCCTCGTTTTTTGTTTCCGGCAAATCGAGCCGCGCGCGCGGACTGCTTTTTCACGCCGTGTTGCGTTACTCCCCACTGCTAAAAAGAGAGCCCACGGAACGAGGACGAATTTCGCGGTAAAAGGCGTTCCATTCATTTCTATTAGTGCACTGGGAGCTGGAGCTTAACACATGTACACGTACAGACGCGAGCTTGCGCGCAAACCGAATTCAGCTCTTTCTCCCTTCCTCTTTGGCTCTCTTCGCTCCTTTGAGTCCTGCGGCGAGACGCGAAATAAAATCAGCCGCGCGCGGAGACGCTCGAAAACCGGCCACCATCTATTTTTCAGCCCCAAGCGCAATAAGCGCGCGCGTTGTATATACGATGATTCGAAAAGAGCTGCAGCTATACCCGCGCGAGCGTTGTGTGTTGGACTTTGCCCGCGTGGTTCCGTGATTAATATTTACGTCAGCTTTTTAATAAACCCGCGCGCGCGGCTTTTTACTGTTTCTGTCGACGCTACACCGCACTGCTGTGTGTCATTACGGCTTTTCTTTATGCGGCACTCGCGTCGGAATACTCGCTTTCTTTATGAGCGCATTTAATGTGCGAATTAGCCGACTGGAACGAGCTCTTATTCTCCTTGATTATTGAGAGGGAAAGAGAGCCGATGCGGGATAATTGACGGGGATGCATGATTCAGTGACGGGTTAACGATAAAACCTTGTATTTTATGTAACTCTCGCGCTCGTCAATCACACAGTGCAATTGAAGGACGAGATAAAGCTAATTTAGAAATCCGAGCATTCCAGACGTTTATACTCGAGGAATTCGTCGAAGAGGTGGCTCGACGTCAGCCCCTTCTCGGATCTTAATTGAAAAAAGTAAAAAGCGCGCTGACAGCACGTCGCGCGCGTGCACATAACGCGAATCACGAAACAATAATGAGCACGAGACGAGTGATACTTTCGACGGCTGGCGCTGTCGCAATCGTGGCTAATTGGATGATTCTCGTAGATTTTGCATTTTCCCACATATACCCGAAAATAACAAAGAACGAGCAACAAAACTTCTGAGCGGAATTTCCTCGACAATGCCAGACGTTCGTCGTCTCGCGCAAAGCCACCCGTGTCGTGCGTTATTTTTCCCCTCTGCCTATATCCGTGTATACGCTCCTCGGAAACGCACCGGGGCTGAAAATTCGAAAACACTCGTGCTCCCGGAATTCTCTCTCGCTTTCTTGTCGCTCAATTCCGGTCGCGAGTCGAGTGGCCTTCTCTTCTTTCCGCTATGCCGTACTATACCGATGCCGTCGCTCGCGTTTCCGGTCGCCCGCGCTTTGAGTGACAAGCTTGCGAGACGACGCGTCGAAACCGATTCCCCATGAGTCAGCTCGTTCGCTTCCAGCGCGACGCCGTGTAATGTTTGCCGGGAGGCGTGTAAACACGAGAACTTGTCACCTTTTATCGCGCTTCAATTGTCCTGACATGACTCGACGCGCGAACGTTGTGCGGTTTGCTACCTTTACTATATATGTATACTGCCGTTCTTTTTTTTTTTTTTTTTTTTTTTTTAAGCATTTTACCCTCTTAAAGGAGGTCATTTGTTAGTACATTGGTTTCATATACAAATAGTGATTTACATAAATGTGGGGTACAGAGAAAGTCTAGTCGTTAGGTGTCGCAGTGGTAATTACAATTGTAGTTCACAGTTTTTCAAATATGAGTGTATGACTTGACATAATCTAGGAGTCGGTTCGTGTAGTAGTGAGGTGTAGGTATTCGGTAGAAAAATTTTAATTTTAATTAGCTGAGTTACAAAGATGATACGGTGAGTGTCGTAGAGAGGGCATTGCCAGAGTATGTGGTTGATGTCCTGCTCTTCGCATCCGCATTCGCACCCGGTAGAATCTACAAGGCCGATCTTGAAGAGAGAAGAGGCCAAGCTGTAATGCCCAGAGCGGCAGCGGTTGATAGTGGTGAGGATTTCGCGAGGTAGTTTTAGATTGTTAAACCAGGGTTTAGATGAACTGTTGTAGAAGTGACGGAAGTAGTCCTTTCCTTTGAAAGCGCTTTGTTCTATGAGGAGTTGGGAAGTCTTTTTTTTGGTAGTGGATTTGGTTTGTTCTTGGAGGTCGGTGAAGGGAATTTTTAAGGAGCTTGTAACTGTTTCCTGGGTTGCAGCTTTAGCTAATAGGTCTGCATTTTCATTTCCACGGATTCCTATGTGTGCTGGTACCCAAAAGAATTGAATGATACTACCGTTTGTCGTTTTCTCTGAGAATTCAAGGACTTTTTTCTTGAGTTCAAGGATGTAGGGGTTACTTTTTATGTTGATCATAAGGTTTCTGAGAGACATTATAGCACTTAAGGAGTCCGTGAAGATAATGGCGTTTTCGTTCGGTTTTGTTAATGCATAGTCTACTGCCTGGTTGAGGGCGATACATTCTGCGGTAAATATCGAGGCATTAGGATTTATACTTTTGACAAAGTGTGTAGAGGGGTTATGAATGACACAGGCAGTTCCCACCGAGCTAGCATTCTCTGTCTTGCTGCCATCAGTGTAAATGGCATACGCTTTTTCTTTTTTTATGAGTTCATCAAGGATTTTGTTGGGATCAGTAGATTTTTTGAGGGTTGTTCCTAGTTCGCTATTAGTAATGACAGTGTACGTTAGAACGTTGTAGTTATAGGCATAATTGTGATAGTGGAATTTGGATGAGATTTCTTTGGCCATGGGGAGTGCAGTTTTGATACATTGTAGTAGAAGTCTGTTACTATATTTTTTGTTATTGTTTTGTTTGTTTAGGTTATTGTTAAGATGAACAAGCGTGTCATGCACAAGCAGATTTTTGTTAGATATGATTTTGTATATGTAATTAAGGCAGAGGCGCGTGCTGCGTTCCGAAATTGAGTCAAGTTTCGATTCGGCCAGGAGAACATTGGTTGGTGTGCTTATTCTGAAGCCGAGTGCGTACCTAATGGCAGCATATTGTATCTTTTCAATTTTTTCAATTTGAATTTTTTGTGTAGGAAAAAATATGAAGCATCCGTAGTCGAGAGTAGACCTTACAAAGCTCTTATACAAAATCAAAAGTGTAGACGGGTCACAACCCCACCACGTACCTCTTAGAAATTTAATTAGGTTAAGGGATTTAAGTGATTTTCTATGTATATGATCGATTTGGGGTTGAAACGAGAGTTTGTAGTCTAGGATGATTCCAAGGAAACGTACTGACTCACTGGATGGTATTGTTAAGTTGTTAATTGTGATTTTACTTTGGCCTGGTTTAATATTGTTTTTATTGAAATGCATGAATATGGTTTTATGTGGTGCTAGATCTAAGCCTAGGTCGAATAGATTTTTTTGAATTTGAAGGATTGATTTTTCTAAGGTAGTCTTGTTTTTGTCAGAGGAGAATTTTTTTATGTAAACGGCTATGTCATCTGCAAATTGGGAGACTATGATGCTTTTGGGAAGGTTGGCTGTGATTTTGCTGACATAAATATTGTAGAGAAGAGGGCTTAAGACGCCGCCTTGAGGTACCCCTTTGTGTATGGTTCTTGGATTGTTTTCGGAGGTTTGAGTGAGGATTTGGCGTTCAAAAGTTATGAATTTTATGAATTGGACGATGTTAGAAGGACAACCGATCTGGGCTAGTTTTTCTAAAAGAATTTGGATATTAACGTTGTCGAAGGCTCCGCTTACATCTAAAAAGGCAGCAAGTAGTTCGTTTTTTGAGCTAAAGGCATCCTCAATATTGAGGGTAAGGTTAGTGAGGTTGTCGATTGTACTTTGTCCTTTTCGGAATCCAGACTGGCTTCTGGGGAGAATGTCTTTTGATTCTATCCAAAATTCAAGCTTATTTTTAATCATGGTTTCGAGAATTTTGCACATGCAAGAGGTTAGAGCGATAGGTCTAACCCCGACTCCATCCGACTTGCTAATAAAGTGAATGAACGATTTTTTCCAAGAGGATGGATAACTATTGGTAGTGAACATTTCATTAAAAATATCTAAGAGAATAAGCTTGTATTTTATTGGCAGTAATTGTATGCATTCATAATTTAATCCGTCGAGTCCCGGGGTCGATCGAGCATTTTTACTGTTAACAGCTATGTTAAATTCGGTGAAGTTAAAGGCTCTGGAAAGAAATTCATTTTCATCGCAGTGAGGAAGCCAATCTGGATTCGAGCCTGCCCAAGGTGGACTAATTTTGTTTAGTGCCAATTTGATTGCGTTTTCCGATTGGTGGTGTTCAGAAGTGTGACTGGATCTTATTTTAGTCCATTTGTTTTTCAGAATTTTGCCGGTTCTCCAAACGTAACTAGGATTAGAAAAGTAGTTGATATTGTTGGCGAATTCTATAACGTATTCTCTTTTCTTTTTTTTAAACAGTTTTTTGGCTTCAGCTCTAATTTTTTTGAACTCTATAAAATCGTTAATACATTCTGAAAAATGGTATTTTTTAAAGGCAGCTGTTCTTAATCGCCGAATCCTGTCACACTCTGAGTCCCACCAAGGAACGGGATTGCGATGAATGTGATTATTTACATGTTGCTTCTTAGGTGTGTTGAGAGTAATAGCGTTCGATATTAGTTCGGTGAAAAGCGTATATTTTGCACTGGCCGAGGACTCAGCGAATTCGGTAGAGAGGAACTTTTGATAATTTTCGTCTAAATTAACATATACTTTGTTCCAGTCGGTTCGTATAGAATTAATTTTGAAAGATTTTTTACGGTATAAACTCTTGGATATTTGCAAATCTATAAAAAGTGGAAAATGATCAGAGCCCCAGGTGTCTTTATTAACTTTAACGTTTATTTTGTCTGCAATACTGGAGGAAGAGAATATTAAGTCAAGATTGGAGTTTGAGATTGAACTGGTGTTGTAATGATATTGTGTGCGAGTGATTGTGTTCGTGTTATGAAGAATTAGATTCGAGTTGATGAGGCTTGAGAGTAATCTCTCGCCGTTCGTGTCATTGTTATGGCAGTTCCAGTGTTTGTGGTGTGCGTTAAAGTCGCCCATGAAGATGGTTGAAGGTAGCGAGTCTATGTAATTGAAAATAAAATCCCAAGAATTTTGGGAAAGCGTGTCACCAGGGGCTCTGTAGCAAATGATAATATTCAGCGCGGGTTTAACGTTTGTTATTGTAAGGCCGGCTAGTTCTACGCATTTATCGGGACATATTATATTTCCAATTTCCACGAACGCTAGATTATTACGGATTAAAACTAAGATACCGCCTCCTCTTGAATGTTGTCGATCTTTCCGGAACGTCTTGAAGCCGTTGAGGTGGAAGTTTTCTTCGGGTGATGTTTTGTCCGATAACCAAGACTCCACGCACACAAATATGTCTAGGTTTTCAATTATTTTTTGTAGTTCTTCTTTTTTGTTTCTGATACTTTGAGAATTCCAGAACAGAATTTTTAGATCCTTGTTGATTTTGTCCATACCGATAGTTTTAGATTTATTCATCTTCGTCTTCTTGGTGAGACGAGTCCGATCCAGTGTCGCCGTTAATATGTTTTTGTAGTTTTTTCTTTAGTCGGTAGCACCTGGATTTGAGTTTGCCGGTTAGAGATGGCGAGATTATGTTGATCATGTTGACAAGTCCTTCGATGTCGTCTGTGTATTCTAGTGCGATTTCTGCCGTGTTAGATTGACCATAACTTTTCGTTAAGAAATTACTAAATTGATTGTAGTTTAGGACGTGTGTTTCTGGAGATTCTTGGATGATTCGTTGCACAGCGAGAAGATCATCGTCCGAGTCACTGTTCTTGTTGTTGCTGCTGTCGGTGCGCTGGAGTTTTAGTGGTCTCTTTGGTGTTTTGAAGATATTGTTGAGTGAAAGATTTGCTGAGTTGCTAGGCTGGTTGACGATTGAGGTTTCAGAAGAAGTGGTGGATGGTGGAGGTCTTTTAAGATTATTGATATTGCTTGATGGCTGGACAGGTGGAGCATCCGACTGAGAAGAATTGTGTTGGGCTGCGGAGTTATCTATGGATGTTATAAGTCTAGGATCATTTTCTACGCTTGCGATGTGTTCAGGGCACTGCTTGGCAACGTGTCCTGCTTGTTTACAGAGAAAGCAGTTCGTAGAATCTGTACTAAGGTAGACCCAGTATGGAGTATTATCGTAGGTGATTTGCAGGTTTTCTGGAATTCGACTGATGTCCTCTTCTTTAATGTAGATTTGCCGTCTAAATGAAAGAACGTGAGATCGTCCTTGTTTGTTGAGGCCAGCTCTAATGTATTGCATTTGAGATACCGGAGTTATTCCCGATTGTTTTAGTAGATCGATAAGCAGTTCGTGGGGGATCATTGGGTAGACGTTGGAGAGAACTACTCTTTTATTTTTTTCGATCAATGGTCTAATAGGCAGAATGTGATCTTTCACTTTAATTTTTTGTCCATCAAGCTGTTCAACTAGGGATTTAGAGTTTAAAAACACGCACACTCTTTTTCCAGATATTTTAGAAACAAATCTGACGTTTTCGATGGCGATTACGTTTTCAAGGCCGTCCAGGTAGTCATCATTGGTTAGTCCTTCAATGGAGTCGATTATTATGGCTTCTTCTTTTTTTGGAGACATGGCGTTGGCGTAAGTTTTTCTGGCTTGGGTTTGAGTTGCACTTTGACTGGTGAGGTTGTCATGGCCCCCGTTTCCGGAAGTCAAATGACTCATTTTGTGGTTATAGCTTTACAAACTGCAAATGCAGCTTGCAAGCTTGGGATTTATTTGAAATCGTCCGTATGATTTAAAATCGGTTATAGCACTTCAAACGATAGACACTAGGTAACAGGTTGTTGACTTCGCGGCACGAGGCTCAATCACAACACGTCTGCTCGCTTCAAGTGTTTGGACGAGACTCCTACTGCCGTTCTTGTCATGACGGGGAATTTTCAACTTTTGAACCGAGCGTTACAACGATTTAAGTAGTATAAGCAGCGATTGCACCAGACACAGACTGTACAATAATCGAAAATCTGCCTGTTTTGATTTCAGACTCCATGGTTCCTATAATGCTGTGCCTGCTGATCGAGAAGGGCCTGGCGATGGTGAGTTGAAAAGCGAAAATCACATCCAACGCGCAAAAAGCTCTTCATCTTCATTAGCGAGCTCGCGAGGTCCGAAAATCAGAGCAACAGCGGCAGTATAGCAGCAGCGCGCAACACGTCGTCAATTATTTGCATCAGCTTCTTTCCGCCGAGTCATCGATCACGTCATCGCTCGCGTCCAGCTGAATTTCCTGCTTTTCCCCGGATCGTTGTGCGACCCCGGATGCCCGAATACGCGCACAGGCAGAGAGAAAACGCGTCGATCTCTCTCTCTCTCTCTCTCTCTCTCTCTCTCTCTCCGCGCATATCCACGCATATGTATATGTATATGGATATGCGAGTGAGATGGAAACATTGACACGAATTAACGAGGTACTCACCACCCTGCAAATTTCGGTCGCTCGCGGAGTGTGCAGATTGCCGAGCTGCGCGTAAATGCAGCGTGCGCATTTACGGGAGACGCAATCGATTATACAGGCGCGAGTGTCGGGGGGCGTGTGTATTGATACACGCGGTTACATCTCTATAGAAAATCGCTTCCGTAAACTCGCGAGGGCTCTTTCCGTGTGTACACGTATACTTGGCTGAAGAGACAAATGGAAATTTGTCTTCCGGCCGAGTCGGCTAAAACGCCCGGTAGTTAGCTTTACGTCCCAGCGTAAAACTGAATTGCGTCCTCTTTCCGCGACTCGCCTTTTACGACGGGAGAGTTCGGAACTGCGCGCCTGGATTAACGTCGCGCTGCTGCTGTGTCGCTGCTTCGATTATTAATTTAGATATCGAGCTTTACGTCGCGGGTGACCCTTCGGTGCGGGAATCATCGGAGAGAGCTATAGAGAGGAAGAGCCGCTGGAAGCCGTAAAGCAGAGCTGATTTTCTCGAGTCAGTCGGAATGGGCAAATGCAATTTGCCAAATACACAGCGCGCTCGGCTCTCTATATTTACAATGTCGGACGGGGGCGCGGCGAGAGGGGAATAAGGGAAATCGGACTTCCGGAAGGCAGAGCAAAGGCAGCTCGCTCTTTAGCTATTGAGTTAAACAGGTATATAGCCAGCTCCGAAGCAGTAGCAGCAGCAGCAGTGCGCGCCCCGGTACTTTGGTAAACGTTGTAGAGTTTGTCGAGTATCTCGGACGCAAGTAAGAGATCTTCACATTGAAGTGATTGGTTCAAGGGGTTTGTTGCAGCAGCTACGGATACTCGCAATTCACTCGCTAGCTCTCAAAGGGGCTTCGCGCAAGTTTCCTCTACTCTCGGTCGGCACGTATAGCGTTTCGAGAATGTTTTCGAATTGTTTCGCGAACCGGACGAAGAACCAGCGCTCTGATTGCTAATTCTCACTTTGTTTCAGGAGCTCCTGGCTCACGGACCTGGCATGGTGTTCCACGTCGTCAACCTCATAGTGATGGTCCTCATGCCGATGGTCGTCATCCACGTGAAGGAGTCTGGATTCAGTCTGAGTGAGTTATCGTCATCGTCCTATCCCGGACACTCTATCAAATTACTCGCTGCCAGAGCGGCGACAAACATCGTTACGCGAGACACACACACACACACACACACCACGCTTCGCGCTATTTATTTTTCCGGCGTCTCGGAATCCCGTCTAATGAAACGAGCAAACCTGGCGCTGCTGCGAGAGAATAAACTCGGGAGAGAAAATTCGAGCTCTCTCTCTCTCTCTCTCTCTCTCTCTCTCTCTCTCTCTCTCTCTCCCGCCATTATAAAACGGAGCGCGCACCGCCACCGACAATGAGTGTGTGCTCACTCGTCTAAATCACGTCGGCCGCTGCCGGGGCGTATTTATTCTGGCAAAGTCTACCTCCTTCGTTTTTCCGTACAGCCGCGGCGCGCGCAGGAAAAACTGGATCGAACAAACACATGAGTATAGTCGCATCGCGTGTATAGTCGAGGAAAGAGACTCTCCGTATAATAATCACAATTGAACAATGATCCACTTAATTCGAAGACTCGACGCACGTCGTCATGCAAATAACGCGACGCGGGAATATAAGCACACAGTCGCGTCGGCGGCGGCCGCATGCAAATGTAATTACAAAGCTGCCGCGGCGCATCTCGTTGTACTTCTGGCCGCGCGCTGACTTGATCTATTACCCGCTTGGCGCGACCCCGAATGATCGAGCGACTCGTCGATGTCCCCGGGGAGCGCGCGAATTTTCCGCGCGCTGATTAATTAAAATATTCAGCCGACGACGTTTCAATTACACCACGGTAGCTCGGTCATCGATCAACAGTAGGATCAAACGGGAGAAGTCCCAGCTCGAGTGCACGCGACAAGTCGGTGCATTTAGTCGAGTGGCGCGCGAGCTGAGTGGCCGAGCAGCTGCTCCTTACACTGCACTCGAAAGTATCGCCGAGTGGCGGATGAGTAGCCCCTTGTACATTCTTGGCTCGCTTTCACTCGCCTATAAAACGACTGAGAGCGAGCTATTGGGACTGCACAGCGGCAGTGGCTGAGAATAACGCGCAAACACGTCGTCTGTGTCCTGCGGACGAGCTTCGTGCGCATGCATTTTCAAACTAGGGACACGACGTCGCGGCGTCTCCAAACGTGAGCTGAATCGCTGCCGCAGTCGCTCGTGTGAACGAAGCATCTCGCGTGATGTCCATCTCAATCGTACCGCTGCTTCTGCGGATTAATTAATCGCATAATATCCTTTCGAGTAGTTATACACCTAGAGACGCTGCGGGTGGCTATAATCATTTTTCCAAGACCGCGGGGTAAAAGAGTTTGTTTGTCTTCTGTCGTCGGTGGGCAAATTGCGTTTCCTTATACTCGTGGCGGAAGTTTCGAACGCCGGCTAAACAAGTTCGAAAATAGTACGATGGCCGGCTGCCCGCTGAAATTTGATTAATTACTTTGTTTAGAAAGTTTGTAGGAAAATACGGTTTATACTCCGACTGTCCGTGTGTATAGCCGCGTGCGTATGTGCGCTAGACAGGTATATGCGAGCGGCTGAGGTGCTCTCGAGAGTTTTGGTCGATGAAAGCCCGCAGTCACGTACAAAACCCCATTCGCCGTCACCGCCGCCGCTGCAGCGCATTGCAATAAAAACGGGGGGTGGCTGCCGCTGCAGCGGGCGCAAAAAGTGAGTCGAGTATTTGCCCGCCGCGTTAAGTGCCACTCGGTCTCGTATTGTTTTGTGGAAAGTCCTTAGACTCGCGCGCACTTCGGCCGCGCTCTCCATATACACGCGCAGACGGCCCAGACGTGCGGCATATTATATATATATATATATATATATATATATGTATATATATAAGCGCGCTATCATTAACGGACGAATGACTGCCCTAGCCTCATAACTCGCGGACGGAAGTTCGTAAAACTTTGCCATCTCCGGCGAAAATTTTCGAGCACGCGCGACGAGTACGCGGCTGTATAAAAGAAGCGACACAACTCCGAAATTGAAGTTAAATGATATCCGTCCGTGCTCTCGTGGTTCGAATTACGCGCGCCTTGGAGAGTATTATAGTGTACATCTCGAGGCAGCTTGCGCGCGCGCGTACAAAGAACGAAAAGTTCAGCTCGAAGAGTAACGAAATTATAGAACGGCTATCAAAGTTTCTTGAAAATTAGACACGCATCTTTTGCTTCGTTAAGAAGGTCATTTCCTCGCGCTAGCTTCGTTGAATTTACGAGAAGCATATCCTTGGGAGCGGAGTAGGGCATTCGCGTTTGTTGCCAACACCGGCTCTAGAGAGAGGGGCAAGTTCGTTTTATTCGGATTATTACATCAGTTAGTATTCCGGCTTGTTTACTCTCTCGGCTTGCTCGCTTACGCCAAGAAAGTCGGCATCCGCGTCGAGGGACCGGTGTAGCTACTACTACTACTACTACTACTACTACTAGTGCACAGCCTCTCTGCGCCTTGGATTCGCCGGGATTAGCGAGTTGCGGCGATTTGTTATTCAAAATTCGTGCAAAGTCGCGCGAGCGTGCATACAACGGCGGAGGGAGACGACGCGAGCGCGGGCTTCCGGTTGGCGTACGAATGTAATTTCCGCCGACACGTGAAAGCTCCAGCCTCGTTTTATCCATACCCTCTTTGTTACTTTTAACTCCTCTGGCTCTGGATTAGCCGAAAGTGTAATGCGATAAAGAATTTTTCGAAATTCGAAATAACTTTCTCGACGATACTCCGGCGGATTAGCATCGTCGTCGTTGTCGTCAAGAGCAGCTCGTTGACGCGTGTGCGATTTTTACGCGCATCGGGTATACATACTTTTAAAAATTCAGGCCGACGCGAGGCAACGCACGTACGAAGGCCCTCGAGGAAGAAGTCAATTTCGCGCGACGAGTTCGGCAGTAGAGCGTGAAACGTCGAGTCCCCTGAAAGGGCCACCCCCCCCCCCCCTCTCCGCTCGCTCTCTATATGCCATAGATATAAGTATGTAGCGTACGTCGTTCTCGCGCGCTCGCGGAGTATATAGGGAGCAAAACTTGAGGGAAAAGATGCGACTACTGCCTTTCAATTGCATTTGTACTCGGGACTCGTAACATCGTTATCGTTCCGCACTCGGAGGTGCGTACGTGGCTGCGAGGTCCTCGGCGAGTTTGTTGAAAAAAGGAAGGGGAAGGAATTGCGTCGGCAGCCGTATCTATTTGGGAGAAAATATCAAAGTACAAACGAGAAAGAGAGAGAGAGAGAGAGAGAGAGAGAGAGAGAGAGTCGCGAAAAGTCGACGCGCGGCTGAGAAAGATAAGCCTTAATCGGAATAACGGCTCGGGTCGGTAGGTAGGTAGTTTTAAGTTACGTGTACAAACACACATAGAGACAGACAATCCAGCCGTAGCAACCAGGAACAATAGTTGGAGTAATCTCGTGTCGCTGCGGCGCGGCTCTCTCGCTCTCTCTCTCTCTCTCTCTCCTCCTTATATCCCCTCGTAATACTCTAAGTCTACCCCCAGTGTACGGAGCAGGAGCTATACACGTGTATCTAGGTGGCGGCCGGGCCAGCTCTGCAGCCGGAGAGCAGCAGCAGAGGATATGTATTTACATATGGAACGACGCGACGACGCTTTGGAGCCCGGCCAACCTGTTAGGTTAACTAGCTCGTTGCAGAACTCTTCTCCCACTCCACGAGAAACGCGCGCATAGATGCAGCCGTCGTTTATACCGGATAATCCGTCCGAAATTAGGCCGGGAAATTGGTTTCCCCTCTGCGTGCGACACATAACGCGAAAGAATGGAGATACTCTCTTGTAACGGCCGCCGCTACTGCAGCTTCTGCGGTTAGCGCCCGAGGCTGCACTCGTCTGCTCGACTGTACTCGCGCGCGCGCGCCGCCGCGGTGTCTCCTGGATGGAAGGATCAAAGCTGCGAAGAGTCAAGCGCAGAAGCCGCGGGCTCGGCCCGGGATATTGTAAATTGAAATGCTGCTGCTGCTGCTCTCTCTCCCTCTCTCTCTCTCTCTTAGCGCATCTCTTCCTCTGTTCGGGGCTGCGTGAATTTTTCGAATTTCAGCCGGGGGATTTTAATATTTGCCGGCGCTAGTGGATCTGGCTTTTTATGATTTTCGGAATTTCATCAAGTTCTCGAGAGGATTTGCAGGGGCTCGCTTTTTTATTATGTATACGCGAGTGAGCTCGGGCTGGGAATTTTATTTTCCAGCCAAGATTGAAGTTTCTGGCTATAGAGACGCGAGTTCATGCGGATTAGCTGTTGCGCTTGAGTGACACGCGACGGATAAGGAAAAAGATAAAAGACTCGCTGCTTTTAATTGACTCTCTTGGAGGATACACGGCGCAACATGAATTTCGAAGGAAACTCCTAGGGATAAAGTATAGTCCGGATAAAAAATGCATGAAAATGTTTCTGCGCCGTGAAAATAATACGAGGGGGGAATTAAGTGGTCTGCTCGCACCCCATCGATAGTTCGTCCGAGCGTCGAATCTAAAAAAAAAAAAACGGCTTTCCCGATACACCGTTCCATCTCGAGCGCGCTTATTAGAAGCACCGTAAAAATCTCCATAAAAAAGCTCGCATATACGTATCGCCGCCATCCACTCGGCATAAAATTACTCTGCCCCCGCAGCCTCCGCTTAATCGACACAATAATTAATCGCTTAATACGAAAGGCGCTCGCGCATCCCTCTTGCGCGCAATTAAAAGCCGCAGACGCTAAGCTCTCGATCGGTGCGCAAAATTCAGAGCCGCGCTCCGCGCGTTTATCATGTACACATTCGCCGAAGGAAAATCTCGAAGGCCGCTCATAAAAATACCCGGCGCGCATTAGTCCCCCAAGAGGCACGAGTCGATTGGCACCTTTTAACGCGCTGCGCACAGAGCCCCTTTCTCCGTGGGATCGGGATATCTTCCGGCGCTAAGCTCCGAAGGACCAGAGGATATACTGTATTACTACAGTCCGGATTCCCCGAATTTCCAAACTGGCTCGGCTAGCCGAGAACGCTCGCTCTGGAGAGGCGGGGGATAGCATAGGGATCTTGCGCGACTCCTCTGCAGAGATCGAAGTTATTCGGTCGCGTTAAACCGCAGGAGAACGTTTCCGTGGGCCATCCTCCGCGCAGTAGGCCAGATAATATTCGCGGCTGTATTACGGGGGAAGTCGTATTTTACTCGGCCGCAAATATTTAATCGGCCCACCGGGCCATTACGCCGGACGTGCCGAGACTTTCGCTCGTGTTGGCTGTATTATGCTGGCTCTCGGTTTTATACGAGCAGAGTGCGGGTTGGGAGAAACTGCGCTGAAAAGACTGATGAAAAGTAACGAGGTGCGTGCGAGCTTCGCTCGATTACATTTTTGCGCGTCTCGCTTTTTTCCTATATCCCTCGCTGAACTGCTAATCGCGTTTATGATATGGGTATATATACTCGTACATCGTTGTTTTATATTTTTTCCGGCCCTGCACTTTCCTTGTTTTATGAGGTTTTGGGTGTAGAGACGGGGGGCGTGTGTGAGTGAAAATGGTTAGAGCTCGACAGAGGATTCAGTTGTATTTTTGGCACGAGTAAGTGTGTTAATATAAATAAAAATTAAGATGAATTGATTTTGAATATATAGTATAATGATTTATTCTCGTCATCTCTGGTAAGGACCAGTGCAAACCCTATCGAATGTTTATCGTGCTATAGCTAAATCCATAGATTTCAATATTCTTGAGATCACAAGTTCAAAATTGTCCTTAATATCAATTGAGCGAGCGATTATATCGAAATTTCGAAACAAGTGAGAGGAAGAGAGGATATCTCGATCTTGAAGTAAATCTCGAAGTTGGTTCAATCGAATCACGAGCGTAAGTTAGCGTTCATCGCAAAAGTAAATTAACAAACACTAGGGTTAGATCAGGCACGCAAGCGCGCGAATGTCTCAAGGGGGACTTCAAACGGTCAAACGGGTCTAGAAAGTTGTATTTTTTCGCGAGGAATCGAATGTGGGTAATGAGAATAAGTTGACGCTATCGGTTCGGCCGCTGCGAAGCATTTTCCAAAAATCAACATTTTTCGGACCTTGGCAATCGATTCGAGGAGTCCACTGGGCCTAGAAACTTGCTTAGTAAAGTTGCAAATGCAACGTTCTTAGAACGTTCTTACAACGTAGCGTGCTATAATTGGGGAAGATGAAAACTCTTGCCATACTTAGATGCATTAAATAATACAATAATACTATGAATTCTAGTATAATTTCTATGAATAAAAATAAACGTATTAATCAAGTACTTTCTTTTCGATCAATAAAGTTTCTGAAAATTAAACTCATACTCAATAAGCTTTTCATATTTGCATTTACGTAATTATCATAGTTTTCAAGGAAATAAGTAAATAAACACTGTGTTATTTCAAATTGAAACGCTTTCTTACGCTTAATAGTATGCCTTACTACAAATTAATGAGGATGTTTTGAGATTTTTTTTCATTCATAAAATCACTTATTTCTACTTTCTGCTAAGTATTTCAACAAAGATTTAATAGAAAAGTTTTAGGCACAACTTTAAGTAAATACATGACGTATAATTCGACACGTCATTGATATAAATTATTGCGACTCAGCAACAACGATTTGATAAAAATCCCTTGACCCCATTGTTCAGTGTATCTATGATACTAGTCCTTTATATAAAAATCCTCTTCGAGAATCTCGAATCTCGATCTCTAAACAAGTGAGTGGAGTGAGTCGCGGTTAGCAAATGTAAATTAACAAACTGACGGCTGAATTCAAATGCGACTATGGGACTAGAATGACCATACGCTAATGCTTGCGCACGCAATAAAAAATTTCACATCTCCTACCCTGGTAGAGCGTTAACGGGTTTCGCCCGTTAAGTTATTAAAAAGTAGCTAGAAACGGTAGCTAAAAACGCTTCTGTTCGGCAGCTTATTTCATGCTGAAACCTGCTAATAACCTGTTAAGATATTCAAAGCAAACTCTGTCTCGGTAAATTATCGACCGACAAGGAGTCAAGCTCAGATTAACAATGTAAATCGAAAACTCGTGATGTATACATCGGGAGGTTAGGCCGGGCCTCGCGGGAATCCACGCTGTCGCGCTATTTCCCGCGCACCGCACATGCGCAGTGTGTTTATTTTTCAGAATTAGCAGGTTTCAAGCGGTAAACCGGTATTAAATGACACACTCCGGCTAGCAGGTTTCTAGCTAGAAACACGTTAAAAAAGTATAAGGTATAAGGTATCAAGGGGCGCGGTGGCGCTCCGATGGCAAGTATAAGTTTTATACACTGTGCCGTCGGGTGCACCGCGACCCTATTATACTTTAAATTTGCTAGATAACCTATACATGTTTTACGAATCTTTCTATTATATTGTTTCATCCGATATGAATGTTCATGTATGAGTATTCTATCTCAAAGATTTTAATTAGATCTTTCTAATTACCGTAGCATTTTGCTGAAAAAATTTCTCCTTCAGCAAATTAATTAAGATTGAAAATTCATTTGTGATTTTTCTTTAATTTTTCGCCTCCTCGATTCTCTCTTTTTTAGGCTCAGTCGCTTTCAACAATACTGAGATTGTTGGTTATGGGAGGTTAGAAGCGCATATAAAGCCACATACTAAAAATAACTATTTATTTATATTTATACGAAACGCAAACGTAAATAAAAGACTTCAAGCGAGTTATCCACTGGACCGCCGCTGCGTCGACGCTGCAGAGAGCCGATATTATATATACCTATACCTATAAAAGATCGACAGAGAGAGGTGCCCGCCAACCGCACAGAGCAGACGGAGCGGAGCATGCTTTAAGTACTTATACCTAAGTACAGTCTGACGAATCGGATCGCTGTGTTGCAGTAGAGAGCCGAGCATACGGAGCAGACGAAGTGCATCCACGAGTTAGCCAGATCCATATATAACTATCAAAGGCTCTACGTGCCTACGTAGAGTGTGTAGAACGTAGGTACGTAGAACCTGTGATCCTTTATAGTCATCAGTCATGCTCTCTTGGCTGTTAACTTTAGGGTCCAGCCGCACTATAGTTTGCTGAAATTCCCCAGGTGCACCTAACCTTTCCCCGGAAACGTACTAGGCAAACAGCAGTGTTAACGAAAGTACAGATCATTTTGCAGCTCAAGTGTTAGTGTCAACGTCATTTAGGACCACGAGGTTATTATATACATGCATGTGCGCCAGTGCGTGGACTGTGGTGTGAGTTCAGGACTAGTAGACACGAACAACTTTGCATTCTGTTGTCTGTCTGGCTACTGCTCTGAAGTTAAGTAAAGATTAATTAAGTTAAGAAGTAGATTTGCCTTTCTTCAGGACGACTCAAGCACCAGCATGGATCACCAGTGCAGATACAGACACGACATGTGAACGTTTGAGAGAATATGGACACATCAGCGTGCTGAATCAGGGATTATCCATCATCCTGGGACCCTTGGCTCATGCACATCGATGGACTGAAGAGGGGACACCGACCAATTACTCTATAAAACATGCTGGCCTGCGGCACTAACATCGAGATCAACAGCGTGATCGGCGGACATCCCAAGCTCGGCTTCAACTTCATCGAGCTCTCACCGCTTGTATACCCCGGTCTTCTTTTCCCATAACCTCATTTGCTTATTCCTCCGAAACGTGCGGAAGGCGGCAAGGTCTAATTTATTAATCTTCCGTTACAGCAACTTTAATTTTAACCTGAGCGCGATACCGCCTCGATCATAGTCATCGATGTAGCCGAATTCGCCGTAGCCGCTTTGACGGACAGCAAGCAATACTTCGACTTCGCACTTAAGACCGAACAACAGCAATATAGCGGCTCCTGATGGGCAGCGCGTTAGACAACGAGCCCGAGAATGAGTTACGCACGAGGAGGAACCGACGCTTCTCCAGGAGATCGGCAGTGCCACAAACGTTCAGCATCAAGCTCAGCGTACCCACGACACCCTGCAACAAGTCCAAGCCTATCATCAGTACTGACCACCACGTGAAGGTCACCGATAGCGTACCTCCCGACAAAAATTTGTGTCTAATATAAGCGCTAAGCGCTCGCTAGCAATTTATGCACTTGATTTGTCGCATATAAAGAGATTGTTACAAACACGACGTGTACGTGAATGCTAGGTACGCAGAGAGTAAACACAGCAGCGTGCTCGGCACCCCTGGCTCACATCGATAGACTGCAAACTATGACTTGCTGGACTGCGACATATAGAGAGTAAGTCAACAGCGTGCGTGATGCGCGGATAATCTAAGCTCAACTTTAACTTTGCCAAGTTTTCGCTACTGGAGTTCGACGAATATCGTGTCGACGCAACTCTAACCTCAACGACCATTTTGGCTTGCACCAGAACCATACACAAAGGCAACAGAAATTGCTCTAATAGATAAGATCTCGACTGTACTCTTCTTCCACGACCTCATAACGCTTGTTTCCCCGAAATTAACCGAAGACTACGAGGTCTTCTTCTTCTCCCACAACTCAAGAACGAATTCGAGAAATGCGACTATAGCAACGATCTCAGCGAGTCCGAGGACGAGGAAAATGACGAGGACGTCGAGGACGATAAACGAAAACTTGCGTGGATCGTTGCAGACACGACGTGTGAATTTCGTATGAAGATGTAGAATATCCACACAAGTGCGCTGGATCAGAGACCAGTGCAGGACCACCGGCTATAACAAAGATGGACTAGATACTGAACATCGACAAATCGCACCATCAGAACATACTGGACTGCGATGTAAGATTGAGACCGATAGTGAGTTCGGCGGGCACTTTAAGCTCGTCTTCAACTTCACGAGCTCTCTCCACTTGTCCTCTAAGACGAACCCGTCGGTTGCAAGGACGGCCTCCGTGGCTGGTCGTTCGACTTTTATACCAGAGGCTCCTTAAGGAGGTTCATCTGGTACGTCGCTAGTCAAAAAGAGGATAATTTTTATAAATTCTTATTTCCTTTTGATACAAGAGACATAATTTATTTAGGACTTATAAAAAGCTAATTTATAACAAAGAATGATTTTAGATAACGATATCGAACTCTTTATGTGATAAAAAAATTTAATACAGACGACATTTGACTTCGTTTTTGAGGTTAAGTGCGCATTCTTTTTATTAGATCAATTAATTAGTATACATAGAGGTGCCCATCAATCGTTTTCAAAAGCAATTTGATTTCATCAAATATTAGTTTTCTCATACAAAAATTTGCAATGAAAACTGTTTGTTAATTCAATTATTATTTGCAAATTAAAACGAGGAAAATGTGATTCTCCATAAGACTAAAAATGGAAAAAATACTTTTATTAATATCTCGTCTCAAAGGTATCCAAATGACTCAAAATTTTGCATAAGCTTTTTATTTAGACATATCTACGTGTGTGAATTTTTTCCCCCGAATCTGTTTGTTATTTCTAAATCAGGTGAACCTCCTTAACGGCAACTAGATACGTCTAACACCAAGACCTCATACGTTCAATTATTCCTCTGGAGTCAAAAATAAATTACGAAATCTTCCTTCTTCCGTTAAAGCTGTTTCAACCTCGGCATAGAAGTATTGTGACGAGGAAATTAAGCGCTTTTTAGGGCCTTAATCGAAAGTTATAGCGAAATTTTCTAAGTAATTCCACACTGGGCGCGTCTCTCCTATCGCCGCATCTTACGAAGACTAGGATAACTCAGATTTCTAACAAAGAGTAGTGCAACTCTATACTTTACCGTTTGCCTTACAACAATGACTTTACTAACAAAAAGAGCAAAAAATTTGAGTTGTGCAAGTCTTTGTTGGAAATCAGAATTGTGCTAGTTTTCGTAAAAAGTGACAATATTAAGTAACATCCTCTTAAGAGATTGTTTGGGTAAAAAACATTTCTTTATAAGTTTATTTCAAACTCATTAAAAGGTTATGAAATCAGTTAAAAAAAAAAACCTTTTACAAGGTAAAATGTTGGCAACTATATTGTTTTGTGTCCATCGCTCACCAATTTGTATTTTAGTATTATAATTATGATTTCTCTTCTAAAAAGTCATGAAATCCTTTAAGAAATTGTCTAATGTTTATAGCTTACAAATGTTTTTCTGTATTTTTATCATAAGGTATTGCTTTAATGGAAATGTAGTAAATCGAGTTTAAAATGGTCAATTAGTTGTTAGGAAAAAAATAAGTCTGTTAACACTACTAGCATCAATAAATTCATTACTTACTACACCAAGAAGAATCAAGCTTATTATAACTTCAAGATGAAATAAGCCGCTTTGTGATTCCCATGATTCTTCTCACCACATTCATAATCTGATTTTCTAAAACGTAATACCGTAAGCCCGAATTAAGCATAGTTCCGTCGCAATAGAAAGGTTCACGGCAAAATCATCAAAATATGATAAGTAATATCAAGTAAATTCCTCCCTAAAGATATAAGATGGAAAAAGAATCATTAATACAATATTGCGATTTTCATCTTGAAGCTATAGTGAAAGATCTTCCAATTCGTCTTGGAGTAAGGTATTATGACCCTTTTTGTCCAGTGCAGCGTAGCCTTATGAATGCAAGAGAACTGACCTAAAGTTTAATAAAAGCCGACTGCCCAGTCAATTGTGCTCTCCTAAGCTACGCCCTGTCCTATTCTGCTAGTGGAAGATAATTACATGGGATCAACTCATTCTTCGATTTAAATATTCGCTACTATTCGATACTAAAAGGATAGGTTTACTCGAATTCAAAATCAGAAAACTATATGCACGTCCAATCTATTACGATCACGTAGTCCACAATATAACAGTATACGTACGCACGCATGCACGCACGCACGCACGCAACACACACACAGACAAAACCATCTGCACGGACATTTTATAAAACATGAAAACTCTCAAAATATACTAAGCTTTAATTATCAAATTAATGTTTAACAAAAATAATAATGTTCAGTCACACAGAGTACTAACAGGGTGAGAGTTGAGAATTTGATCTTAATATCTTTTAAACTAAAAGGTTTCATAAGCTACAAAAAGAACCTAGCCGAAGTGATCAAAAATCAATCTTTTTCTAAATTTCAACTCAATTTAAACCTTTTCACTCCCGTAATCGTACGACATAAAAAAACATTTTTTTTTAGTTTTGATTTTATCTCAAAAACTGTCAAAATTGCTTAAAATTTTTACAACTGTTAGATATCGTTGTTTTTTATTGTCATGAATTTTTCAAAAACATTTAACTATTTATTTTTTGACTATATATGTTTATCGAAAAAATTACCTTTTATATCATAAAAAATGAACAGATCAGTCAATCTAGAAAATCTCGCGGGAAAAGTTGAAAAAATTTATGCTTCTTTTAGAACACTATTTGTTGAATATATTGTATAAATCATATCATTATAAAAAAAGCAAAAATATTTTTTCAAAAATAGAAAAATGGCTATAATATGGCCATAAATGGTCAGAATCAATAAAAAAAAGATGACCTAAAATTCAGAATTAGAAAAAAATATATGCATGTTAAATTTTATTACGATCCGTCGCATGTACAGACACACCACACACACACACAACAGCATCCGCAGGACATTTTCTAAAAACGTATGATCGTACTCCAAACACCTCAAATGCGTTTCCACGAAGTATAGCAAAACTGAAAATTTACTATTACAAAGCTTCCCTCTTAGGAGGAACAATAAGATGGTTGTACTTTTCAAAATTATTCTTTTAATGCTTACTTACCGTCCCGTTGTCTCATAGTCTATCGATGAAACACTCGAATTATTACTTTCAAGGTGTGAATCTGTTAAATGATATTGATTAAAATCACAACATTTTTTATTATAATCTAAGGAGCTTTACTATCAGGATGTTGGCGAAAAACTCTTCAAATATACCATGTTTGTTGCAAAGAAAAAATCTCAAAGCTAAATTTAATAATTTGAAAAAATAGTAAGTAGTTTTGATATGATAATATTATTTCTACTTTGATAATCTTGCTTTATGATCCGTTTCGATTGAAAAGGCGATAAATTTTCATATTTATGTGGGTATTTGTCGGTAAGTAATTAATAAGTTATTTTTAGTAAGTATGCATATGATTTACTCTATACACATCGTAGACTATAAGACAACGGGACGGCAAGTAAGCATTAAAAGAATAATTTTGAAGCTCCTTAGATTATAATAAAAAATGTTGTGATTTTAATCAATATCATTTAACAGATTAACACCTTGAAAGTAATAATTCGAGTGTTTCATCGATAGACTATGAGAGAACGGGACGGCAAGTAAGCATTAAAAGAATAATTTTGTGACATAAATTCGTAGGGAGGGACTTTACGACGTGCAACGACAACCCAATAAGAGGAAGCCATATTGTTTAGAGAAATCGGTTTTTACATTTCAGCTCTTTACTTAAGAACCCTTTAACGAAATCGTTTGAAAATTTAACAGCAGATATCTTCGTTTATGGCGAATCACCAAATATAATTTTGAAGCATTTGACTACATTCTTTTAGAGATATAAGGAATCAAAAAATTTTCAAAAAAAAATTCAAACTTTCATATCTCAAGAACCATAGGGGTTTTAAAGCTGCACAATGAACTTAGACAAAACATATAATATCTACCTTTTCCCAAAATCTCAAGTGCAACCAGGCCTTTTTATGCCCGTAATCGAGAGTAAACAAAAACTCATTTCTTTTCAGTTTTCGATTTATTACTGAAAAAATAATTAGTCAAATCACTTGAAATTTTAATGGAATATAGTTTGACACGTAACCCATGAACATATTTTTTTTTCGTGAGGTTATGATGTTTAGTTTCAGAGATATGAATTTTTTTTTTAAAAATCACCTTTTTCATTTTATCTGCCGAACGGAGCGGTCAGTCCCGAGGACCAAATGGGAAAAAGTAGGTAATTATATTATCTTTCAAATGCATTTTAGCTGAATTGTTTGTAACAATGGAATGATTGAAAAAAACAAAAATAATGTTTTTCGAAAATCAGAAAATGGCCATAAAAAAAAGTAATTGAAAAAATAAAAAAATTAATGTTTTTCCCGAATTCAGAATCCAAAAATAGATATGCATATCAAATTTGATTGATATTGACGGAGTAGTTTCAGAAATATCACGACACACACACACACACACACACACACACACACACACACACACACACACATCCATACGGACATTTCCTAAAAACACGTAATTCGAACTTCTAACATCTAAAAACATGTTTCTATGAAGTTTTAGCGAAACTGANAAAGCTTCTTCTAGGAGGAGGTAAAATTAAGTTCAAACGTTACCGACTGAGAATATTATAATTATTCCTATATTTTATAGTACATTTTACTATCTTATAGTAAAAATTTCATTTCGAAAGTTTAATGAAAACCATCACTTATAATGAATTTTACTATAAAAGATAGTACAAATTAGTACCATCCGAGTCTGTCCTCACTTTACTATCCGAGATAGTTATTTTTACTATCAAATTTCTCTCAGTGTACAATTTTTGAGTCCATTTTCAATGTCTATAGAACCTTTATTTAACTGCAATGAAATGAATTTCACTGGATCTACTCTTTTGAGAACTGCCAATGGAAAAATGAAATCTCTGGTATATAATATTCATTTTAATACTCGTATTTGTGCAAAAATGTAAATTAAATTCAAGCTGGATAATACTTCGACTGGAGAGAACAATTTGAATTCTAAGTAATGTAACAGTACTTCTCTTTCTTTTGTTGGTATACTCCGAAAATGAAATTTCATCAAATTTAATTTAAATTCTTTTCTCGCAGAAACTCGCGCCTTTCCTTTCTGGAATAAAATATTTCTAGGTAATCCAAAAATCGAAGAACGTCAAAGGAATAGTTTGAAACGCAGTCAATCAAAATTCCTGGTAGAAACTGACCATATCCCTCACACACGAATCGACTAATAACGTCACTCCTCTCGATTACAGTCGAATCAGGTTCAATCATGCGACGCAAACGCGCAAAGTACAATCGATTCCTCCTCGCGCACACACAGATAGTCACAGAAGCTCACTCTGGCAGTAGAGTCGCATCATACGGCCCTTACGCACGAGGAAGCTCACAACGGCGCCGATTACAGTCCCGTGCCAACTCCGTCGGCTGCCAGAGTTCAAATGTCCGTTGAACCGACCCGCCTGCACACCAGAGTCAAGTCGAGAGAGGGAGTAGGAGTTTTATTATAACGCCGTGAGGTAATCGATCCTCGACACTTTGTATACAAGAGCTCGGCATGTCGGCGAGGGCAGCAGGAAGCGGAGAGACAGCGCGCGAGCGCGGGTGTCGGCGGTAACGAGACGCTGATCGATTGCAGTAAGTGGCGCGGGGGGAATTCGAAATTCCCGCGTCCAGCTGTTTTGCTTTTTCAGCGCTAATCGCTTATTCCAGCCCGAGAGCGCGGGCGATTATACGCCGCTGCAAATTACTCTCTTTCTCGTTGCGTTGCTTTTGCTTCTGGATAGCGTTATAATTAAAGTCCGGACAAGTTAATTATTCTCGGCGAGTCGGGCGGGTGTGTATACAAAAGCGCGCGAGTATGAAAGACACCTCGAGAAACATAGTATACAAGGTGAGAATAAATAAAGCGAGAATAAAAGGCGCGCAGTCGGTCTTCTCGCGAGCAAGCTAACGTCAACTGCAATATCTATATCCGACGCTCACGGGATACAAGCCTGATTAATTCAGACGTACAACCTTCTCTCCTCTCGAGCAACGCGACTCTGTTGCACATGTGTGTGTGTGTGTGTGCGTGTGTATAAACACACATCTTCGAGGAAGTAGCTGATCCTTTCGCAAAAACGATTTTCCCGGGGCGCGCGCACACGTCCCATATAATAAGGAGCGAGCGAGCGACGAGTCCATAACGGCGCAGTGGCGGCGAATAAAGGCGGAAAACAGAAAATATCCGATGCGCGCTCTCTACCTCTTTCTCCTCTCCGCGGAATTGAAAGCTACATCCCGTATACGTATACACACAGCGCGAGTAGCAGTATAGTAGCTGCGATGCTGGAGGGCGAAGAGAAAGAGAGAGAGAGAGAGAGAGAGAGAGAGAGAGAGAGAGAGAGAGAGAGAGAGAGAGAGAGAGAGAGAGAGAGGGAGAGAGAGAGNGAGAGGTATTCGAGCCTGTGTATTCCATGTCAAATTGGAGGACGGTCGATGCCTCGCGGATACCGAGTCCATATACTGGGAAATCATCTTCTGCGCGTGTGTATGCGCGGAAGATTCCTGGAAAGACTGCTACTGCTACTTTGGAATTATTCAGACGGAAACATCGATGGAAAGTCTCTCTCTGATGTTTTTTGTCGTACATACAATGCACTATACTCGGTCCGAGAGAACTAAACCTCTCCTCCCCCGATACACCACGCAGTTCATGGAATATTCATCTCTATAGGCAGTAGTTCGCGTTTATATACGTACATATATAGATATAGATTAAAACAAAGTGCGAAGCATGAAACAAACACAGCGCGACGGGCCGAAACGCCGCTCGTGGACTGTGCGCTCTCGCGAGTGCAAGTCCGGTCGAGAGAAAGATAGCGTGACAATAGCCGTCGTCGCGAACTATCCCGAGAACTGGCAATTCCTCAGGCTCCGAAGAGAAGCGACGCGACGCGGCCGTCCGGAGAAAATTGAGAAAGTATTTTCACGCTGAAAGTTGCAGTGCGGGTACATACACGCGGACTCGCGGCCCGAACGAGAAAGAGAGTACACTACGTATACGTTATATACAACAGTCGATACAATGCGATCTCGCCACGCTCGCGTTATCGGTGAAACACGGAGCGAGAGAGAGAGAGAGAGAGAGAGAGAGAGAAAGATAAACTTCACTGCTACTTTCGATCATGGACTGTATAGCCCGTCCTGCACCTTATTTCTCGCTTCCCGCACTGCCGCCGCCGGGGGGCGTAATGGATGTCCTGAAAAATTCACTATAGCGCCTGGAATTTCTCTCCCAGCCCCCTTTTTTCGGCGCTGCTTTATTAATGGACTCTCTGCTGTGTGTATGTGAGTGCGATCGCGTTTTAGATCCGGGGAATTTCGACTGTCTACACAGCGCGCGCGAGTCTCTGTTTAATTTCGACTTAAATTCGTTTTCCTCTCTCTCTTTCTCTCTCTCTCTCTCTCTCTCTCTCTCTCTCTCTCTCTCTCTCTCAGCCACGTGTGCTCAGCGAGAGAGATCCTCGTGTGTACGTGTGCGATAAGCCGCTGCGAACTTGCTTGTTTGCTCTGATCGACGATTGACTCCCTCGATTATCTCCGGTGTACTTTATCCGCTCGATTAATTCCTCGATTAATTCTCGAGATGACGCGGAGGAGCCTGGAATAACGAACGGCGGTGAATTTACCGAAGCGTCAGCGGTGCAAACGAGATATAAAACAACGAGTCGCGAAAGCCATTACAAGCCGAGCTCGAAAGTCAAAACACGTCGTCGGAAGCTGTTCGAACAAATGAATGTGGATACACGATGAGTCGATCCCCGCCGCGACAAAAAGCGTTCGCCGAAAGAGCGTGGTACTACACACTGCTGTTACAAGGTCCTCACTCTCTCGCGCACACGGTAACGATACACTCACACAGCAGCGGGCGAATTCAATCGAATTAAGCCTAGGCCGCAAATCAATTGCTTCGAAATTGCTAAACGCCAGAGTGTGCGCGTATACGTGTTTGCAGTGGAGCCGCTGCGTTAAGCGGATGAATTTATCCCGCCGAATCGTGTATGTATATATACGAGTGTGTGCCAGCGATCGAGACACGAGACACGACATTCGCCAATTATTATATCGTGTGTCTTGCGGTTGTTGCACTGCTGATGCCGCTGGATGACTCGTGGTGCGACGATGTTTTTGTGGATTTAACGCGTGCAGTTGTAACCGTTGACGCACCAACTGGTGATGGGATATATTGTAACGACTGCAGTATACGTTTCAGCGTTTTTATTCGATCGGATATGCATAGAAAGAGAACGAAAACAATACTTCGAAACACGCGCAGAACTCGTAGAAATTTCAATCTACGTCACGCAATATCCACCTCCGGCAGTTCCGTTTATATTGCCGAGCGATTTAGCAAGAACCGAAGTCGATTACGTGCAGCAGCGCGATCTCGTATTAATAAACCATGGCATCACTTTCCCAGTAATGCACGGTCGACTCATAACACAAAGGGGACATCCCGCGCGCCGCCGCACGGCACATGCCGTGTCCCCGCATCACGAAGACTCTCCCCGGCCGGCGGCACGCGAAGCGATCTCGCCGCAAAATTACGATACACATACCCGTCCCCCTCTTCTTTCTTTCCTCATACACACAGCGATACATGCGCGCCTCGCGCTTTTATACAGCCCGTCCATTGTCGCTATTTTATATAACTGCGCGCGAGCTGCCACGGCGAGTATAATGCATTATTCTATTAGGCCAAGCGCGTGATGTGTCCGACCTTCCTTTCTCTCCCTTTGTGCGCATATTTGAAATTGAATGCGCTTTGTGATACGCGCGCGCGCGCGCGCGATCTCTCTCTCTATAAATATTTTAGCGAAGCTCGATGAATGGCTGACGCCGGCGCTGCTACTCTAGAGTCACTTTATTTCGAGAGCATTCGCGCGCTTCCATGGATTTTCCAGCGCAATTTGTAACGCAACTGGTTACACGTACGCGCTGTGTGGAATTGCTTTATGAAATTTAACAGCACGCGTGCACGCGAGCGTAGAGTCGAATCACCGTAAAAACACGCGCTAAAATTTTGATGACGGCTATTGAATTATATTCGAGATTCGCGAGAGAGAGAGAGAGAGAGAGAGAGAGAGAGAGAGAGAGAGGGAGAGAGCGAATCGGATCAGTTTATAACGAGCCACGAGTTTGACGTCCCCCGAACGATGTCAAACTAAGAGTTACATTATTCGTTTATAATTCGGCGTGTTGCTCATGAATTATAGGCCCGAAATGCTCTATTCCCCACGAGTTTAATATAATGTAACGAAATTTAATACATGTGTCGATAAATTTCTATTTGTCTGCTGTTACAGTCGGAGCGATGTACGTCTGCATGCTCTACGCCATCCTCTTCCTCAAGCTGTGGTCGTACGTCCAGGTGAACATGTGGTGTCGAGTCAGCGCTAAGAATACGTCCCAGAGCAGGATGCGCCGGCAGTCCTTCAGCTACACCGATTTGCATTGTAAGTATATATCCACGTGGGACACACGCGACGAGCTTTTTGCCGACCGCCTCGAGAACGGTTACGCCTGAGAAAGGGCTGATCCCGCGTTATGCAAATCAGAGCTTGGGAGGGACTCGTCGTTCTTTCTTTATGCGAAAATATTTTGACGTTATTGAAATGTGAACGGTGCTGTCTGGTGGAGAAGAGACGTATCGAAATACGGCGCCACATTTGACAAATGGATTGTAATATACCGACGCTGACCGTGTCAAAAATTTCATTGTGCGAAATGGTGTACTGTATAATCATTTTCGAATTATTGACGTATAATACGTATTCTCAGTAATGTCGATCACGGTGAATGTGGTTTTCAATTACAATGCGTAATCATTATCGGTCGTTATATCAAATTTTCATTGTGCAGTGAAGCAGTATTCGTATTATTCCCAAATTACACGGTTTCCGATTATAATTCGTAAGCATTATCAATACAACGTCATTACAAACGAACCGAAAATAAAAGCTGAGAAATCTAAATCAAATACCGAGCGCGTCTGACCACATCCAGTTCGTATTACTCGACACAGTAATTTTCAATTCCACACGTAATACGCGCGTGATCAAAGCGAGCCGTTACACGTCGCGAACGCATAATTTTCCGATGAAAGCGCTCCTTTGGGCAATGGCTCTCCGAAGAGTCGATGCGATGACGCGCTAGTTTACAAATACACCGGCCAGCCACCGTATAATAATAACGCACACAGTGAGAAAGAGCAAAGCCCACGCGTCAATCGCGCGAACGGTGCAAACGGCCGGAGCAGCCGGGCGAAGCAGAATAACTGCATTCCGCGGACACGCGCTAGCTCTCTCTCTCTCTCTCTCTCTCTCTCTCCTGTAATGAAAATATAATAGAAATACTGGCGCGGCGAGTTATGGCGCACTGCGTGCGGCGTTTGAGGTAGCGCGTATAACATATGTAGGATATTACGACTAGAGAGAAAGGGCAAACGGATCGGCTAGATAATTTCCAGCCAATTTAACTGCCGATCTGGCTCGCCTCTATTTCCGGGAATTGGGCTATACAGAGGTATCGATTATTCAGAACCGCGCTAAAGTCAAATTACGGATCGACCTTATAACCGATGAACTCGCTCGTCCGCGTGTGGCCGTATGTGTGTATTATTGACTCTCCGATATACGCGTTCACCACTGCATACTGCAGCCGGACGTTGTCTTTGTACAATTTGCAAAACGCAGCTGCTGCACGCAACAGAAATAATAATCGAGCTCTCGGAAACGAGAAGCTCTCCCTTAGAAACTGACAAACCTTATAACTCGCACGAGGCGCCAGCGAGAAAAAGAAGCGCTGGCCTCTGCGTGAGGCCGACTGATTATATTTCCATAAAGCAACTCTGCCCCGCTACTGTGTACAACTCGACTACCACCACTACTACTACTACTACTGCTCAATTTCCCGCGCTGCCTCTCTTTTCGCTTGCAAATTTCAATAAGCAATCTCGCGTAATATCAGCTCTTTCCGGGACGAGCGAGAGAGAGAGGCGTCTCGCGAAAAGTTGGGCGTCGAGTCGGACACGAAGGTATCACGCTCGAGTGCAGAAATAAAGCCCCGAAGGATCAAGCGAGAGAGAGAGAGAGAGAGAGAGAGAGAGAGAGAGAGAGAGAGAGAGAGAAAGAGGGCGACGACGACTGGCATAAGGCGAGCGAGCTCGCGTGCCATCCAGCCATTCGGTCCGATGAGTTTCTGAAAATCCAGTCTCCCAAGCTGCTGCTGCTGCTCTAGAGCCGAGGAGGAGCTATGTCTCTTTCTCCTGTGTTCTCGAGAATTTTCGTGCTCAGCCGAGCGAACGCCCAGCTGACCCTTTTTTAATCGTATGGAATCTTTTGCTTTACGGCTTCATTCGCCAGTGTGCTTTTTTCGCGGAATCCCCGCTGTTACACGTGTCGCTCTGCGAACTTTTACAAATATTTGCAATATTCACGCTTCGTGTAAACGGGCTGCTTTTCAACAACAAAAAGCACGCTCTGGTCGATTGGGTCGATTGTGTGTAGCGTTTTCGCCGAAAGTTAACGCGTCTAAACACCGACCGTTGATCGAGTGCCAAAAGCATACTTGCGGTTTCTCTGCTGGGTTATATTGCTCGTATATACCAAAAGCCGGCCTCCAGGCACTGGAAAACTCAAAATCGCGTCGAAAGCTCGCCGAGAATGGAATAAAAATGGAATAAAAAGCTCGCTGCGCGAGAGATATTACGCTCAGACTGTGAAACGCTACTATACTTGGTGCCGGCGGGCGAAACTCGGCCGATTAAAATGATTCAAAACCAGTCATTCAGGCTGGAGCTCTTTCTACCCCTCGCCATGCTATATATCCAGCCTTTGAAATTCTTTGCCCCTCTTTCATGCGATTTTCTCGAGAGAGAGAGAGAGAGAGAGAGAGAGAGAGAGAGAGAGAGAGAGGAGCGCTTTTACCTCCCGCGCGCACAAACGCGTCAATCCCCGCGTCTTTGCATCCTGTCGTCGACAGCAGTGTGACTTTCTCGTCGTCTAGTCTTCCCCTCGTCCGATTCATCTTCCGATTCGACGAGACGCGTGTGCGGTACGTTTACTATATATAAAACTCGTCGGCGTCTCGCTAATTCCACAGGCGCGACGTCGTCGTCGCGAGTTTGAAAATCTTGGATTTCCGCTCGTCAAAGTATTTTCGCGCGCCGTCTCTTGAGTAGACGTGTGTTCTGTCTCCCTCACTCTCTTTTCAACTTTTCTTGGCTGAATTCTGTTGTGCTTGTAACCGGATTAAGCGCGTGAATTCGATTGCGCCGCTGCCAGAAAAGTTAATGAAACTTTTGCTTTTCGAGGAGGAAACTTTTCGATGTTCTCTCCCCCCACCCCCCCCCTCCCCCCCGCTCGCACGCGCTATATTGAGTTCACGCTTCTCAGAAATTATTATTGTTATAGCGCGCTGTCTCGCACCACCAGAAAAAGCGTTCGCATCGCAATTTTCAATCTAAAAAGGCGGAATAACAAACCGAAATCGCGTATTTGAAAACTTGGATGATTCACGTCTCCTTCAGCCGTTCTCTCTCTCTCTCTGGCGGTGCGACGAATGGCAATTCCGAGGCCTCGCGGATTTCGTGCTGTCGTCGCGGAGCTTGTATTCCTTTTTTGCTCGCACATCGCTCCCGAAAAGAGCTGCCACTGCTACGCAGCGCTACGGTGAATTCCAGACGCGAAAACGTGCTCCATCTAGATGCGCACGCGAAACAATATTTTCTGCTTTTTTCCCCTCATCCGCCTTCTTGGCGCGGAGTGTGTTCTTGCCCTGCTCGCGGAGAAATTAAACGAATTTCTAGGTTGTATTGTTGGAACCGTGTCAAAATTTCAGAAAGTGAAGTCGTTTTTGTTGGGCAAATTTTGATCATCGATTTCCTTGATCTGGAGTATCGCTCGGGCTCTTTCGAGAGAAAGATAGAAAAAAGACAGTGCAGCGGCTGCAGACTTTCGACTCTGCGTCAAAAGCCAAAAGCAGAAAAGAACGAGCTGCAGAGAAGGAAAAAGCCAGCCTCCGCGCAAAAGAGAATAGTCATCGTCTCGTTGTCGTCCTCCTCGAGAGGTACAAGCGAAAAGGAGAGTGAGAGAGAGAGGGAGAGACATCAGGCGGCGTAGCAATTCACCGTCGGCGGAATTATTTTTCTTTTACCTGCACCTCCTCCATCTCCGGCTGCGCTCTTTTCCTTTTTTTCAATCACGCTCGTCGTCGTCGTCGTGTCGGCCAACGTAATTCCGCCTTTGTGTCAGAAGATACCTCGGTACTTAGAGCTCCTCCAGCTCATATATCTCGAAATGAGCAGCGTCGGAGGAGAGCAAGTCTAAGCGGAAGAGGAGGAGCCTCTCAGTCGGACGCCCAGACTCTCCAGCAGCTCCGGCGAGGAATGGAGGAGCAAATTAACTGCGACACACACAATGAGCTCTCTGCTAAAACGATTGTCGGCGCAATCTTTGTCTCTCTCACTCGGCTCTCTTCAAAGCGCGCGTGTAGCTGCGGCTTGTACTCGTTCGGATTCAAATATCGTGCACTTGTTCGGTCCGGGCAATCAACTCGCCTGAATTGAGCGGAATGCGAAATCCACTTCGGCTCGTGATATTATCGTCCTCGCGAGCTTCTCAATGCGTGTATTTCTAATTTCAGCCGGACGACGAGATGATTACGAGATGTTATACGTGGGCGTCCTCTGAGCCCGAGGATTTAAATAGATAATCTGGTTAGCCGTGAGATGTAGAGCAGTAGCTCTTTCTGTGTGTCAGCTCGGCGTCGAGAGCGGAGAAGAGCGCGGGAACTTTTAATTAAAATTACTAAATAATGCACGTGCAGCTCTGCTCCTAGAGACGGAGATGAGACACGAGCTGTTACTGCTTCATCGAGTTTTCGACGGGCAAATTCTATTTGGACGAATTCGTCGCGCCTTATTACTCGCTCTCGGCTCTTTATATACAAGGCTGGAGGAACGATTAAATGGAAGCTTGCCAAGCGCATCGGTCAATCTCGAGTGTCTCGCTCTCGTATCAACTGCTGTCCTCTTTGGCCATATCCAGTCTTCCCATCGAGCAGTGCTTAAACTTAAGAGGCTTACTTTACTCGGCTGCGATTATTCGCAGATTGGATTATCGGAAGACACACTCGACAAATCGCGCGATTTTCGCTTCTTACGTACGCCGTAGCCGCGCGATAAACTCATTAGCCAAAGGCGCGCGAATTAATTAATCGGCGAGGAGGAATCGATCGAGCGAAGCGCGAGGGATTATCCTTCTCTCTCTCTCTCTCTCTCTCTCTCTCTCTCTGTCAGTGGATACAAAAAGCATCAAGTAGTTACGGACCGGCTTCCTTCCCAGCTCCATTCACAAGTGGCGCGCAGGGAAACTTGCCGGCGTTCTCTCTATAATTAATTAAAATGCCGGCACGTATAGGTGTGTACGGGAGGCGCACAAAGCGCGCCGGTGGAAGAGAAAAGTAATTAATTAAAGACCGGCTGCCGTTTTCCTCGATCGGGTTTTTGTCAAAGGACTGCGATCGTACCTATTTATAAAAATATGCCTGACTGTAAGCTGATGCACAATACACGTGTATACTCATCATCGCATTCTCCTCTGTTTTCAGCCGCGGCAGACGCGAAACAAAACGGCTGCGACGCCGATGAAACGAGACACGAGATAGACGGCGGCAGCAAACCTCTAGTGCAATATCCGGACAACCTGAATCTGTATGACCTCTACTACTACATCCTGGCGCCGACGCTCTGCTATGAATTAAACTTCCCGAGGACTCAGAGGATCCGCAAAAGGTTAGTATTTTATATACATATAGTTACGCTCGCACCAGCCGGAGCTTTTTATTTTCCTTTAATAGTGTATTTTTAATTATAGAAAGTTGCGCCGAACAAGTCTTGCTTCGTGCCGTCTTCTTCCGCTGTAGCTTCTTTAACCTCTATTACGCTTCATTTTTCCCTCCTCCTTCTCCTCTGTTTGCACGCGGCTGTACTTTTTACCCGTAAAACGTTAGTTTGTTTTACAAAATTTCGCGTGCGCCAGCGTGGATACTAATTAAAGTATGCCGGCGTCGCAACTTTTTTTCCCCCCGAGCACTTTCGAAAAAAGGCGCGCTCTTCCATCGTTCATAATTAATTAAGCATTTCTATTATTTAGACGCCGTACCGCATTCCGCTCTTTCTTCTGGACTCGAAAAACATTCCGTTTTCATAAAGTTGATTAATGCGCGCGAACTTTGTTCTCCGCGTTAGGCTCTTCAGAGGCTCTCGCCTCGCCGAGCAATCCATTCGACGCTGCTTACGATTCCGAACTTTTTTTTCCTCGACCCGCAAAAAATCTTTACGCGTCTCCATTCAAATCGAGCTCGGAAAAAGTCCCCCTTCGGCAAACGCCCCCGTATCAATCCGGCCACGAGTAAACCGCGCTGATTGCAGCGAGCTGTCCTTTTTTACGGAGCTTGAATAAGACGCGCTCGTAAAATTAGATTCAAGGGCCGGCAGCGTTGGTGCATTGTGAAAGTAAACGGCGAGGGAGGTGCAGGGATGAGAGCTGCAGGGAGTTGATGTATTCCCTGGGCTTCCGCTCGCCTGCTTTAAGTTGCGCTGGCGCACTTCCGGCCGTTCCAGTATTGCGCCTTGCGTGTGCACGTAGCTGCGCACCGTGAAATTTCGCGGGAGGAATATCCACGTCGATGAATTCCTCCCGATGTAATTTACAATGCCTCGGGCGCCTTCTTTCATCCTCCCGTCCCACCGCCCCAGCTATACACACTCGCGAGTAGTGTGTATTATATACAAGAGACAGAATATAGCGAGCGAGATAAATTCTCCTTTTTATCGCAATGAAACACGCGGCTTCCTCCTTCTTTCTTCCTCGTCGAAGAGAGAGAGAGAGAGAGAGAGAGATCTTGAGAAGCTCCGTCCGGGCGGCTGTATATATAAATTACTGCCAAGAGGGGGTCAGGCGGAATCTTTATCCGCAATAAGTTTTGCGTTGAGTAGGAATAAATTCGGAGAACTGTTCTCTCTCTCTCCCTGGAAGAATGATGCGATTTTATACGCGGATTCGTGTCGCTTTATACATCTCCTTCTCCCATTCTCATTCTTCTCTCATCTTCTTATACCTCTGCTCGCAGGTTTTTAATCAAGCGGATCTTGGAGGTGCTCGTCGGATGCCAGGTCGTCATGTCGCTCTTTCAGCAGTGGATGATACCGTCCGTCAAGAATTCTCTCATACCTTTCAGCGTGAGTATCTGATAAGCGGATTATTATACTTGTTTATTACGATTTTCGCATATTGAAATTTGCAGAGTTTAATAAACTCGCCGTTCATTATAAACCGCGCGCAGTCTCTGGTTCTGCTTTACATCACAAAGCTGCCCGATCAAAAAGTTTTTCACACGTATCAGTGAGCTTGAAGCTCGAACAAACACTCATTAATATCGATATTAATATTGACGCACGCACACACGCCCGTCCACTCGGATACTTGATTCTCGCGACATATATTCCGGTCGACTAGGCTCCCGCGCGTATAAAAAGCATCCATAAAAAATACCGCGCGCAATATCGGAGCCGCATTGAAAATTCATCCGCATCAAAGGAAAAAGCTTCATGAATAACATATTGCTCGACGACATCGACGACACGAGGGGACAATAATCCGAGCGACGATCTCGCTAATGAACGAATGAATGACGAAAAAAAAATCGAGATATAGACTCGAGGACGAATCGAAGCCATCAATCTTCCGAGCTAATGGCACATCGCGCGCGCGCGCTGGAGTATGCCAGCATCCGGATGAGGCGGACACAATGGCTTGGCAAGTGCTATATCGCGAGAGCGAAGGGAGACGAGCGACTGCTCGCACGCACGCCTCATATAATAATGTCTTGTGTATTGCAGCTACTCGAACATCAGCAGCCATCGCTCCTCATCTCTCGGACGGTCTATTAGAGCAGCCTCTTGTCCGCCCACGACGACCCTTCGACTTGTATTTCCTACTTTAATTACTCTTGCCCTATACGCATTATACGTGATAATTATCGCATCGCGAAGCATCATTTTTCGCCGGAGGAAATTGTTCCGACGTGAATCGACGGTTTTCCAGCTCTTGCGCAGTTTTTGCGTATAATATTTAAGGAATCCACGAGAACACGCGCGCGTGTGTGTAGAACTCGTTTGCCTTGGAAATCATATTTCGCGGGCGTAATTACTGTTTTACTATGCATGGATTCGAGCCAAAGATAGCCGGCTCTCTCGCTGTATCTCCGGCCGCGAAGATAGCACTTTAATCGAACGCCGTTTGATATGCTAAATATTTATAAGCAACTGCGCGTATTCGAAATTGGAAAAGCGAGTATAGAAATAGGCGTGAAAAGAAAAACGACGACGACGACGACGACGACGAGTTCTCTTATTTATTCGCCGGGCGACGGGAGTTTAATCATATATCCTCCCTCGCTTATTTTCGGGGATGAAAGAGAAGCGCGCGTGGCATTGTGTTCGGCACGTTGGAGAGTGAGAGAGCTACTAATTGGATTTACTCGCTTGCGCAGTACGTCTCTCGCACCTCATAACGAGATTAATGGAAAGCGAGAACACGCGGGCGTACAGTAGGTATAGCTGCTCCAATGTTGGCAAACACGGCCGCGCAGCGCGTACTTTATTTATAAAAAGGATAATGTCGCGGCGGCAACATCGGATCGGACGATCAGCGAGACACGCTAAACAGCCGGTGAAATGCTTGTGTATACGCGTATATACAGCTCCATCGAGTACAAGCTTTACCACCGCGCATATGTATACGTCGTCGTCGTTCTCTCGCTCTCTCCTCACATAGCCATAAGTACGCGCGCGCGTGCGGTTGTAAACGATTTGCCGCGGCAATTCGCGCAGCGGCAATCTACTTTCCCGTCCTCCCTCTTTGCACTGCACATACACACACATACCTCGATATATAACACAATGGGCGAACGCACCGAGGTGTAAATACTTAATAACTCGAACGGACGTCGGTCGGTCGACTGCGGAGTATACACGTACACGTATATAGAGGGAGAAGCAGAGGAGGACTACTCGCCTAATCGTGAATGCGCGTTCGAAAGTTTCCCGCCGGAGCGCTGTTGAGCGAACAACTCCATTAAATTCGAGCGCCGGGGCTTTGCAAGTGCAGCCGACTAGTCGTAATGACGTGAGCCACTTGTCTCTCTCTCTCTCTCTCTCTCTCTCTCTCTCTCTCTCTCTCTCTCTCTCTAGCTAGCTGTGGGGCGCGTCGAGTATGTGTATAGGTGCCACCGCATGCTTGCGTTGTCGCGGCTTAATCGCGAGAGACGACGCGTGTGTTTGAAGCTTTTGATGCTACGCGTGTATAACGGAACGGCGGAGATAAAGGCGAGAGATTTTTACCCGATATTCGGGTCCAGTCCCAAGACACTTCGGATCGTCGTATGGAAAAACGAGTCGGAGAGGGAGGAAGCGGCTTATCGTTCTCGCGAGCGCGGGAGCGGAACGAGCTTGCGCGCAAGCTCTGCGCGCTCGTCTCGACGACGACCACGAGGGACTCGATCGTTTTAGGGATTTTAGGAGGTACGACTACGACGTTGGCTCGTCTTCTTACTTACACGCCGCGAGCCGTTGACGGCACCGCGACGGATAAAATACCGGCATCGATTTCCCATCGAATGGGCTACTTATAATTCTCTCCCTCTTCGCTTCTTCTTCCTCCCTGCTATTCTTCTCGGGGATAATGGGCCGATGCTCCTTTCCGTGGTGATTCCTGAAACGCGCGCTCTCTCTCTCTCTCTCTCTCTCTCTCTCTCTCTCTCTCCGAAAGTTCGTATTAGTTAAGAGTGCTGCGCCGAGCGAATCCCTTAATTTTATTCCTCGCTCCGACATTTTTCGAGTGAACTAGTTTACCAGCGGGAGTTAACACTTTAAACGCGATGTAAAAATTTGGGAAAACTTGCGGCGCCGAAAAAAAGGCCGAGAGAAATAGCAGGAAAGTGGAGGAAAGAAAGCGAGGAAAGAGATAAAAGCTCAGGGGTAGCTCGAGGGCTGTAGGAATGCCCACGCGTGTGACCAGTTTTATTATGAGCCAGCGGGGAGAGAAAGAGAGCGAGCTGACCCTGCGGCCTCGTCTTCCCTTCTTCATGGCATTCCGCATTATACTCGTTGCGGCGGATGTTATATGGCGAAGGAATTCGGGCCGCGCGCTCTATCGGTCCCGACGACGATGTTCTTAAATTTCATTCTCGACGTCTACTCCTCCTCTGCGAGCGGCCTGATCTACTGCGAGCAGTGCCGGGAGACGTTATAAAATGCCGGCGTCGCGATACTTCTCTGTGTCGGTATGCCTCCTTGCCTACTGCTGCTGCTGCTGCTGCTACGGCACAGTATGCGAGGGGGTCGAGTCTCTGTAGCTATGTGTCTATGTGTGCGACAGCCCGCGCTGAATTCGTAATGAGAGCCTGCGGGGAGAATTTTTTATTATTGCGCGACTGCTGCGCCGCCGCCGCCGTTGCTGCTGATGCGAGAGCTTTGCCCGGACGCGCCTCTCGCGCTTAGCGAATAAATAGAGGAAACTTAATAAATGCTTTAAATGCTCTTTACGAGCGGGACGTGCGTTAATAAATGTTCTCTGTGTGGGTGTGTGTGTGTGTGTGTGTGTGTGTGTGAGTGTGTGTGTGTGTGTGTGTTTTGCTCGACTGAAATTTGACGGTTAGACTCGACGGAATTTCTGAGACCCTCTATGGATGGCTCTACTGCCGTGCGAATGATTTTCTTTGCGGAATCGGGTTAATGAAAGTTCTCGTATTTTCTTCCGTTATTATTATCTCTTAATTTATCTCTGAGAAATAAAGACGGCTTTTTTAATATGCTCTCGCAATAAAACAAATGCCTCTTATTATTCATACAAAGAAGAATTTATAACGGTGATAATGTCATGAAAATTATGATTCGGTATAAATATGCATCCGCTATCGACAGACTTGAGTGAGAAAGCTTTCAATATTGATTAATTATTTAAGTTTTCATCACACTCATATCTCGAAAGTTTTAAATAATATTTAAATAAAAGAAAGCTTTTTAATTCTATATTCAATCACATTTAATATTTAATACTATTTCTCTTAATTACATTCGTTATTTCATCCATCGTTTCTACCTCCGCGAACTTATTTCGCAAATATAAAACATAAGTTTTATTCCTTTAACTACAGCGTAAAAAAGTTTTTTTTCACCGTGGTGTGACTAAAACAAATCATTATGGCAGAGGAAAATAGTACCATCACGAAATGGTTCTACACGCAGGATAAGCAATCATATAAAAGAGCATAGCAGCAGAGCAGATAAGTGCGAAATTCGGCAACTCGCGAATTAGAGCCTAATAGAGCCCGTATGGCATACTAACACACCCATGGCGGCGCTTCACCAGCTCACCGGGAGAAAAATGCCATACCACGAAAAGCTTTCCCGCTTCAATGTCATCCAAAAAAACTCGCTCTTTCTGCGACCCTCCGTTGATCAGCTCCACATCTCCCTACCACCTCTTCTTCGCGCATGATGCAAACACCCACCCTCACATATAGAGCGCGACGCGTATAAGTACATAGAGCTACGACTCTCAAGACGCGTTTGAAAGGGGCCGAGCACTTAAGGGTCTCGCGCGACGCGGAACCAAGTGGATGACAGGAAGATTGATATTTCCGCGGAGCGGCCACTTATTCCGATTCGGCGAGCGAATCAAAATTTCAGCTAGACAGCTCTCGCGGAAGAGGAGCCGAAGCTTTAAGGAGCCACCACTGCCACCGCCGCGGTGAGATTTACTTAATTTACTTTTGATGGCGCGCTGAGTAAACGAGAGACCCTTCATCGAATTAGGCAGGATCTCGAGTACTGCACCTTCGCCGGAGCTCACTCGGTCTCTCGTACATATACACGTCTCTACGCGACTCTCAAAGACTCGGAAGCGAGAGAAGGAGATCGTACTTTTTTACCGCGAAAATTTTATTTCTATATCTGAATATCTCGAGTCGTCGTCGCGTCGCATTATCAAATCAAAGTCCCCGCTTTTTTATTCCCTCCGATCAATCGATCCGAGCCAGCAGCAGACAATGAAATTCAACGGTGGTGGAAAAAGTACCTGTAAGAGAGGAAAAAAAATGAAATCGATCATTTTTGTCCCATGGTAATCCAGACACCGCCCACATCTGTCTACGCAGCACATAATACACTCCGCGAAATCTCTCCTTCGATTTTTCAAATGTGAATGGACTACTACCGGCGCTACTGCAGCCGCTGGCGCGCCGATAAAAAAGCTCCGAAAGAAAAAGCTCGAAAGGGGTGAACGCTCGCTCTCTCTCTCTCTCTCTCTCTCTCTCTCTCTCTCTCGCCAGCAAGATAGATCGGTATTCGGAGAGAGCTTATCGAGCGAATCTCGTTTGTATCGGAGAGAGAGTGAGCGCGAAGCCTTAGACGAGTCACAAAGGCTTATTATAAGCCGATGACGATGAAAGGGGCGCGAGGTGGGCAACAGTTTATCGATCACGCGCTTGACTATATCGCCGTACACCTCCGAGACGCTCTCGCGATGTGATTTCCCTTAGGTTCGAGCTGCCGCACGCACGATATTCCCCCGTACACCGTGCTGCACTGTACATTATAGGTATAGCGAAAAAGAGAGGAAAAAGTAGCTGCTGGTAGATGGAAATCTTGGAAGCGGAAAGTGTGCAAACAGTCGTGATGAGAAACTCCGAAGTATAGGGCCGCGCGCAAATCGAACCAGGCGGGCGGGCGCTCGTAGAAAAATAGCGGAACGAGAGGCTTCCCTGCTCTCATCTTTCACGCATCATCATGCCCGTGTTATTTCAATTAGCACCAGGGGACTCGGAGCTTTGCTGCTCGAGCGCAGCAGCTCCAGAATCCTCGCAAGGGAGTAGCTCCGGCAACTTCTTCTTACGCTGTATACACTGTATAGCGAGCGAGAGAGAGAGAGAGAGAGAGAGAGAGAGAGAGAGAGTCCGACAAATTGAAGCGACAGCCCGGAGATCGCGACAAGATAAATACAATTAAAAGGCACTCAGAGAGGCTTTAACGTCGGCGCACTGTCCTCGGAATAAAAACGACGCCGACACAAAATAAACGTCGGCCTGCATTTTTCACGCCTTTTTTGCTGATCGTGGAAGGGTACGCTGCTTTTGCAGAGGGTTTCATTAATTATTGCACAGCCGAGAGCGGTGTAGCGCTTTTTCCAACTGTCAATTACGGCCGCGCGCGTGTCTCTTGAACAATTGCACCTAAGCTACTCCGCGTGCATTCAACTGTCAGAACGGCGCGAGATCCAGCGAGAATTAATGGAAAACGTTGACGGTGGTACTTGTCGCGCGCGACGAATCGCTGGTTATTCAGAAGTAAGCGTTCAATCAGCAAACGAGTCGAGTTGCACCATTTGGTCTCGTTTCTTTTTGTTTTCGCGTTCACAGAGACTCAAATTTCGGCTTCCTCCACAATCGCGCCCCACGAAAAAAGGCGCAAAACATGCAGACTTTCAAAGGACCGACCGTAAAAGCGCTGCACTAGCTGCGTGTATAGATATAGAGAGCGGAGCGACACGAGGAGGAAACGGCCGGTCGGCCTCGTAACTCGAAAGGTTCCTCTAATTAATCGCCCAACGCTGCAGTTAAGAGGCTCGAGACGCCGACGGCCGACAAGAGAGATAGCAGCCTCGAGGTGCTAATTGAATTGGCGGGCTTTCTTTTTTATTGCCGACGTTCGCGCTACACTTCGTGTCGTGCGATGGCAGACCGCGGATTTCCGTTGTCGGTTTTGGGTTTATAACACGGCGCTGCGGTCCGCGCACCTAATATGCACCCTGTAATAAAGTGCCACTTAGGTCACACGTATCGTAATGTATTATTAGAAAGAGGAAAGGGGTCGTTGAATAAATTATTGCATAATTAATTTATAATCACCATATGATATACACCTAAAATTATAATATTGAGACATATATACAAAAATGAGTTGTCTGGACTTTAAACTATGTGTTTCCTAGTGTCTCCCCAGTCCTCTCATATATATAGCCAGGATGTACAACTTGATCATTGTAGCGAACGGCAGATTTGATGTGCTCATCAAGTCTTCTTGATCCTGTTCAAAGAACTCGTCGAAGCCCTCGTAGCAAAGGTAGCACTTTTGGACTCCTGTGTCTTTTAAGCTAGGTTGCTTCGGTTTCGGTGCTTACTGTCCATTTGCTCCTTGATCAGTTTCTCAAGAAAATTTTCGCCAATCACAGCCTTGTCGACGACCGTTTCCATTGTTGACCAGTTGTCGTACGCCGTGGATTGAACACGTCTGGCAAAGTTCTCTGCCATCTTGCGCTGGCGATTTTCCTGAAAGTGCCAGTCGAGGTGCTCCGAGATGCTACGTACTTGCTGGACTTTGTTTCGTCGAAACCGCGCACTATGGGCGATTTCAGGAAAAGTAGTGTCAAAATCAAATTGCGCCTCTCAGAAAAGTGCTAGGGACCTAATTTTTTTTTTTTAAATGAAGGTTGTACTTCTCAGATATAGGGAAAACTATCAGAATATTGTTTTCTAATGATGTCGAGCCGGGGCACCTATGAAAAGTACGAAATTTTGAGAAAACGATATTTTAGCGACTTGTTAATGCATTCATATGCCATAAAAATGCATTTTAAACAATTGGGAACTTTTGAGACAATAATCTACTATTTTTTTTAATAAATAAATGATTTTTTTTACTTACATAACCTAAAAATTCATCTATTTCGAGACCTATTGTACTAAGAAACGTAAATCCGGGACTTAAAATTATCATAAATCACCGACCTCTTATTTTATTAGCTTCGAATATTATACTCTAATAATACGGCACTATATAAACAAGAAAACATGTAATTTTAAAGTATTCTAACATACAGGAATTTTAAATCTGAGAGTTTCATTCTGTAGCATGAAATATTTCAAAGTTAACACACATCAAATTGTTGATAAAATAAAATATTATTATTCTCATCACATATAAAGTACATAAATTGTTATATATATATATATATATATATATATAAAATTAATTATGTAACCTAGACTATTACATTACATATTAACTCTATTGTATTTACAAGTTATATTAGTATATAACAATAAGCAACGAAATAATAACTTTGTCATCCTCGTTCGTAACAATTGGTTGATAAATGAGAGGGTAAGAAAAACGTGAACGAAAAAAAATTCCAGCTTTGGTACAATCTTAAATTAAATATCGTAATTTGTATTTGATTGGTGTTATGATTTTGCAACGATTGATTGCGGTTGCTGTGTTTAACCTTGGCTAGAATGCCGAGTGTTATACATTGACGATGAGCATGGCAAGATGTGAAAAAATATTAAGCTATATTTAAAAAACACGGTGACTACAATCTAACCTCTGAGCTACATCTACAATGCATTCAGACGTTAGGTATATGCATCGGTACGGCTCCGCGGACTCTTATCGCTGACTCGTCTCGCTGCTCGCGTTGCAGACGTGTGCGACTGTGACAGAGGTAACTGCAGTTATGCGACGGTCGATAGATAGTAAACACAATTATCAGTATTTTATTATGTAAAAAAAGTTTGCCACTGCCCAAAAAACGTTCGAATAACTACGTTAATATTGACCCAACATGCTTTCCGAAACGAGACTTGTTTATCTGGAGTTGTTTAGATTCCGCACTGCACCGACAGACTACACTGCGATAAAACATCGTTAGTAAAACGCAGACCTTTAAAATCCACATACAGATATAATTTTTATACGTGAGCCTGCGTCTGCAGCATACCGCGGCTTGAGCAAGCTGCGCGAGCCATGTGCTTTCATAACCCCAAATCTAACCCAACCCTCCAAAATCTAACCCAACATACTTAACATACTATTTAGTTAAGTTTTGGTTTAAGTTTAGCTAAGTTTGAACTAAAAGTCTTAAGTGCTTGACGATTTTGACTCGTTAACTTTCCACCAGGGAAATACCGGCGTTTAAATTCTACGTAATTTAAAGCTCCGAACACATGGCCCTTGTTAGCGCCAGCTGGAATTCGACGAAACGTCGATAGCGTGCTGCATTGCACTGCGAAAAACCTCGCGCAAATTACAATGTAATTCGACTGTGTGCAGCAGAAACGGAGGGAGCTGTAACAAAACCGACGTTGCCGGCATTCCCGCCGAGCTCCGAAAAAGCCGAGGCTGTATAATCAAGAAATCGTTAACCGGTAGTAAGACGCGCGAGCGCTGCCGCGTCCTCGGCCGCGTCACTGGCTTCAAAAACAGAGCGTCGCAGCCGCAATTTCCCTTCCTCGAAATTCAGACGAAGCTGCATTTAATTATAAACTTGCCACAATATATTCCTCTGCTCTGCGATCCGTCCGATTCGTTTAGCGAGGCTTTTGCGCGAGTCACAGGCTTTATTGTACACTGTATTTTTGACTGTGTGTGAATTACGCTTTGCGCAGAGTTACGTCGTTAAAAGGATTAATGTAACTTTGTACTTTATGCTTGTCTGTTGCAGAATATGGATGTTGCCAAGGCCTCGGAGCGTCTCCTCAAGCTTGCGGTAAGTTTTTCAGCCCTTTGTCATTCGTTCTACGTTTGCTTATGCGAGTATGATATAGAGCTCGCGATTGTGCAAGGGATGTTTATTAAATTAAACGGGATATACGTGTTACGCCGAGCAACAGAGTACATTTCGAATATTTTGAATAACACGTTGGATTTCACTGGAAATTGTTAGTATTGAATAACCATGACTTGTTACTCGTTTCAGCTGCGCTAAAAAGTGAAAATAAACAGACGTGTTTTACAACTGTATCGATAGATGGAATGTTTTCAATTCATTAAATACATAAAATAATACAATATAATAATTTAATTTCAATGATGATTTACTATCGAATATTCTTGCCTCGGGTTCTCTTGGGACCACGCTGGAGTGAGGTTTTATCGACCCAACAAACCTAAATTCATTTTCACTTTTTGACAAAACGGCCGCTCGGAATAAGTTTTCCTTTTCTCTTTGATTAAACTAAACATTTTGAGAATCTAATAAATGATGGATAACGGTTTTTGTGTAACTTTTCAAATGAATTCATAACTCAAGTAGCCTATTCTGCCTATTATTACACCTTGCATATCGTTGAGTGCATAAAAATGGACTGTTTAAGACCCGACTAGGCGTGACAGCGGATTTAGGCAAGGATTGCTATAAAATTGTATACCATACTCCTTACTTAAGTGGCCCATTACATGACTTGAATATCGCTAAACTCCCGACGTTAAACATTGTGATTGGCCCCTTATTAAGTCACTTGTATTGTAATATACCTAGTATTTTTTGGCAAAAAATATAAAAAATACAAAAAGCAGTTATTTGCCCATTACTACAGGCTACAAATCACGAAATTCATTCCAAATAACCATTTAGCCAAAATATCGAACCCAACAAGGTCTATGAAAGGAGAATCATCTGACGTTAAACTGGTTCATACAAACCTTATAGAGTCATTACGTTTTTTATTTTATATTTAACAAAAGAATAAGAATATTCTTTTTTCCCAAACATAATTTTCAAATCGTAAAAAAGAACAAAGTTTTATATGTGAGAATATATCTTTGTGATTACGTCAAGATCTTAACCATTTTTTACTTTAACTGATGAAAGATGAAAAAATCTAATATGTATAACATTTTTATTCGGAATATCAAATTACTTAATTAAATTAACAAAACCCTGGTAGAAAAGCGCCTACTTAAAATGGTGGTAAAGGCAGAAACTGGCTAAGTAAAATGTGAAAAAACTAGATATTTTTTAAATTCTTCAAAAGTAGCGATATCTTGCGTATTTTTTATGGGTGCGAATTATATTTCATGAAAGTATCAATAAACCAATTAGTTTTTTTGGATGCAAGATACAAACTTATTAATATTTAGGCGTAAACTGAATTACTTTAATAATTTAAACATACTAGACTTGGCGCAGTGCGCTGCGCGCACTGTAGTAGAATATTAATTCTTTAACTTATTAAATGAAATATAAATGCTTGATTGATATTTTTAATATTTGTTTTCTATTAATATATCAAACTTTACAATATATGATTCATTTCGCGCTCATGTAAATTTCAAAATTGCCGCGGTTTCGTCACCAACTACCTTTTAAAATTTTAAGGTTATGTCTCAACTCAGTTCGTGTCAACGTTCACATCATGTCTCTTTTTGTAACAATGATAATATTTACAATAGAATATTATAAATACACAACTAATAATTATTGATATGTATTATAGTAATATATTACATTCTTTGTATTAGGATCAATTTTAACAAATCATGCGCACTACACGAGCCAATCATATTGACGCATTCTTGGCTTCACTTCATCCGGTCATGACTTTTTTATATAGGGATGGCGAAGCTCGTAAGGCTTGTGTGGAAGAACGTCTGCGTGGCTCAGTCGGTTAAGGCGCACGACCGTATTATACTTATTTGTCCTCGTGCAGGGCGTGGGTTCAAATCCCCGGTCAGACAGAATTTTTTCAGATGCAAATAATTATTCTATACTTTCCGATAACCAAAAAACTCGAATCGAAGCCTGCTAGCCACGACTTTACAATTCTAACCTCGAACCGCGATAATCCACGTGTAACTCAGCTGTGTAACTCGACCAACTATAATGGGCAGTTTGTACATAAAAACAAGGTACGCAGATTGAATCCAAGAACTGCCCATTAAATGGGAGAAAAAGCGTTACATTCTGCCTAAAAGAACTGGCCATTAAGTGGGTTACCGATTCTACCAGGGAAGCCTTTCAATTCTACAATGTGTAGTATAATGGAATTAAAATAAATTAGAGCAGCACTTAGAGTAAAATAGCATGAAAACGTGCTAAAAAATTCTTGATGATTACTTTCCGCACGTATATTCGGTATATTTCATTTGCGTGTATCTATTTCTTTGTACCTTTCGACCTAATTTAATCATTTCATTTTCAGAGCGGTCAAATTGAAGCACTTTATTATATTTTGTATAAAGCTTATAAGAATAGTAATACCGCGCTACGCTATTTTTCCTCATGTCAATCAAGTCTAATAATCAATATTTTTCGAGATCTCAACAAATATAGAACTTTGTGCATTAATCAGACACCGTCATCCGAATATCAGCCAACAATATACATACTGCACGTAACGCAATTCTCGCAGTAGCCGAAAGTCCCTCATATTACACTGTACAGCGCGTCTCATCAAAAAGCCCTTATACGGAGTCGTCCCTCGCGCCAGTATACGCGTCGATGAAAATCGAGTTAGGCCAAAGTTTAAGGCTGCAGCTCGCTCCCTCTTCACCGCAATGAGATTTTCCAGTTTACACGTCAGACACGGCGCGAAACAATGCTCTCGCGCGGCGCTTTCCGCATCTGTAATCGCATTGTCCGGTTCCACCCTATAATATGCGCGCACTTCAGCACCCGTACATTCGCGCGTTCGAATTAATTCCGACGATCGCGTCGCCCAAGGGCTAATTCACCACGAGTGCAAAGCGCGTATCCGGTCAACCGAATCTGCACGCGATGATTATTAAGTGAAAATCGGCCGTTGATTTACACGCGCGAAGCGTCAATTACGCGGGAGGCGCATAATTGTCGCGGTTATGTCATAATTGAAGGCTTTCCGAGGGCTCGAATGAGAAGAAAGGGGCTGAGTCAACTGCGCGAAAAGAAACGAGTGCGGGAAATAACAAGGTAACCCGATCGAGCGTATAAATTCGCGCGCTCGGCCAATCGGCGCGGATTCGTGAGTAGCGTATAATTGAAGAGCCAGCGGCTAATTCGTCGCCGTTCGCTCTCTGCGGGTCTTTGAGACGCGCTAATTATCGCGATCAGCGTTCGCTCTGATGTACCGATTAGCGGCGAGGCTCGTGCGCGGACTTTTAGATCCACTAATTGACACTGATCGTCGCCGATCTCCCCTGTGGGGAGCTTTTTTGACTGTAATCGGCTACTGCTCAATTACCGATTTGAAATTAGGCGGGTTACACCGACGTGATCATACGAGATGCACGTGAAGCGTTACTCGATTTTCACGGAGCATCGAGTTGCGTGATGTGATCGAAATGACGTTTCAGAAGAGGAAAAAAGAAGAAGCCTGACAGATAGTGGAAACCTTAGACGTCAAAAGGTTAATAACACAACGGTCACCTTACTCTTTCTTTCCCGCACGCGTTTCTTTCCGCTCTTCAATGCAACGCGTCGCTCGTCCCATTTATCTCCGGCGCGCGTTTGTTCTCTCTCCGCAGCAGCGGCTAGTTCCTTCATTCCTGCAGACGTGCCATTAATACACGACGGAAGCTGCAGCGCCAGTCGATTCCATCAATGATGCAGACATATTGGATTTATGAATATTGCATCGGCAGCCCGCGCGGAATCCGTGACTTTGATCAAAGACGCGAGCGAACGGCGATACATCTCGCGCGGGCTTTAATCGATATTTTCCATTTTCATTGCGAGGTTCTTGCGCCGAATGAAATTATAGAACTTGTAGTTGTGTGGTGTCTTCTCCTCCGTCCCGTATAATATGGATGAAGAAGAACCGTTTTAGACGCGCGCCGCCGTGGTATTTCTATACTCACCGAGCGTCTCGTCGCTCTTTGACGTCTATAATTCGATTTTCCTTTGCGAGAAGGAGATGATATGGGACGCGGAGAAAATAATCTCATCTCTGTAAAAGATGCGGCAGTCGTTAAAGTTTCAAAGACGACTCGTCTACCCGTCTCCCGCTCTAAACAATAATAATTCTGATCCGCCGCGCTAAATGATAACCGCGTCCGCGTCTGATCGTTGCTCGATGAAGAGACGCTGAAAAAACCAAGGGACGAGAGTAAATTCAATATATAAACGGCGAGCTTGCGAGGAAGAAAATACCGGCGAATTTTCGTGCCTCGCGCGTGTTGTCCGTACGTGTGCAGGGCCTAAAGCACAAGCGTATACACATCCCCGAGGCTAGCAGGCAGACAAAGAAGAAAACAGTAGGAGACCGCTCAAAGTTTGCCGTCGGTCGCTTCTTTGTGGCTGCGCGCCGCACCGGCTATCGGTGTTCCGCGCTCTCGTTGCGGTCGCGCGCAAACGACGTTCCCTCAGCTTTTTCTCGTCCTTATATATCCCGCTCCGAGCGGAGACAGCCAGTAGAGCGAGAAGGAAAAATCCGCAGCGGTGTCTCGGAATGAACGAGAGGGAAGAGGAAGGAAAGCCGTTGGAGGGAGAGCGAGAAAACGAAATTAAAACGTCGGAGGAAGTTTTCTCCCTTCGTCCGCAGAGCTATGCCGCCGTCGGTGTTCCCCTGCTCTTTCGCGGAAAGACGAGCCCTGCGGCGAGGAAGGACTTGACCGCACCTTTGTAGCTCCGCGAGGCAACATTATTAAACCTTTGACGAGGCTGAAAATTGCGAGAGAGAGAGAGAGAGAGAGAGAGAGAGAGAGAGAGAGAGAGAGAGAAGGGACAAATGAATCGGAACTACGCCACTGACTATAGTATGCTCAAGTTCGTGATAACGATGTTTCGAGTTTTCGGCGCTTTCTTTGATTTTCGATTTCGCAAGCTCGATCTCCCCCCAAGCTATTCCAGGCATTCCGCCGGCGGAATAAAAATTTCATGCGCCCCGATGAATTTTCATCGTCCCCGTGATTCCCCGGCGAGCAGTGAAATAATGATAATATCGTAAAAAATCCCGCGTCGAGTGCCCTCGTAAAAGCGTGTTTTTGCAGCCAACCCAGCCGAGCAGCAATAAAATAGACCGAGCTTGCGCGCGCGGCGCATTAAAAACGATAGCGCGCGCATCCCCTTGGGATAACAACGCGCTGGCGAATGAATAAATCGAAAATTAATCCATATACGCGGAAATACAGTCGACGTCGCGAGTCCACCACCTGCGGATCGAGTTCTCATTTCCACAAAATCACTTGTACGGAGCTGAAAAAAAGCTCCGTCGTTGAATTACAGAATCGCTCTCACGCCGAAAAGAGAGCGCACTGCACGCACACCGGCGGAAAATTTGCATCCTGTTAACGAGCTCCGCAGCGTCCGCTAAATGATCGATAACAGCTTTCGACCCACCCCCCGAAAACACGATGGGCCGTAAAACGGGCGCACACGTGTGCTCATACGCCCGCCCCGCACGAGTGCCAGTGCTCTCGATGCGAACATTATTATGTCGTCCCCGTTACGAGCATCGTTATTATTATTATTATTATTATTATTATTATTATTATTATTATTTTAACGGGAAAAAAACATTTAAAAGAGCTCTTTTAAAATATGCACGGCATTAAACGAAGGAATTTTCACGACTCTCATATTATATCACGTGTGCTTTTATCCCGTCCGCAGATACCGAATCACCTGATGTGGCTGTGCTTTTTCTACCTGTCGTTCCACTCGTATCTCAACTTAATGGGAGAGCTGCTGCACTTCGCCGACCGGAATTTCTACTGCGACTGGTGGAACGCTAATAACATCGACACCTTCTGGAGGTCTTGGAACATGCCCGTTCACCGCTGGGCAGTCAGGTGAGCTTCTTGCAGAGCTTTTTTTATTCGATACGCGTGGCTTTTCCAACTCGCGTGGCGGGAATTCAACGGGACACAATAATAACAATAATTATGATATTTAAAAGCGCGGAGAGGACACCTCGGACGAATAATTCCGGCTTTAGCGCGCGGCAGGCGGAAACATTAATTTTTAATGCCACGCGCGCGTTTTTACTCGCGGCGCTTGCATTTGTCCTCGGGCCGTTAAAATTTTCATCGACGCCGACACACGTGCGCGCGTTTATACGCTCCCGCGATATAAAAATCCGCGCTCGTGTAATGACGTTTGCTTACCGGTCGACTTGCCTCCACTCCCGCGTATAATGCGTTTATCAAGTGCGGAGGCGCCAATGATAATTTTTAAAATCCTTATAACTTTTGATCAGAGCGGTCAATTTCAACTATCCGGGCCTCAAATTAAAGCTCCTTTCTTCTACTTTTGTTTTTCGAAATTCAGATCAACATTTCAGTGGTTTCTTCAGCTATATATATGCCTATCAATTATAGCTGTTTTTTTTACCTTTTTTCATCGCCATATATATAGCAGATGAAACCAGCGAAATGTGAATCTAAATTTTTGAAAACGAAAGTACAAGAAAAGAACTTTAATTTGAGGCCCGGATAGTTGAAATTGACCGCTCGGATCAAAAGTTATAAGGGTTTTAAAAATGGGAGTAAATCGCGGATTTTCGTAAAAAATCGTGCGATTTTCATGATTTTGTGCTACATTCAAGCCTAGACAACTTTTTTCTAGGCCACCATTTTTCACCCACCGGGGCTCAAATTAAATGTTTTTTCGGATACTTTGAACGTATAAATACACATTTTTCGATTGCGGCTCCTGACATAAAGTCGAAATTTGGCTGATAATGTTTTCGATAATTTTCCCCATGTTAAATTTCCATAAGAGAATTTAAAGTATCCGGTTAAAAAAGTTTGGCAAGCGATCGGGCGTGCACGCGGACATCTTCACGCAGTGGATGCTTCTAGGAACCGAAAAAAATTGGTCCGGTAGGTGTGCCCTCGAATCTAAATTTTTAACTTCCACCACCGAGTTGTTTACAGTCGGCCGCGGATTTGCACATATGCATTATTTGGCCTCGAGCGCTGCATATACGCGTGTATATGCGCTATGGATTAATAATCAATAGGCGATTGGCTATATCGGACGCGCTGAATGTCGCGTGTAATTATGTGCCGGCAATAATTAAAACCGGCGCCTCTCGCTCTCTCGTCAAATCGATATACGCTGAGGTTTTATGTAAAAAGACGCCTGTCGAAATTACCGAGATATTCTCGGTGGTTAATGAATATTTTAGGCGCTTTTTTCACCGGAAAGCGTTATATCGCGCCGCCGGTGATTTCAAAAATGCGCGGGTTCATTGCGCGCCGAGATTACCGGGACCCGTGCGGTCGTACGGTTTATCAGCTCACCGATAACGGTTTCACGCTGGAGTATTTTTCGCAGCATACCCACACAGAGACTCGGCCTTTCAAGCGGAAATCAAAGTGTGACGCGCGTGTGTTTGCATAATCGGCCGCTCGAATAATCGAATTTCTGAGAAGCGACCAGAAATGGGGGCGATTGAAAAAAAGTAGTCTGCGAGTACAAGGCAAAGAGAAGATGCAGGCATCCTATCGAAGGTGTTTTCGAAGATCGAGTGAGCGGCAGGACCTTTGACGGCTTGCTTCTTTCTAGCAATTGGATGAAACTTCGTTAGCGAACGTGTTTCGCTTTAAGAAGATTCAATTTCGTTTGATGCGCGCCGCGAGGGATGCGAGAAAGAAGTCGATACGGACTTCTCTCTCTCTCCTCTTCCGCATATACATCTGCATTGCGAAAGCGACGTGAATTATATATGTGCCAGAGAAACACACGCCGAGTGTATATCGCGCACGGGAAAAAGGTATACGTCTTGTTAAAAGCAATCTCGCGTATAATATAAGAAGCCGCTTGAGAATTGCGTTCACGAGCGCGAGCGTCGTCGTATTAATTCAGCGCGTTGCGTCTCCTTATCGAATTAGCGCGTCTTAGGCCTCCTCTCTCCCCACGGCGTCTTCGACGACGACTGTTGAATGTTATGTAAAATTATTCAGTTTGCACTGGTGATTATGCCCTTAATAAAGCTGAATAAAATATCTCGCGGGCTGGGACGCGCTGACGAACGAACAAAGTCTCGGCGCGTAAAAACTAATGAAATATACGAGAGACGCGCGCACGGGCACGGGAGAGAATAGGAGAAAAAAGGCCAGAAATGTGCCCAATTCCCGCGTATTATTTCAGCGCAAATGGCGAGGCCATTTGCGTGAGGGATGCCTCTCGCTCTCGAGCGCGCAGACAAGACCTGAATTTGTCGTTATGCCTGGCTCTCTTGTGCCTGCTTTATATTTATTTCAGGACCTTTTTGTCCCGCGATCAAGCGTCTCTCCGCGAGAAAAAGACGTGGCACGTATAAGTTTCTGCAGCTGCAGCGGCATCTTTTCAAGTTTGTAATGGCCTAATGGGAAAAACCGATACGCATCTCCTCGCGGCGACGACGACTCACTTAATGCTGTTTATCCTTCCGCGAACGTAACCCGTGTATGTGGCTGTGCGCGAACGTCTTGGAAAAACGGAGGCGTTTTTATGCGAAAAGAGAGAGCGAAGAATTTTTTTCTCCAGATGAGTATCCTTTTGCGTTAGTGGATTGAAAACTTTGAAATACTCTCTCACCGCGGGAATTTAATGACAGTTTCTTTCTCTGTACAGCTCAGCCGCGTTTTCGATTTACCCGCGCGCCTTTTTTCTCGGAAATAAATCTCGTGCACGTAGTTTTAATTCCGCGAGCTTGATATTTAGAAAATACGTATACTGTGCGTGTGTAAAGATAACGAACACAGCGCCGAGTTCCAAGAATCTCGAGGCACACGATGTACAGCTTAATTTTGCGAAAGCTCGAGAACGTAATTTACCTGCACACACAATAATACTCGCCCAACAAAAATAGCGACGTTTTCACGAAATTTCTGGCTAGCTGCGCCGCGAAAGCCTGAATCATCATAAGGAATGATCCACGCGTAAGTAGACGTTTCTAGGAAGCAGAGAGAGAGAGAAAAAAGCGCCACAGTGAATCCGTTATATAAAAACGCGCGCGCGATATAAAAACGCAAGACAGCACGCGACTGGTTTATATTCACTCGCAAGCGTGGCTCCTTCAAAGTTTCATACAGCTCGCGGAAGAAACAACTGTCTTGCAAGAAAATGTTAACGCGCGTAAAGAGCCGGGACTCTTTAAATTGCCGACGACCCACATCTCAGCTGTGCTTTCTTCGTACGTATACGTTTCGAATTTTTAACTATCTCCGCGCGACGCGACTTGACTTCAAAGGGTTATATACGTTTGTGTTTGCTTGCGCTGCACTTTTTCCCTGCATGTGATTATGAAAATTTCGTCGATGTACGAGAGACTGACTCGAGGACGAAATGCATTTTTTACAGGCACTTGTACATTCCGGTCGTGGAGATGGGCTACGGCAAGACCACCGCCAGCATTACAGTCTTCTTTATCAGCGCTTTCTTCCACGAGTACCTTGTTAGCGTTCCGCTAAAGACCTTCAAGATCTGGGCGTTCATGGGTATGATGGGCCAGGTAAGCAGCTCCTCTTAGCTCTATATCTATATACGTATTAATATACCCCTGCGAGGCGTTACACTTAATGCCTTTCAACCGAGTCTCAAGGGTGTACACCCCTCATTTTCCTAAGCCGCCTTTCGAATCTCGCGAAAGCTCTATTAAACTTCGCGCCGTAGAGCAGGCATTATTATTAATTAGTGCAGTGTATGGTTTTGGTTTTTTTTTTCGCCGGGTGTATTATTTTCACGATTAGAGCCACGATCTTGCATTGTTAATGACTCTTCATGCCGTCTAATTGTTGTCGATGAATATTCCGCAGCGGCGTTGCATCGAAGCGGCTCCGATGAATATTCAAAACATAATTTTACTTTTAAAAACAGCGCCGTGGCCGCGGCTATTTTCCCGTACAAAACTTGCTATTCAGACGTGTGTACACGAAAATAAATACCGTCATGTTTACCACAGTTATTATCAGAGCTCGATAACGTTGCTCACGCGCCGATAAAAAAAAAATACATATGTTTTTTCTGCATCGCAGATTCCGCTGTCGGTGCTGAGCAAGTACGTGGAGAAACACTGGGGCGCCAGGTCGGGCAACATCGTCGTCTGGACCAGTCTCATCATAGGCCAGCCTCTTTGCATCATGATGTACTACCACGACTACGTGGTCACCCACTTCGGCGAGACTCTACTCGAGGATTACTCCGTCGTGTAAAAGCCGAGGCGGCAGAAAGATAGAGCGAGAGAGAGTGATGTATATAGGCGCCGGTGGAGAAGAAAAAAACGCAGACTAGCGCTGCTCCTTTCGCTGCAGCGTCGTCGGCGCTTTTTCTCGGTGGCCATCGTCCGTTCGTGCGCGCACTGTCACCACCGTTGCTTTTCACTTGGGGAAAAATCGAATCACACGCAAAGAAAGGAATCGCTTTACTTGTCGCGTCTTCTTCGCGCGTTTGTTTGTTACCCGCGCGCCCCCCCCCTCTCTCTCTCTCTCTCTTTTCCTTTTTCTTGTCGCGCGTGGGAGAGAGGACACGTGCAGGCTACAAAGAAAAATTCGATTCCAGATGTAATAGCCCGCGAGTAAATGATTTTCGACTTGGATTACCTTCGCCGCCTCTAGCGTGGCAGAGATTGATAGAGTCGACGCGTTATTCTTATATATTCATTCTTGTCTTTTATTATATTCTCTCTTATTTTTCTATGTACTTTTTTCCGAGGGTGACACGCTGTGTAAACAATAGTTTTGTTGATATACTCGATTGCGCAAGTTCGCGGATACTTTCTGTACGGTTGTATTTTATAGTCACTTTTTTCAATTTTAGCATATACAAGCATTTTTCTTACGACGAATTTTTTTACTGCAAGCATTTATATGATATTGAACTTTATACGTCAGTGCCTTACGTTACTCGTTTTCGCCAAGCATATCGCGGGAGAACTGAAGCTCACACGATGAGATTTGTAAATACACGCGACACAATATTATACTGTGCGAGATAGAGGGAAAAATGTGACGTCGAGCATTTTTCGTCAGAATTTAAGAGATTTGAGCGAACAACGACACGGCGGAGTTACCAGAACACATGTATTCTAACACTGTGTGGTTATAGCGTAGATGAATTTTCTTGTACTTTTGAGCTGTTGACGATTGTTGTTCATACCGTGTGCAATTGTAGGTAGATACTTTGATTATAATGTACTAAAACGTTTTCTTTTCACCAAGAGCGAGTTCTTTTTCACTTTTTGTAATTTTGTACGAATAAAGAAAACAAAATGTCACGAACGCGAACGAGAGAAGAATATCTGCAGCTGTTTATAAGGCTCATAATGCATCTTGTATTTCGTACACACAAGTCAAGCATGAGAAATGCAAAGTGAATCGCGCCCGCAATCCGTGTATACATTTGCATCAGCGGGAAATTGCGAGGGAAATGAAGTTTGCCTCATCCGCGTCTAGTGTATCGAAGGCTACAAGGCAGAAGAAGCAGCAGCAATAGAAGAAGAAGATGAAGAAGAAGAAGAAAAAGAGGAAGAAGAAGAAGCTCGGGTGAAGGAAAAGAATAAGCAGAGAGGAGCTAGTAGACAAAGGAAAAAAAGTCCGCGAAGAAGTTTATTTTGTTATCAAGTACATAAAGAGCTTAAATAAATGTACATCTTGTTGAAATCCGTCTTATTATACAATCACAAAATGTTTTACCCGCCTCCGCTTCTCTCCTCCTCTTTAAAGTATAAACACTCCCCTGCGGACTCAAGAGTCGGAATGGAAAGTTATTTTTCTAATTAAGTACTTTGCGACCTCGCAAAAAAGTTACGTTCTGTTCGTTAAACCCTGGAAAAGCTCGGGGCGCGCTTCAAAGGAAAATCTTGAGCGGCGAACAAAGGTTTATTTTTTCCGTTGATCGAAAATCGAATATCTGTAAGATCATCATCTCCTGATTATTTCAAACTCAACCCACATTCTATATTCCAGAATTGCGTCAGACCAAGGCGGATAATTTCGAAATAAACTCGAATATAACGCGTCGCATGCATGTCTGACGAAACTCGGCATATTCCACTTCGATCACGAGGTCAAACGCCTTCCATTCTCCGAACGTACTGCAACTGTCACCTCGCACGCGTCTAAATGATGCATGTCAGGATTATTCACGCGATCCACAGCAGCCCCCAAGATTCATCCCCCCATGAAGCAGCCCGGCGGCAGGTCCTCGTCCACTTCAGAAAAGCTTCCCCCTTCGAGGAGCGGCCACCGAGAGAGAAGGAGGGAGATGGAGTTTAAGGAAAACGAATGCTTTTTTAACGCGTCGCTCTGCGCGATATCCAAAGTCGGCACGCACGCAGCCAAGCGTATAGGACAGCGCTGTGCTAGGGTGATGGATAAATTAATGATGCCCCGGTAGTCGCCAGGACAGGTGGACATACGTCTGCGTCAGCGCGATATATATGGGCGCAGCAGAGGATTTCCCCCTCCGGCGACGGCTCGCGCCAAGACGACACGTCGACGTCTACTCGTCTTCGGCTACTACACTCCGATCGTGTCGTATAGTACGTCGCTCTGCAGATGATTTCGGTGCGTACGTGTGTTTCCCTTATTTCTTTTTCCCTCGCTCGCTCGCGGCTCGGGTTGTATTTTTCATCGGATGGGGGTGACGTTATCGTCCGGAGATGTAAATAAGCAGAGGAGCTAAGCCTCCCAGAGCTGAAGCCTCGACGATTAGGGTGTAACAAAGTGCTGAGGAGCGACTTTTTTCCAGACCACTCAACGCTCGGTTTTTTGCTGGATTTTTCCTTCGAGAGGCTTGTACCTCTTTGAGAACGGAGCATTTTTCCACGTAACGTTGTTTCATATCCTAGCGCGACAGGCGTATCTTTTGCGCTGAACACAACGCGAAACTGAATACGCGTGCGTGCATGTAATCCATACCGTTACTTCGTATACCCGCGAAAATCCGACGAGGAAAAAAGGACACTGCAGTAGTTGAAAATTCCGAACTTTGAAAAATAAAACCTAAGCCAGCTCTGGCATAGGGGAGGGGCGAAAACCGGGGTAAAAAAAGGAATAAGTGTCACGTTCTTTCGCCAACCATCAAAGCCCTATCCATCAGAGCGCACTCGCGCGGTGAAAAACGAACGAAACATTCTATTATACACAGCAATCCTGAATTTAAAACTAGAGACCTGGGCACGTATGCATACCGTCGAAAAGTTTTTTACTTATAGCCCACCGGTCCATCAAACGGTTTTATCGCTCGCTTTTTCAGCCAAAAAATAGAATAAACGAGACAGAGGGCTGAGTTCGACGTCACCGGGAAATCCTCCCGAAAAAGTTTCGAAAAAAGCTCGCGCAACGAGTGGTCGCTTCAACGCGACGCCGCATCGAAATAATAAGACACCCGCCACCTCCTCGACGGGTCTATTTACCGCGTAGCTCATAAAACAAAAGGCCCTCACAATCGAAAACTGCAATAATGCTCGCGGGCTTCGCACCCCATCGGTGTCCAAACTCCCTCACAGCACAAAAAGCTCCTCCTCATAATTCGCGCGCGCGGCCTCGAAAAGACTGCGAAAGCTCGAACAAAAAGAGAGAGAGAGAGAGAGAGAGAGAGAGAGAGAAGGGAGAAAAAATATATACGCTAACGCGCTCGAGTATATATCTCGCGTGCAGTGGCATCGACGCGCGCGCAGAGCCGATGGTGGGAGGCACATGCGCGCGCTAGTGCGCGAGAAAGAGAGAGAGAGAGCGAGAGAGAGAGAGAGGGACCGAGTGTAGTGGTGGGCTATAAGGGCGGGTGCGCCGCGCCGTCTCCGCAGTGAGCGCCGCGACGCCTCTCCAGGCCGACGCTACTCGCGGAGCGTTATCTAACACTGTGTTGCGCACGAGGTGTATGTCATCCTCGTCTCTCATGTATAGATAGTGCGTGCCCGAGAGAAAGAGAGAGAGAGAGAGAGAGAGAGAGGGAGAGAGAGCGAGTAGAATCCAATTTCCGCGCGCGATATAGTGTTCTTGTATACGGCAGTAGAGTGCATTCCTCGGAACAGCGCGGGACGATGCCGCGATAGGCAAATTCTCCGGAGGAGTCTGCCGAGCCAATATAAGCGAGAGATTCCTGGGCGAAGACGTCGAGAGGCTGCACCGCTGCGCTGCCACTGCGCCCCGAGATATTGGAATTGCAAGGTTGGTGTGTGTCTCTCGAGCGCCTCTTCCGCTTCTTTAGGACGTCGCCGCGAAGAGGCGTTGAACTCGTGTACTCGCAGGTGTCGCGGCTCGAGCGCCTCCTCGGGCCGATGAATATTCAGGAGTCGCTGCTCCTTTCAGCCCGCGTCGCTGTGGTTTTCGAATCGAGCATTTTTGAGTGCGCGCAAATTTACTCTGGCTAGATTGAATTTTTCCGGCGCGCGAGAGAGAGAGAGAGAGAGAGAGAGAGAGAGAGAGAGAGAGAGAGTGAGTCGTTTTTGTTGACCTTACTGTATAGATGTTACTGCGGAGCCGTAAAGTCATGCATAGGAAATGATCCTTGGAATCTCGAGCCACCGCTTAAAAATTCGCGGGCAAAAAGTTCACGTGGACTTGGCTCTGCCAGTAGCAAATATTGATTTTGCGCTTGGCCATATACTTAACGCGCGCTCTTTCTCTCCGCGGCTCGCATATTATAAGGAGGAACAGAGCTAGTTTTTCTATTCCCCCGGCAGAGAGTCTCAGGAGCCGTTCTAGCGTGAAATTCGTCATTGTGTACGCTTACCTATACTTCGGCTACCAGCTCAGCCGGCGTGTATGTGTGTCTTCACAAAAAGAGTCACTTTTCCGTGCAGTTGATCGCAAAAAAGGCGAGCGCGTGTACGAGGCTAATCCGGCAAGGCTGGAAGAAAAGTTCGGGAGAAGAAGAGAACCGGGCGATATAATTCCATCCGCGCTATCTGCGCGTGTATAGGTACATATAGAGTCGCGAGAGAGCCAGGAGCGAATTACGTATGGATGGAATACGTCACGCTCCATAAAGTCAACCGACAGTTCCGTAACTTGAAATTACCGGCTGGTTAGACAAGCTCTCGCTCGCTCAACTTTACGAGATTGACGTTCGCGCTCGTTCCTCTCTTGCCCCCCGACGAGCCACCCCCTCGAAACAATTCTTCTCTCGGCCCGGTTTCGATCTATCTATGCAGACACGTGTGTGAGTACACACGGAGCCGGGAATTTTTTACACTGCATTAGCCGGCGCGGCCGAGTCACGAAGCTCCACACCGGCAAATGGAGAACAGACGAGCGGCGTCAAATAAAGCGAAAAAAGGGACGACGACGAGCGCCGGATATCGCTCGCGTAAATCACGCCGAGGGATAGCGCGGCAGTAAAAGGCGGCCTCTCTCTCTCGCAAAACGACAAAGAGGGAGATCTCGAGATTCACCGGCGGCAAACGAGGGGCAATACTCGTATAAGCGAGAGAATAAAGGGATAACTGATTCGCCGGCTCGATCTCATTAACATGCGGATTTCAGCCGGCTCCTAAAACTTCTAAGCTCGAGAGAGAAAGCTGGAGGCGTTTATCGAGCTGGAATATCGAGGATCACATCACATTGACGCCCAGGGATTGAGAAGCGAGCGCAGAGTATCTATATATAGAACGCGACGCGGAGGAAAAGACGGGCTCGGGATGATGAGACTGCGCGCGCGTGATTCCAGCGGGAAGATCCTAATGTCGAGCCGTCAAACGTCTTCTCTCGCTCTCTTGCGCGACTTTGCCGCGGACGGGGAATTTATGGTCCCGGGAAAGGGCTTGTATTACCCGCCCGCTGCTGCTGCCGCTGCTGCTGCCGCTGCTGCTGCCGCTGCTGCTTCTCTCTGACGTCGAGGAGAGACGGATATAGATAGAGCTCTTGATGTTACAGTATTGAAACTGTCATATTATCGCTCGCGCGTGTGTCGCACTCGATGGAGAGTGAAATTCGCCCGACACTGATAATTCTCAGTGAGATTTGTTTTATTGACTTTGCGTCGTCGCTCTCTTCGTGATTTTTGTCTGTTTCAAGTTTTCCGATATTGATGATACTGTATATTATATCTCGATGTGATAAGCGCTATGTTGTCGATTCTGATATGTAATTAAATTGCTGCTCGGGTTTGATGCGACCGATATAGCGTGCGATCAAAACAGGACAGTATACTCTGCGTGCGATGATAATAATAGTAGTATAGTAATAACGTTATTCGAAACTGCTAGTCTTCTACTGTTAGACGACGTATCGATGAATGTTACCTGCAACAAATCAAACATAATTACGTGCATTTTAGTCATATTTGTTCCATAACATCACGTCAATTTGAAACATTTATAGAACAAATGGTCAACTCTCTACTGGTAGATTTAAAAACATTAGGCAAAAACAATTTTGGTATATTAAACAACAGCTTGAGCGCTTTGTGTAACAGTTTTTGTACACCCTGAAACAGCACCATGAACACCGCTAAGAATAGTTTTAGCGTAATTTATAACAAATTTTATACTTTTGGCTCAACGGCTAAGCTCTATGCGTATGTGGAGGCGTTTATCGAGGTGAAATCAGGTGGCGCATGGACCGGCACTTTTCCATTTCCCTTATAACAATATGCGCCCCGAGTCTAGATATTGTCACAGACGCACACGTCTGCAACGCGAGCTGCGAGACGAGTCAGCGATAAGAGCTGGCCGAGCTGCACTTCGATGCATGCATGCGCATGCATCGTAGGCGGTAGCTCAGTGGTAGAGCTCCAGGCGTCGCAATCTCGGGGTCCCGGGTTCGATCCTACCCACCGTCTACTCTTTTTCGCTTTCCGACTCGTCTCCTCTCCGTCCGTTACAATATACTGATGTGCCACTAATGCTAAAACTGCCTTGTTTGGCCTGCTGCTTTGGCCGCTCATGTTATATAAATGCGCGCGAAGCGCGTCTAAAGTCACTGCTCAATAACAATGTGTGCCCATACAGGCTCCAAACTTGTTTCTAATAGATATCCACAAACAGTTATACTTTAATGATTCCTTAAGGGGACAAGACACTTTTAAACCCTGAAAAATGAAATTCTTATAAATAATTACAAAAATAAATTATAATTGTTATATAATTTTTATACTTATATTGGGTTATATTACCTGTTTTTTTATACCATGGTAAATCCATATTAGCACCTACTTACCCATAGTGACTCTTCGTATACTGTTTTGAGTATTTTGGCACTGTCCGTAGGATTTCATGTGACCACATGGTTTGATTGGGCTAAAATTTTAAGAGCATGCTTTGTACAGTTGTACTTTTGGTATGAATGAAGGGATTTTGATTTGAATGCTTAGAAAATGTTTATACAATGAAAATACTGAATTTTTGCTTTTTTTTAGCCTATTTATGCCACATTTTCTTTCATGAAAGATTATCTAAGCATTCAAATCAAAATCCCTTCATTCATACCAAAAGTACAAGTGTACAAAGCATGCTCTTAAAATTTTAGCCCAATTAAACCATGTGGTCACATGGAATCCTACGGACAGTGCCAAAATGCTCAAAACAGTATACGAAGAGTCACTATGGGTAAGTATGTGCTAATATGGATTTACCATGGTAAACATACAGATAATATAACCTAATATTAGTATAAAAATTATATAACAATTATAATTTATTTTTGTAATTATTTATCAGAATTTCATTTTTCAGGGTTTAAAAGTGTCTTGTCCCCTTAATGTGCCAAAACTGTTTTACAATAGTTTTCAACGATAACACAATTCAACACATTTTGCTTTATCAAAGAGAGAGCTTTGTATCGCTAAAAAATAAACGTTTCGAAAATGTTTTTATGTTCAAAATTTTTTTCTCATTTCACTACGGTATCTATGATTTGATTCACCGTTATACAAAATCCGACGAAACTTTCAAACACAGCGGCGATAGCGCATCGCCGTAATAGAAACTAATGCATTTCAATTATCTGGCAAAATCAATCTCCAAACTAAACTATCCAGCAGCCAAAAAACCAGAGGGACGAGAGTCACGGAACTCGATCCCCATTACGTCTTTCTCACCTCGTCGTATCTCGGTCATCCAGTCTCTTCCGGAATCTGCTCGGCTCTCCAGTTCACACCGACGAAAAATCAACCGGCAAGGAGAGACTGTATAGAGCTAGAAGCGAAGAAAAGCAGCATAGACAGAATTTCTCTTCCCCGAAATCGATCTCGCGTGAGCCCGCACGTATACGTGTGCGGGTAAATACGACGCGACGACTCCCTCGTTTACTCTTACTTCGTCTGCTTCGGTATACGTATCTACCTTCTCCCTAGTCACGGATAAACAGATACACGAACTACTGTCGGCATGGTGGTCTGCTGTCTGTCTCTCTGTCTGTCAGTCAGTCAAACGCGCCGAAACTCTCGTATGAGCGAGAAACTCCGCGGCGCAACCAATCGCGGAAACTTTCTCTTCGTCAGCCTTTGAGTCCTCGTCCCCGGCGACTTTCGTCTCCGCGCGCGCGATATCCGATTGACGAAGTGCGCCGCGCGCTTTTCCGCGATTGGATGTCACTGCGGATCTTCATTAACGCTGCCGCGCGCGTGTTTACCTTGGAAGTGAATTTCGAGGGCGACGGCGACGAAGCTTCTCTCTCTCTCTCTCTCTCTCTCCCTCTCGTTTACTTTGCACTGGAATCCAGACTCGTGTCTGTGGCTAGACTACTCGCGGAATAACAAAGAGGGGATGCGATGATTAGAATTCGTAATCCGATCCGAGCAGCCAATTACCGATACGCCGGCTTGCGTGCAGCCACCCTGTACGTACTCTCTACGCGAGAAATATTAGCAGTTGGATGAGCCGAGTCTGCACACAATGCCAGCGGGTGGAAATTCTCGAGGCGTTCTGATGTGTTTCCACTTATCGAGTAATATTGCTTTGTCATTCGCGCGCGATGAGAGCCGCGCGCCAGACGCGCGGATCGTGTTGCGCGCAAGGGGAGAATATTCAATACTTACTCGCTGCGCGCGGGGTCTCGTGGATTTGTCAGCTTTGCGCGCCATAAATTATACAGATGGTGGAAAAGTGTATAGAAACAGCTGTGGGAGATCAGCTCGACGGCATCTGTTTTTCTTTCGCAGTGTCAATTAGCTCTGCTAATTAAGGGAAAATAATGTGGAGTTTATCATTCGACGTTAATTGAATTTCGTTCCGCAAAAGCATACTTCTATCCGGCAAATGGGTGAAAAGTTTCGCTGTGGATTGTTCACTGTTATACACCGGAATAAATTAATATCGTTTTGTGTCCCACATTTTTCGTTTGATTAAACGTATAATTAGCTTTATACGTTTTCACATGCAAAGAGCTGCTGTCAATTAACTCTCGCGCGAAACGATCCAACTTCGTATATCGTACTAATGCGAATTCTACGTCGGATGGTGCTCTAATTTTAGTTTTTAATAACGTTGATTCGAACTCTCAATTACTTCAAAGGGAACCGTTATTTTCACCGAGCTTGTACATATAGTTTAAACATTATAAATGCATTTCAATGTGATACTCAGTAGTTTCCTGATGAATCTCGAATAAAACTGTCTCGAATTTATAGTAAAAACGGAAGCGCAATAAGCCCAGAATAACAAATGTATGTTTCATTATTGCATTACAACCCTTTCTATGATTTTTTTTTGTTTCTTTTTAAGTAATGAATAAAAATGTTTTCATCGAATAATCAACTTAGATTAGAAGATAAAATCTCCCCTTATAAGGGATTGATTGCAATTATATATCGAAAATATCGAATCCAATGTATGTATGTCGTTCGTTTGTATAGTTGTAAGTAAGGTGCTTAATCATATTTTTTTGATAATTCAATTTTCTGTTCTCAAGTGGAGCGTAGAAATGATAGATAGATAGATAGATATACGTTTATTTTTGTTATTTACAAAAAATTATTTCGGTAAGTATCGAAATGCGATTGTTGCTCCAAAGCAGCATCTCTCTGAACAATATATGGATTTCTAACCTCAAAAATGGATCTATTTGAGTTATACAGTAATTCGAATATTTTAATCCTACTCTGAAAAAGACTAAAAAAGACAGTATTCTATTCATTGTCCGATTGGCTGTTCGTTTTCGCAAACAAGCTCTGCTTATGTTTGAATTCCTAATCCTCATAAAGTTAAAATTCAGAACTCGCGTAGCGCGTCTAATAGTATGATTAAAAAGTATACGATTAGGATTGTACAAGAAATAAAACAAGACTTTTTACAAAATCATACGAGATCGAAAGTGGTTATTAGGATATTATAAAAGCGCACAAGAAACACATTTTTAATTTTATTAAAAAAATTTTGGGCATAAGCGTCGTTTTTAATCAAATTTTACAGGAGCCAACGTAACCAATTGTGACCTCCATATCTCGATTCGTAGTTTACATTGTTTGCTTTCAATATACTTCGTATCATATCAAAAATAAAATTTATGATTGTTTGTTATTTTGTAGGTTATCACGGAACACAGTTTTCGTTTATTAAATCAGTAAAAAAGTTTAGTTTATTCAATATAATGTAAATGAAAGTGACAGTCATCTTACTAATATATTATCGCTGGCTTATTTGCAAAAATTATGCATTAATACACAAAAATAAAACCTGACTAACACAAATTATTATAATATAGCCACCGCGGAACATTGCATTTTAACACTATAAGCAAGTGTATTTATTAATTATACCTATGTATGAAATTTTAAAGGTAGGTAACACTTTAACCAATTAGCATGGCTCTGACCTCCTCTGCTTAAGAAGAAATTCGACATCCGCTTTACTTAAATATTTAAAAATAATTTCAAAATACAGATCGCTTGGATCGCCAAACTGCAAAGTTGTGCTCAGTATAGTACATGCTGTTTCAAACTCCTTCTGTTTTAAAAGAGCGTTGCCGAATTTCGAGCCCAACTGCGAGCCGTAAATCGGGTAAGCGGTCTGGTAATTTTTAGTTGCGAACTCTTCTACCACTTTTTTTATTTTTCGTATATCGTGCTACCACCTCAAGCGGCTCTGTTAATACATCGAAGTACGTAACCGTCGTATCTTGGATCTTGGAATTCTTCATGGCTTGAAGTTCGGCCTGGCACTTGTCGTAGTGAGTCTTGAACTTGGAGTACTTGGAATTTCCGTCTATCAGTGCCCGGTTGTATTCGTTCAACACTGGCTTGTTCGTCCTCGCCTCGACGCGTACTCTCTCTCCCCGGAAAAACACTTGGAAAGCAGTTAAATTCCAGAGTCCCGAATCACGTGGAACAAAGCTTCATTCTTTCAGCTTACTTAATGCATTTTCTAAAATCGTATAGCTTCTAAACCGAATATTTCACACCCAAGCTTATATTTTGAAAATTCATATTTAAAAATTATTATTTATTTAAATATTCGTGCGTAAAGATACGTAACGTATATTATTACTTTACATATTCAGGCAGCCATGACAGTCCAGACGCGTACTGACGTCCTCTGGCTCAAGCTTGCAGGGCAAACTTTCTCTTACTTAGCTACTATACCTGAACCTTATTTTCCGGGGAGGGGGCGGAGCTTGAGCTATCAGCAGAATTGAACTAATTGTTGCTTCTAGAAGGTTCATCGGAAGTTTTTAGTTTTCTAAGAAAACGGTTGTAAATTCTAAGATCAATGCATATAGTATAGGCAGCGTTGCCGTCCATTCTATAACGGTGTATGCTGGAACGCCGAATTGCTGGAAAATAGAACCGTCCTAATTCAGGCTTGGGCATCTCGGTGGGACTTCTCGGTTTCTTTCGATGCACTTCCAACAATAAGCAAACGTCTATAAAAGATATAGAAACACCATTTAAGTAACCTAGTAACGAAAAAACAAACAAAAAAAAAAAAAACAAAAAACTCTTCACTGCTCGGATATAGAACGGCGCATCTAAATCGCAATAATTAGAACGACGCAGTCGCATGATCGACCAGCAACTCCCTCTCTCGTTTTCCCAGCAGCAGCAGCCAGAGATAATTACAGCATAATTTCGGTTCCGCGTAACCGTTGCAGCGTTATCTTATCAAACACAGAGGGAGCGTATAAGCACGGCGCGTTTCCGCACGTATCCCAAAATCAGCGGCCAAGCGTTCGGGATCGAGTTTGATCGACCATCGGTCGCTTACACGCGCGTCAAGTTACGATTTCACCTCCAATAATACAACAGCACTCGCGCAATGGAGTGAGACTGACAGAGAGATCTTGTTCCGTTTCACGCGCTCGGCATAATTCAGCGGCTTGAAAATTACGGTACGCACGCACTCGCGCTAATGATGCCGCTGTACTATATACTTATACAGACTAGCTCGCGAGTGTCGAAGAGAGAGAGAGAGAGAGAGAGAGAGAGAGAGAGCCGGTGGTTTCCAACCCAGCCTTAAACTAACTCGTCGCTGCCGCTCGCAGTTAAGACCGCGCGCTGCCGAGTTAGTGCCGCTTCGGAGATATTTCAGCGAAGTTGGTTATTATGCAGTACCCAAAGTGCGAAGGGCTCGACTTTCCTCGAGGGTGAGAGTAGTGCGCGGCGGTGCCGATGTGTCAATGCCCGCGACAATGGGATAAGGACTCGCCCGGCTAATTGAGAGGTGTGCGCGCCTGATTGTACGGATTGTCAGCGGAGTTTCTACCCGCGTGCCTTTGTCGACAACCTGCGCTCGCTGTGGAAACTATTTTCACGAGCTTTTATTTTTATCCGCATATAACGCATATAATGCTCTCATTTCGAGCGATCTATTATGTAACGCGACGACAGCACTGGATATGCGATATTATGTACTCGGTTTTCTATTTCAAGCTGGGTTTTAAATGGCTTTTTATCCGATTTATATTTTAGCGCGTGACGCAACGTTTTATGTAACGAGTGAATAGATGATGCTTTTGCCTCATATTATACCATCAATTATATCTTTCCAGAATGATTTTAAATTTTGCCGCCTGATGAGCATTAACAGTTCAAAGCGTTTGTAGGTTATGTTGCGTTTCTAATTCGCGTTCCTTAATTCTTGTATCAGGCAATTGGACATCAATTAAATGCTTCACCTCACTTTTTAAAGAGAGAATACGCAAATAATAAAAATATACACCTACGTCGCTCTTGTTCGAACAACGTACAGCACTGCGCTTGATTATTAATTTTCCAAATGCGGATTTCACCGTAGCCGTGCACCCTGTGCATCATGTCGTAATTGATCTACAATGATGCGTAATTATATAATATGCGCGTGCTTAATTTTACATCGGTATTTACAGTATTATCGACGTTGAATAATGGCCCTCAACTGTGCGGACTTATATTTCATCAATAAATGCGCGTACCGGCGTTCCTCCGAGCTAAGCTGCAGAATTATATTTCGATACTCGTTGATTATTTCGAGCGAATAATGAAAAGCGCAAAGATTGATTAAATATCGGATGAACAGTGCGTTTCGAAATCATATAAAAGCGCGGGTATGTACATTCTTTGCAAGCTCGTTTGCTCGACCAACGAAATAAAAGCGAAATTAAACCACTCAACGCACCAGTCCCTTTTCCCTCGAATTACAACAGCTATCCCATCGCATCACCGCCAAAACAAACGTGCGCGTCGAACCGCTCGATCACGCACGTTTTCGCGCGCGGCGTATTCCGAGAGAGAGAGAGAGAGAGAGATAGAGGGGGGGGGGGGGGGCTTGCAGTTCCTCCGCGCTTAATTGGCGCAGTGGCCGAGACTTGATTGCAGACCGCGTCCATTTTCCTCGTCCTCTCTCTAATCTTACCTTCGCCTCTAATTGAAAAGCCCGAGCGACAACTGTGTTCCAGCTTTCGTGACGTCGACTCGCAGATTTTCACTCTCTGCGTACGCTGAACCTAGTCCGCATTCGATTTTCGATTCCGAGCTTTTTTGCGTCGTAACGTACGACGGCGGAGAAAAAGTTATCGCCGGCTTTATTAGCCTCGTTTTTGCAAGCGATGGATGTATTTTTATTCGCGATTAATTTCATCGCTGCGGATAATCATCGCAGTTCGTCGTATACATAGGAAATTTACAACAAAAGCCGATTGTTCGACGCGAGCGGGAGTAGCTTCTGCTTCAACATTGGAGATGATAGACGCGCGCGCGAGAGAGCGCGGTTCGCCGAGAGAATTAGGAAGCGTTATTAATTTAACGATTACCTGTCCGATGAAAATGACGACGCGGCTATCAATAATTTAAATTGAATAAGCAATTCGCTACTGGAGCGTTAAATTATTTCTCGTGTCAGTTGCAGCGCAAGCTTTCTCTATCCTATTATAATATGTGAATAGCAATAATGCGGTCGTTTTTGGATTGATTATTGCTGACAAATTGCTCCAAATTTGCCTGTTGTCCACGCCGCAGACTGTTTCCATTATTCGTGCGCGTTGAATAATCGGCTGATTGATATCTGCCGTTCCTAAAAAATTGAACATCCACTCCGAAAACGCGAAGCTCTAATATTACATCGCAAGTGAAGTGATTCCCGCATATCGTCTCGTTATTCCAGTGAAAAAGTACACCTGCTATTCTAGTGCATAGACTGCAGCCGCGCACAGTTGCGCAAAAACGTGCTGGAATAAAGCAAGTATCGATCGAGGGCGCCGCTTGCACGCGAGATAAAGGAGGCTGCGCGACGAGTAAAAAAAAAACACGAAAAAATACTGCACATACGAGGAATGCGCCAGCTGTCTGTATAAAAGCCCGAAGGATGCGGTTAACGGAGTTCCGTTCGAGGCGATCCTCGTCGCTTCGGAAGAAAAAGCGTAGAGTAGAAACGTGCTCAACACGTGTTTCCCTTATCGCGTCCATTTTGAACCGCGCGCACGCCTCGAGTATATACACTGCACACTGCGCACACATACACGTCGCTGATTTATTTCCCTCCTCAATAATTCTCTTTTATTTTCTTTCCGCGAAAGAGGCAGCCTCTCTAGCCGACACTTGATCTATCTCGTTCAGGCAGCAGCAGCAGCAGCAGCAGTAGGAGTGCGACGCCGATTCATCTTTATTTACGAGAAAGAGAGCAGATATCAAGGTACTCCGCTTCTGTCTCGTTTGCTTTCTGATATTCGAGAGCCAGTCTGCGGAACGCTCGCCCTTTGGCTTTATGCGACTGAGATGCTGCTGCCGTTGCTTTTCTTTTCCATTCAGTCGATGCGCTGCGCGTATTCGCGTAATCGAAATCCGAGCCGTATTCCACTTGTTCTACACCCAGCTCTTGGCATAATGAGAACCGTTTCATGCTTATAAATTTTCATCCCCGAAACGCAGGAGAGAAATCGATCAGCCGCGCAATTTCGCCCTTTTTATCCATTATTCAGGGCGAAAAAATAGTCGAGAGAGAAAACTCAATTTCGCCGGCGTATACACACGCTCGCAGAGTGCACGGAGAGCCTCGGTGCAACAGTAAATATCCAGCTGTGCTCTGCCTAGCATCTCCGTGTGCCATTACCGGCGCCAGTGCAGCTCTCGCGCTTATATATACACTCGATGTTGACGTTTTTCACCCCGGGCTTCCCGTTCCCTTCTTTCTACCCCCGCTCGACGCGCGCGCTGCCGGTTCCATTTCATCCGTTGCGCTGCTCATTTTTCTCTATTTCTCTCTTCTCTCCTTGGCAAAGCTCTCCCTGATGCGGTAGTAGGGGCTCTCCCCCTCGTCAAATCAGCGGCGATATACGAGGTGCTTAGGCGTCGGGATGGAGAACACAACGCGGTGCATTCTGCGGGGGCGGCCGCGGCGTCGTGAGATTCCACGTGCGCCGCGCGGCACGCTGAGATACTGCCACGATTTGTCGAGACATCTTGGCCGTATTGGGAAATATACTTGAGCGTGTACCCTGTGGGCGATGTTTCTCGTGAGTTGGACGATTCGTGCGTTTTTTTGGATTGATAACGCTTCGAAATTTCGAGTTTGGAAGTGATAACTTTTAATGGGACGTTTTGGTGGGCCTACACTATGTTTGAAACTTTTTTCGGTGCAGGTAGCCAGTGCACCCTACTGGATACTTTTTTAAATATCGGGATCCTGTGGTGGTCCTAATACTTAATTAAAACTGAATACCAACCTATTTTGATCATTAAAAAAATCGACCAGTCTCGTGATATTTTTTTTTTTTTTTTTTTTTTTTTTTTTTTTTTAGCTGACATCGTTAGATTTTTCTGATTATATTCATATTTCACGCAATGAGTATACTACCTTAGCACGCTTTGTGCGCAGTTATAGTATGAGTAGCCGAAGCAGTAGGCCGCAAACAAGGCAGTTTTAGCATTGACGACACACGACCATATCTAGACTCAGCGCGCAATATTATTACGAGGGAATTAAAAAAGTGCCTATGCGCGACCTATTTTCACTTGCCACAGACACGGGTTCAAGCCGTGACATAAGGGACCGTGAAACTTGAAAGTGACAGTCCAAAACTGCTTTGTTTTCGTATATTGTTATAGCGGTCCACACGTACGTACGCTGTACAATGACATTAGTTTAATAATTTAGAGTCGCAATAGTGTTTTTAAAATAAAAATGTTTGGTAGATTAGTTCGCTTCTAATTTGGTTATGAAACAGATTGATTACTATGTCCTTTTTGGAGTAGAAAAGCAAATAAAGGGAATAAATGTACATTGTTTTATAACATGTTAAATGCTATGTGCCGAAAAGATGCTCCAAGCGTGCAGACGGTAAAATTGGTAATTTTCAAAATAAAATAAATTATATAATATTTACTTTTTTGACGTTGAACATTTCAATACAGAACTCCGTCCATTTTACATCAATTTGAGTCATCACTTCTGCTAGGCGGAGCGAGGTGCACACACTTTTTCTCTCGATTTTCCAATCCTCGGTTAATTAAAACGCTATCTCTTAATTAATTTTAAACATACATACAAGCAGCCGGCGCATAAACTAGTTGATTAAATGTAATTAGCGAGACGATCGCAATTACAAAACGTTAATGCGATGAAATTTAATTACCGTCGGTGCATACAGAAAAACTCGTGCGCAGCTGGAGCGAAAAGCTCGTTTTAGACTTAGCGAAGTGTTTGGCTAGCATCGGAAATTAAACAAAAGAAAAAAATATAAGCAACAAAGCCGGCAGAAAAACTGCCTCGCGTGCAGCTAGTCGAGAGGGGAACGAACGTCGCGCGATCGAACCGAGAGCAACGGCATATGAATATTTCGAGGCTGTCGGCCGGGTACAATAAAAAGTTGCTTTATCATCGATACGCAGACACGCGCGCACACACACACACACACACACACACACACCCACACACACACACACACACACACACACACACACACACACACACACACATACACACACGAGCCAGCCATATAAGCTGGATATATACTCATAATTATTAAGCCGTGGATATTTTTCGCGAAAAGCGAAAATCCGCAGTGAGCCACTAGTAACCGTGATGAAAATATATCGGTACAAATTGCAGGAGCTTTTTCGCTGCGTCGATGTTTAAAAGATGATTTGCACTGCGTGTTCGAATAGTACATTACGATACAAGTGTCCTATGAGGCATTTCCTGGCACGGTGAGGTTACTCTCTCCGCTCGGGCGCTTACGCCGTGCCAGAATGTGCCTCATAGGACCCGAGTATCATACGATATTTTATAGCACTGCTTGCATAAATCCGCCAAGTCACGCAAATCCGTGGCGTATGCAGTTCTTTCGGGCACCGTGAGGTTAGCGGTATACACGGTGCCAGAAAGGGCTACATAGGACACGGATTTTCGTGACCTATAGCGGATTTAGGCCACCCAGTGCTATAAAAATTCGAATAAACCCATCTTTTGAAAAGCGCGCGCGAGCGGTTTATTCGTACGCGACACGGCATATATACTGCATGTATACACTCGACCTCGCACTCGACACGCTTTATTCGTGACCCGTGTCGAAATAAAACTCTTTATTTTATAAAAATCAATGATTCCCCCGATTTAAAGCCCTCCACGTCGTCATTTTTTTCGCAGCGCACACAACACGATCCCGGCACGCGGATACACGATAGCTTATACGCGGCCCGTTATGCTATATATTGAGCGAGATATCGCTCGCGTGGTTTCGACTCGCGGCCGGACGACGACACGTATAAACCCTCAACGCCGATATATCGTTTCGCTCCTCCATACACACGTATACAGCTCTCTATCTCTATGGCGTTTTTTTCCCGGTATTCAATACGAGATACGACGCTGCGAATTCCCTTTGATTTTTTTGATTTTCGAGAGTAGGACGAGCGCGCCAACTTTCAAATTTCGCGCCTCGCGCGTATAAAGCTCAACTTTGAATCGCGTCGGAGAGAAAGAGACGAAATAATAAATATTCCAGTGATGCGCTTTGTTCGCGGAGCCGCGTATACAGTCCGGCGCTATCTTTTCTTCCCTTCCGCACACATCCGCGCTTGGCGCGCGTAGATCCAATCGCGCGCGAAAATATCATCTCCCGTCGAGAGGGAGCGAAAGACAAAAAGAGACGCGGAGACACATCAATATCTCGACGGATATCATTCGTTTGCTCTTCGTTATCGGGCCGCAACAGTCACCTCTACACACTGAGCCTTTGTGTATACATCGGCTTGTATACAGTATCACTCGCGAGACCCTTTCGTCGAAATTCAATGCGGCGCATATAGCGCGGGAGAATTAGCGGCCACCGGCAATACAGGGGTGTCGAAAGTTTTCGTGTGAAAAATTGAGCCCTTCATCCGGTGCTCGAGATAAAAAATGCCGACTAAAGCCTATAAATGACGCAGCTCGACGTCGGTCGGTTTTTAGTTTTAAAATTGAAAAGAAACGAGCGCGCTCACCATATAATAGCGGTACGTCAATGTTTGCCTTTTTTTCGACAATACCCATTGAGGGGATTTCCGCGAAAAAAGAAAATTTAATCCCGAGCTTTCTCTGGAGTGTCGGATACATGCATACCTACACATGCACGCGCAGTGAGAGAGGAATCGCTGGCGGAGCTCTCATTGTGCGGCTTCGCGCGGGCATAAAAGTACGCTAATCGTTGGCCTCGTTATCGAGAAACACCCTCGTAGCGGAGCCTCTGCTAACGAGAGCCGGCCGCGCAGCTGTAAACATTATCGCTGCTCGCACTACTGTGCTCTTGTCGAGCTGTTGCCTATATATATATATATATGTGTGTGTGTGTGCGCGGGTGTGTGTGGAACGCGCCTGCACGAAAGAGCGCGCGTGAGCCTGCGATTTTATCCGGAGAGCAAAACTGAAATGAGCGCGAAAGAACTCTGCTGCGCTGCTGGGCATTTAGCGGTGCTCGGAAAGATTTATGTTTTCCAGGGATTTCATTATGCTTCGGGTACGTGTGTTCACGATTGAAAGCCGACTGGATCTGACGAGCTTTTTTGTTTGTTCGCTTTGCGGGGCTTGTCGAGAGCTTTTATATATAGATAGTCGATTCGTTCGCGGTGTGCTGCCGTTTATGATAGTGAGCGTTATATATACAGAGGAAAATGATGGAGATAATGGGAGGCAGGGACTTCTAATTTTAGCCCGGGTGACTGCTGCGCTTTGCTTTTGTAGAGAGTCAGTGAAAGAAGTGCAGGTATACAAAGGAATATTCAAGGGTTCATATTTCGCGGCGCATTAAAGTGAAGGATGTGATACGGGGGATACTTTGGAAAACGAAATTCACCATTAAAAGCGGCGCTGGGTCAAACCAAAATCCTCATTTAGTCAGCGGAATTTAGTGTCCTTTGTGCGTGCTCGGTTGCGTTATACCATTTATTCATTGAGCTTTAAAAATACTAAAAGTTGCTTGAAACAATAGCGCAGACTAATTTTTAAATTAAAAAGTGGCAATATAGAAACGTAAACTCTAAAATAAACTAGAATTTATTAATGAACTTACTCTTTATTCGTTCTATGATAGATTTTGATTGGATCAGCTCATCTATTTGCGTCTTTAAGTTATTCCTATAATTCAATGAATCTAATTTTGCAGAGGTATATGTTAACGAATAACGACGTTTATACTCATCCAATCTGATTTGAATCATCGAATAAGTATAACTTGATATCACGGTGTAATCATCACGAATAATAACGTTTGCTTCAATCCAATCTCATCTGCGTTTGAATAATAAAAGTATTGAATTATTGAAGTCACAAATGCATCAAACCGAATCTTCGAACGACAAATAGGTTTTATACTGCCTAATGAAAAATAAATGTGCGCAGGCCGACAAAGCTGGTTCGAAATTCGCCTCATGAAAAAATCACTACCCCGAAAAATACTCAACCCGCCAGCGGCGTTTCCTCGAAAAAATCGACTTCTAAATTCCTAGCGTTAAATCGATAAACCAACACAGCGGCGCAGCGGTAGGAATAAAGATCTCCAGCGTCGATTCCGTCGGCGTAAAACCCCGGAGTAGCAGTGGAAAGCGTCGAGCACACTGCAGTAGAGGATATTTCCGAAGGCAGAGAAAGAGCTTGCAGTGGCAAAAGCAGAGAAAAAGAGAACGAACAAGGCGAGGAAGAAACGAAAAGGCGGTGCGGCGTACGGCTCGCTGATTTGCAGAGGAATCCGTTTAAAAGGAGCCTGAAGATCGCACGCGTTCGCGCGCGCTCGCGAGCAGCAGATGTCCGCGCTTAACAATCCTTTATTAAATTTGTATGGATATCTCTCTCTCTCTCTCTCTCTCTCTCTCTCTCTCTCTCTCTCTCTCTCTCGGTCGGTCTTTTGCAAGCGCACAATCGAGAGAAGCTTTTAACGGCCGTTTATTTCCCGCGAGCTACCGGCGCGCGAAAAATGAACTGCAGCATAGCATTTAATTAGTTTGCCGGATTCTTATTTCACCTTTTATCACAAGAGCGGCTTACCCATCCGGAAATTAAATTTTCCACGCGGAATAACTTTCGCTCTCGGGACAGAAGGGACGTAGCTAGCGCGCGCGCGTCCTAAGTGATTTATCAATTACATCAATGTTTTATCAAGCGCCAGCGCGCGCGCGCGCGCTCGAGAGAGAGAGAGAGAGAGAGAGAGAGAGAGGCAAGTTTGCGTTACTTCAATTACCCTCGCGCTCACTTGCGCGGCTGTAAAATATGTATACAAGCGGAACGTGAGCGCGAGAACGAACTCGAATTTTCAACTCGCACAATGACGTTTACACAGTGCCATCCCTTGGGTGAAATTCGCGTAGACCAAGATTCTAGTGAAATTTGAAACAGACTCCGTGTCGCGCGGTTGAATATGCCCTCTAGCTCTGCCGGGAACTTAAAAATAGCAAATCCACTCGTGCCTCGTGGCTTCACTTCGTTACCTCCATTATTCCGCCACGCGAGGTTCTAATCGCGCGAAATATGCTCGGAACTGAAAATTCCATTCCAATTTGGACTTTCCCTACTGTATATAAGTATAGTAGTCCGTCGACAGCAGCACATTTATGGTAAAGCGATCTCTAGCGCCGATTATTTATTCATCGATGCCTTTCTCTTTCTCTTCCTTGGCCAGTTCCCCAGGGCTACATCCTCCTCCGGCCAGGTAGACTTTTCGACTCGGACGTCCGATCCGATAAGGTTCGACGTTGTGTGTGTGAGTCAGGGCCCCGCCGTGAAGTTGGACTCTCGGGATTCGGGACTGCCAGTGACTTTTCGTCCTCCTCGACGCAAGTGCACACTCGCACACACTCGGAGAGTTATATCCGAGCTTTTCCTCGCCCGGGAATAATATCAACGGATGCATTAATAGTAATCGATGTGGAGCTGCTGCTGCTGCTGCATGGGGGGGGGGGGGCAGANCGCCAAGGCCGGTGAATAATGTAGCGTGGAGGCTTTTAATGCTCGCACGCGACGACGGGGATCGACGATTCTGATCTTGACTGATCTCGAACTGCCGCTGCCGTGAGTGCTTTGAATTATTCGCGCGTAGGCGTTCTTAAAAATTTTAACGCGTGTACCATCAGGCGTGAATTTGCTTGCGGAAAGCATGGACGGAAGTCTTATAGAATAATGTTCGTTCATATCTATTCTGTATGTAAATTATTTTCATTGACTTTAAAGTCAAAGTTGAAATTTGCAATGTAATCAAAATGAATATAATTTGAGCTTTACAAAGAACTCACAGACGCGCGTTTTGAATCATATTACTTATTTACTTGATGACAACTGTAGCAATGATAAATTCAGAATAATGTAGAATGTAATTCAACAATTATAATATACTAGCGACTTTAGACGCGCTTCGCACGCAGTTACAGCATGAGCGGCCGAAGCAGCAGCCAACCAAGGCAGTTCTAACATTGGTGGTACACCACTATATCTAGACTCGGCGCGCATATTGATATGAGGGAAATGAAAAAGTGCCCATGCGCCACCTATTTTCACCTGCCAGAGACATGGAGAGTTTAAGCGGTGACGAAAGGGCTCGCAAAAAAGTCAGTCCAAAACTGCTTTTTGCTTTGGTATTGATATCGCTCCAGCGGAATTAAAATTAAGTTTAATTGCTCCGCGCATTTTAATTTTTTACATTTTTAATAGGTCAAGTAGAGTTTTTAGATACATGAACGTCTCATTCATAAGAGTTAGGTGCAGACTATCCTTTTTGGTATAAAAGTGATTTTTTTTTTTTAATTCAGAAAGTATTGTCTTTGAGGTTCTATAAATTCATACATACGAGTTTTATAGGATTATGTTGTACACTGCCTGAAGTTATAAAATTCTAAATATCAGTAACTGAAATCTAATAAAAAACCATCCTAATATCTCATTTTATTACAAGCATCATTGCTTTACTTATCGTTCTTATAAAACTTTACGAAACTTAATTTCGTATTCAAAATCGAATTGCAACCGCGCCCTTTTTTAACTGAATTTTAGGTAGGAACTGAGAATATAACTTTTGAAGTGTTGATTGTATTTATTCATTTTTTATCGGCGACTTTCAGAAGGAACCAAATGAAATCTTCGCAATAAAAATCGGATGAATGATAAAAAAGTCTCGAGTGCATTATTATGTCAATGCTTTTTTTGATTGAAAACATAATATGATTTCACAATGATATAAGTAATATTCGCATATAAAAATATCATCTAGGTTATGAGTGATCAAATTATACTAAAAACGTCTTTTTCTTTTATGACATGTGTTATAAATAGATGAATATAATAAGACCCCCCTTTTAATGAAACGTGAAAGTACGTCGTATCCCCTCGGTAAAATAATGATACATTTCTTAGCAGGAAAGTGGAATCTTGTAAATGTCCATAAGTTGCTCACGATCTCCCCTGTACAAAAATTAAAATAAGTTAAAAAGAAAAATAATAAAAAGCATTCAAAGCTTTCAATTCATTATTTTTTCAGGAAAGCAATTCCCTCTCGACATCAGATAGACAAACCTCAACCCAATTTCACGCGATGAGGAATCAAATCGAAGCAAGCGAGAAATATAAGTAACACATCGATTACAATCCCCAACTCGACAGCAAATATTTGTAAACGATGATCGAGTCTTGATTGCAGTAGCGCGCAAGCGTGACACAACCCAATGCGAGAGTATATAGACCGTTTCGCAAACAGCCGAAGGATGGCTGACTCGCGATTGCGATGAATGGAGTCAGTTGTTATTTACAAGTACAGGAACAATTCAATTGTACTGCGACGCATCGCCCACTGTGTATAACCATCATCCGAAATTATCGACAGCCCGCTGTATCGACTCTCGGCTGCTCCTCCTTTTGTGTATCACACATACATACCTACCAACTGGCGCGGGGATTAACCAACGTTTTCAATTCGCCTCGGTGGTTGATACGATTCTCCGAGTGGATATTTTTAACTCTGTACACAGCACCGTAAATTTCGAGGAATACGTACGTATACGCCAGGGGATAAGGTTGTAAATTATTGTGATAAATTTTAATATGCGAATAAATATCTGCACGCTCACGCGCGCGCGCGCGTATTGATTTTTAGTGTGCCGGTCCGCGCATAATGAATATTACGTGCGACTGTGCGCGCAACGAGCATGTAAAACGATAACGAATGCTGGAGGCCATCGATACTCTCGTTTCGATATTTGTATAACATCGCGAACAATGAGCTTAACTACGTTTGATGCGGTAATTTATAGCGAGCTGGCCCGTTTTATTAATAAGAACAATAACGAGTGCGCGGCCAGGAAAGCCGTTATTCGAATTTTCGATTACCAGCGGCTCATTGTGCTCCGTGTATACACGCTGCGATCGTGGCTGCACGGCTACTGTTTGCTTCCGTCGGACAATGCATGTGCGTGTACACAAGTGTTTCAGAAGCGAATTCATTTCAGAACGAATATAATGAAAACGTTGAAAAAAAAATCAAAGCGATCGAATTACACCGATCACTCGTCATTCGCACGTCGAGAGAATGAAAACGAAAATCGAGTATCATCTGGCGCGAATCGAGTAAAAACAATCGTCCATCGATAGCTCGTAGAACCCAAGCTCCAGGAAAAAAAGGAGAATAGATATACTCGTCATTCCGCGCGTGAACGAGAGATGATTGATCGCGATTTACTTTTCTATCAAGCGGCGGACGTGGCGAGAAGTAATCAATTAAACCGTTCGACTGTACACACAGAGAAGGAAAAGCTCCGGATTCAATTAACCGTAGAGATCACACCTGGGCAAAATTCCGTCGCGCCATTCAAATACCGCCTGCAGGCGGGCACGGGCACACTCGGTAAAACACACGCGAGGAGCTGTGCTCGTGTCGGCAGGAGGTCGAGAGGTCGTCGCTCGCTGTTTATTTAACTTTGTCCAGTCGAAGCGCTCTCTCTCTCTCTCTCTCTCTCTCTCTCTCTTTCTCCAATCTCGAGGGCTCGCTTTTTCGGATCGACTCGCTTTCGACGGCGAAATCAGGCTGCCGAACGCGTAATTCCCTTATATTGACAAGCTCTTTGCTCTACCAACATATAGTTGAGAAGTGCTGTCGAAGGAAAAGTTTTATTTGCAGCTTCTATAGATACACATGATCGACTTTCGATGTTCGCGGCTGTTGAGAAATTCCGCGAGAGACGCAGCTGTAAATTACAATATTATATCGTCTGCATTCGAATCGCAATAATAAAGCGAGTATAGAGGGATGTAAATAGCGAGATATGACCAGAGAACGAGGGGAAAAACGCCGTAACGAATAAAAGGCTGATAGCCGCCGGGGGTGGAACATATTGGCATCTTATTGCAACATATCCAATAAAACTTGTTTTCCTCGATAACAGCGGAGCGGCTGGCTGTGGAGACCATAAAATCATCCTTCGATATGTTACGGCTACTGTAGTGTCTAATAAACGCAGTCATCGTGCGTATCGAGATTTAAATTCGCGCTCGGAAATCGTAGTCGAAAAAGAAGCGAAGCTGCTGTAAATTCAGCCACACGTACCGGGGAAATAAAAAGCGAGGACTAGAGAGAGGGAGAGAGAGAGAGAGAGAGAGAGAGAGAGGAAGAAGACATAATCAACGCAGCTCACCGGCAAGTCATGAATTTTAATGGCCGCAACCCACGGCGTATCCATCATTACAGCAAAGGCTAAGTTTAACGAACGGTAGCAGCGGTAGCGGCAGCAGCTCGTCGGGCTGAAACGAGCGAGTCCAGATTATCCCTTTATTCGAAATGAAGCACTACTGGCTAGCTGACGTTTCAGAGGAGGGCAATATTCCCTGAAAAATTCGCGGTGTCCTGACGCCTGATGAACCTGGAGTGGGATATCGCTTTACCGGCGGGGGGGGGGAGNTTCCCTGAAAAATTCGCGGTGTCCTGACGCCTGATGAACCTGGAGTGGGATATCGCTTTACCGGCGGGGGTAGAGAGCTGCTGCGCAGCGCGCGAGTTTAAAAAGATTGATGGTCGAGTATCAGTCAGCTAATGCAAAAGTTCGAAAGTCGAGGAGGAAGAGACGGTAGGAAGGAGGCTAAGAGTAAGCGAGCGAGTTACTTATTACGCGAATGAGAGAGGATTTCAGCGGCGACTAATTTTACACGAATGGTACGACCGATAATTTAAGTTGATGGAGTGAATTATTCACGGGATGAGAGAGGGAGCGGAGAGAAGCTGCTGGGGCTGGCGCGAGAGATCGATCGTTAAACTCTGCTTTTATCACTGTCTTATATCGCGCTTGAGTTGTCGCTTGCTCGCTCGCGGAGACTCTGTACAATCGCTCTCGGATCTCTCTATCTATCTCGCTTTATCGCTCGTGCGACCGAAGGAGGGGGGCGAGCATCAGCCGCACCGAGAATAGAGATTTAAAACGTTCGATTGGGACGTTTTTCAAAAGCTTCCCCCTGCTCCTTGTCTTTTTTTTTCCGCTCGGTCCCGCCGAGCGAAAAAAGGAGGATTATCGACTATGAGATTTTCTTGCCCGACTAGCGGCTAGATACTCTTTGCTTCTTTTGGGGGGATCTCCGCCTCGATGTGATTTGCGAGCGTCCTCCACCTGATCAACGGCCACGTGGAAATTTCCCATTTTAAGCGTTTCTATATTTTCAGCTAGAATTTCAAACAATTCAAAGGACTTTGACATAGCTCGCAATTACGTTCGGTGTGGCTGGTATATACGCAGCGTCGCCGGCAAAGTAAAAAGCCAGCAGCCAGAGGGAAGAAAGAAAAATATAGAAAGCCGTGAAAGTGGCTTTTCCGCGATAACGAGATCGCCGTGTCGAAAATCGTCACATCGCCTTGAGACTCCAGTCGAGCGTGCGCGCATATAAAACCTAAAGCCGCGCGTATATATAGCAAAGCTCTCTCCCTCTCTCTCTTTCTCTCTGTTTCAGCGTCTAGCTCCTGCGGCGAAACTCGAATTTCCTCACTTCGCGCGAGTGAGAGCTACCGAAATTTCCGTCTCTCTCTCCCTCTCTCTCTCTCTCTCTCTCTCTCTCTCTCTCTCTCTCTCTTGCTGCTAGCGGGTCGCGTGTGTATAGTCGAGGGTAGGTCTTTGATGTCTTTTTACGTCTCGGCTGCAGCGCGCCACATAATATAAGCCCGAAACTCCAGCGCGAGAGGTGCGAGACACGTGGGGTATGAGGTCAGAGGTTCACTACGGCGCGCACCGGCTATGCTTCTGCCTTGCGGCTTCCGACATATGCCCTGTATCCAGAGCTGCAGTTATATCCGCGCGGGCTTCTTGGCTTAAATTATTTTTTGTAACACAAGCACGATTTTCGCGTTTTTCTGACTTATTAAACGGGACTAAAGTAACTTTTTTCAGACCGGCGGGCAAAAAAAAATGAAAAACGCCCTGTTATTTCGCTCCCGTGTGTAAAGGTGAAGGAACAAAACCAAAAGCTATATGCGTATATTTGAGATAACATGTACAAGCATTCAACTTTGAGCTCCGTTCGACTCGACTGCAGAATGCCAACTAAAAACCGCGGCCAGTCTTTCGCCGATCCCTGCGACCGTTGCCACCGATCAGCGGAAAAATGGTCGACCTTTTTTCCCCTCTTCCACGCTTTCCTTCGCCAGATGACGAAGTCCTCTGGCACGCAGCTCTCGCCGAGCTAAAACAAAGACGCCATTCATGCACCCGAGAACCGAGGCCCGGCGACGCTAGGACTCGTGTTAATCCGCGCGCCGTCATAAAAAAGGGTCCGTCGCCGGCCCAAGTTTACAAGCGTGCGCCGCCTCGCATTTCGACACCCGCTCGCTCGCTCGCTTTTCCATGCACTCGGTACTCGACCAGACCATAAACAAAGGTCTCTTTTATTCCCTCGAACGTGCCTACTTGAGAGTTGCTCTCGCTGAAGCAACACATCTCCTCAAGTGACGAATCCCAAATATACGGCTTTCCTAGGAAATACAAATTCATACCCGCATTCGCCCAGACCTTCGCCTGTGATGCAGGGAAAACTCTCGTGAGAGAAAACCCGCACCGAGAATGTCAATGTATTTCCTGCACATTAAGCTAGATTTATTATAAACTGAACGCGACGCGATACGTTGTCAACCTTCAAATCTAATCTTAAAACTAACACGCGGCCTGTCCAGGACTGCGAAGGGCCTGCACTCTTCAGAGGCGACCACGCTCCGAGTCAGCCCGCCCCGAGGCAAACAGGTAACGAAGAAAGTTCGTCTTTCTTCTCCCTGGGCCTCACCTTTTACCAGTCCACTCGACTGAGGGTGAGGAAAAAGAGACCGCGAAACGATCCTCTCAATCGCCGCGTCGCAGCCATACGTAGCAGCTTCTGATAGGGGCTACGCTGGAGCGTCTGACTCAGAGTTCGCAGCCGTGGACAAATCTCCGGTGTGTCGGTAACACGCCCGCTAACATTTTTCGGGAAATTTTCTATATATATATATATAAATTTAAAAATTAGTCTACTAAGAGTGTGGTCGCCGATTCTGAAAAAAGTTGCATCAGTCGCACTCAATATCTAAAAAAAAACGCAAAAATCTGTACTTGCGTTACAAAAAATATGGTGTGCACCAAGGGCTAAGTGGGCTTTTTGGCCTCGTGTGGTTGCAGTACTCGTCTGCGGCTCGTACTGCAAACTCCACACTCGGTCTAAAAAAGCACACTTTACGCCCTTGGTACACAATATACTATTTACTCGCTTGAGAAGCGATGATAAATTTATTGAATGGTTATAGACATAAGTAGAACAGGGCGCCGTCTGACTAAACTCGTACCTGATCTACTCGCGGTTATTGTCATTTTACCTTTTTGAATACTGAAATAGATCTTGACAAAGGATTGGCTTCTTTATTCTCGCGTGAATTTAGCTTGCAGTTATTCTGATCCAAGAAATAAATTTTCTAACAGAATTCCATTATTGAACATCTTGTAAATTAGTGAATAAAATTATCAAACATCTTGTACACTTTCAAGTCAGTCATCGATTCTTCGATGAGTCCTGGTTAAATTAGCATCGTACGAGAGTAATTGTGTACTTTCTCAATAACGAACAAACGAATGAAAATAGTAATCGGTCGATTTCACCCGATTCCCAAACCGGAACTGTCCACAACAACAGGCCACGTGTCCCTGCCTGTTATATACTATTACAAACGTTGACGCCCAACGAGCAAAGCCATAAAAGCAAAACAAGCTCAAAAGTACACAGCCCGATGCGTCGCATCGTTCGTCCAGAAAATCGACGCGTCGCACAGGGCGCGCTATCGTCCGGCACGAATCGCCGAGAAAATCGAAGCTAGACCCTTATAAATCGCAGCTCCGCGTGACGCTTAATGGCGCGCGAGTAAAGCCGGTGGCGTATAGGCACTGGAGTCGCGCGCCAACGCGGCCGAGAAACAAGTAAACGACACTGGACGACTCCGGCCGATTAACCGGTGCGGTTGGCAAAATTTACGCGGGCCTCGGCTCAATTTTCAAACGCCGCCCGTAAATAAGCCGCGCGCGTGCTATCGCGTAATCCTTTTTATCTAAACTCCAGAGATCCCGTGTATCTATACACATACACACAGAGAAGCAGTGAGAGCAATTCGCTAATGGGATTGTCGATCCCGATAAAGTTGGCCCTTTGTTATCCTCTGTGTGTATACCTGTCGTGGCCTCTCATTGGATGGAATCTCACGCAGCTCTGCGTATGCACAGTCCATATACCTACAGGATGGTTTATTTAATTAATTAACCAATCAAACCAGCAAGTGCTGTGCACGCAGCTGCTTATGTACACACGTAATCATCGCGATCGTGATATCATCGTCGTTTGGTCGATTTCACGCAAGAGCCGCTCGAGTGCTAATCTACGGGCGGCCGACGGCGTCCTCGGTTTCCGCATATGGGCAAACTATCCATCTCTTGCGCGTTATATATATACCTAAGAGAGAGGTGGAGCGTCTTCAAAGACCAGCCTGCAGCCCAGTCACGTGTGTACACTTGCAGGTGTATATGCTCCCAGTTCATATGTGTACCTTGCGCTGCAGCCCATATACCTACACGCGCCAGCTTCTGTATATATACGTGTGTGCAGCTATATACAGCGGGAGAGAGAATACGTATCCCCGGAGGGGAAGGCGGCTGCTGATCGAAGTTTCAGGACGCTTCTTCCCAGTCCCCTTTGTTTGTCGCGCGCGCTCGACGTGTAACTGCGTCGCGTCTCCTCCTTAATATCTCTGGCTCTCGGCGGAAAGTATGTACACGCCGGGGATAATACGAAGCACAAGCTCCAGGCTACACGTATATACGCGGAGGGGAAGAAATAGGAGCCTCGGCGCGTCCGGCTAATAAAAGTTGGCAAGAGGACGATTGTCCTTGCCAAGTCGGCGGCAGCGACAAGAGAGACGCTGGCGCGCGCGCGCGCGACGCTCTCGAGTATACACTGACTAATCGACACTCTCTCCGCTATACTTCCGCCTGATGGGCACGGTTATATACGTTTTCGAGATGGAACTTTTTCTCGCCGCCTCGAGCAGGAGTGGGGGGAGGGGGGGGGGCGAGAGTGTATTGTTTTTATTGCGGTTAGCGCAAGCTCCGGCGGCTATTAAGGACGGAAAAAAGTACGTGTGTATACGTATAGCGCATATCGACCGCCGCACTCTTGTTGGCACACATAAAGTTCATCCTATCTCTCCTTCCTTTCGCTCGTTCTTTCTCGACGCGAGTAATAATCGACGGAAACGCTTGTACATGTTCCAGAATCGCATGGGGCCCATTGAGGCGTCGTCCTCAAGCAAGCCGTCCGAGCCGCCGGCCCAATGCACGAGACCGAGGATCGGATGAACCACAACGGCCACCATCAGCATCACCACCAGCATCACCTGAGGTCGTCTTCGTCGTCGAGCTCGCGACACTCCCCGTCCTCGTCGGCGAGCAGCAACGGCAAAGGCCACCACCATAGCCACAGCGGCTCGAGGATGGCGTGCGAGAAAGCTTCGCGCAAGCTCAGGGCGACGCTGCTCAAGGCGGCCAGGCTCGGCGTCTCCAGCAGCGAGATCGCCAGCCTACCGGCCGCCAAGAAGATCGTGTCCCAGAGGGATCACGACTGGAAGCTGGCGGTGCTGCTGCTTCTCATGTTCGGTGGTGGAGTCATAGTCGCGCTCGTCTGCACGACGAGTAGGGGCTGCTCCAAGCTCGAGGACATCGTGAGTAGAATTTCTTCCTTTTTCCCGCCTTGGCACGGCAGAGACCGGGGGGAGGACGAATGAAAGCCATTAGCCGCGCTAATTCCGCTGATCAAAGCCGCGGCTAATCCCCGAACTTATACCCTGGGATATCAAAGGGACCAGCCGCCACCACCGCACGTACGCGAGGAGAACAATTACGATCGGGATGCGATCCTGCGAGGGCGGCTCTTGCGGTCGAAACTCGCCCCGGAAGTAGGCTCGGCCCTTTGCTTGATGGGATAGTTAAACACATCCTTGAGACGCGTTGAAATTCAAATTTCCACATCCCTCCCTCGAGCAACTTCCAACCAAGGATGCTGAACAGCGCAGTGGCCGACGATGCGATGGCTCGCATAGATACCGCGCGTCCGGAGAGCCCTCGAGTCCGTAACAAATTCAATTTTAACGAGCGTCCGATGATTCACGAGCGCGAAACGTATACGCACGTTAGACACTTTGGGGGCAATTAATGCGGACACGCGCACAGGATCGCGTCGGATTTTTGCTCGAAAATTAACGGTCGCGCTGCAGCGTCGGCCATAATTAACCCGAACTCGGCGTAGAGCCGCCGAGTCAACGCCACGTGAAACTACTCTCAATAATTGAACAGAGAGCTGGGAGAGAGAGAGAGAGAGAGAGAGAGAGAGAGGAGCCGGGTCCCGCACAGATTCACTTGACAAACTGCTCAGTCAGCGCGAACTAAAAAGCCCCGCACGCCCCTCTCAGCAGCAAGAATCGCGTCGAATTGACGAGACCGGTATAGCACGTGCTCTCTCTCTCTCTCTCTCTCTCTCTCTCTCTCTCTCTCTCTCTCTCTCTCTCTCTCTGACTGCCGGCATTGTCTTGTTTATACCCTCTCGGAGGCTCCATTAAAATCGGATGACGTCTTTGTGCGACTGGCTGCGATAATTAAAAGCGACTATGCGGGCCCGCGCGTGTGTATAGCGGCGATAATTTCGCGCGCTGCACGCGAGAAAACGGAATAAATAAAAGCTGGCAGCGGTGCGGCTTTAATCGTCCGGGAAAGGAGAGGAGCGATATACTTTGTTGAAATGAGCGTCGTAGAGTCGTTAGCGCCTTTGCTCTTGATAGCCCAATAATTGCTCGCGGCGAAACACCACCACTACGCCGACGTACCTATATATATATATATATATATATAGGTACTCTAGCTCCTCTGCATAACCAGGGTCATTACGCAAATGGAAGCGGCTCCCGACGCGGCGAAATAAAAAGCGACAGCCGCGCATAAACAGCCTCTGGAGAGCAGCGATAGGCCAATTTTCAAATGCGCGCCACCAGACACTTTATTTATCGTTCGCTCTTCGCGTAGACGACGACGACGACGAGGCGTTAGGCTTGATTAATTGGCGGTATTTGCGGCTTCGAGCTGATCTGTTTTACAGTGTTCTCAGTGAAACCGGACAATTTCCGCGTACGCTCGCGTCAAAGGTGCACAAAGTCCTAGCGCGCGATCAATCATCGACGTTCCGGCGAACTATTCGGAATCCAAAGTCGGAATCCCAAGAACAAACCGTAACTTATCTCATTAGATAGCAGCGCCAGTAGCTACACACACACACGCGCGGCAAACGACAAAGGAGCAGCGAGTTTCAAGGCGATCGCATGACTGGCGCCTTAGACACCGATCCGCGTGTACAACGGAACTCTCTCGCGCTGTCTCAAAGCGGACGATCCCTCCCTGGCACACACGCGCGTGGCAACGAACCTGCATCGGGCGGTGGTTGTCGCGCACAGCCAGACGCGGTATAATTCGAGCGCAGTGTCGTGCTCGTCACAGGGATATGATCCTGGACGCTTCTCTCTCTCTCTCTCTCTCTCTCTCTCTCTCCCTCTCGCTCGTACTCGCGCCCGCGCTTCGTTATAATTAATTAATGCATCAATTTACTGGGTTCCACACCGTTCTGCTGGGCGAGTTTGTCATTCGGCGCCGGCCGCAGCTTTCTCTATCCGCATCGATGCACAGGGGGAGCTTTGCCCGCTCGAGTCCACGAATTCCCGTGCGTGTCGCAATGTCCTGCTGCTGCTGTTCGATTGCGTATTACGAAGCTTTCGAAACTGTAATTTTTTACGAGAAATAACACCTTGAGGGAATTTGAATTCGGACGGACGAGCGAAAGTTCGAGTCGCCGTTCGTCAAGTAATAATCGCTGGAAAAGCTCGTTACCAAGCTGTGNCCCCCCCCCCAAGTTCATCGATTTCCTCGCAGAGCATTCAGCGCTTCTCCCGTAGCATAACCCGCACACACGGACGAGCTTCTCCTCCAGTGGCCCGTTACACACAACACACGCTCACAACACTAGTTTCGAGTCTAAGCTCGCACACAGACGAGGGATATATATATATATATATATATATATATATATATAGAGANATATACATAGAGAGAGAGAGAGAGAGAGAGAGAGAGAGAGAGAGAGCATAGTCGGCGTCACGTGACGCGTTATATCACGGCTAACGACAGTTTAAGCATGAGACGTGATCTAAAATATGAAGAGGGCTTCCGATGCGCCGGCGCTTCCGGAGCTGCACTGCACTGCAGCAGGCTTTGCGCTAGCTCCCCCCGACGTACACGCGTCCGCACACATGCTCTCCTCATCCCTCCTGTGTGTTTACACGCTCACGTGCAGCGACTGGGCTGTATCTGCGCTAGCTGCAGAGCCAGGGACGCCGTATATGTATTCCGTACTCGGGGAATACAAGTGAAATACGGCGCTGGCCGAGCCATTAGCCGGGACCACCCAACTTTTTGGCGAGAGAGAGATGCTAATGGATGGAAAAATTAGGGGAGCGCGAAGTGTGTCGGCGGGAGATAGGACGCTGAGAAAGCCGTCATTATAGCCTGAGAGAGAGAGAGAAAAGTTTTGCGAGTGCGTACGCTACTGTGGCCCCATTGAAATTGTGGGTATACACGTGGAGAGAGAGAGAGAGAGAGAGAGAGAGAGAGAGAGAGAGAGAGAGAGAGAGAGTTTTGAAGTGTCAAAGCTATGGAGAGCTTTCGAGATCGCGTACGCATTGGACTATGCCTGTGTTGCGCGCGCTTGTTCGCTCTGTACGAACCATTGCGACCGCGAGCTTACTACTGTATGGGATTATTGCCACGCGCGATCGAATGATTGTTTATAAAGCCGATTACGGATATTCTCCTGCGCGAGTAGTCGCGACCGAGTTTGGTCGGACTTTTCTTTTTTGAACGATCCTCCTCGATCGAGTATATTCTCCGAAAAACTCGACTCTCTCTCAGAGCGAAGAGTAAAAAGAAGAATAATAATAACCGACAAAAACATCTCTCTCTCTCTCTCTCTCTCTCTCTCTCTCTCTCTCTCTCTCTCTCTCTCTCTCTCTCTCTCTCTCTCCCCGTCTCTCCAACGAAATCATCGACGGCGTTACGCGCGCGCGCGAGAGAGAGAGAGAGAGAGAGAGAGAGAGAGAGGCGGGAAAAAGTTGCCAAGAGCCGCGGGAGCGAAAAGTTAAGCGGAACGAAAGACGTGGCGGAAAAAGTACCGAGGAGGGAGAGAGGAGGAGAATTTCTAAGTAAATAACTGCGAGGTAAAAGTTGTGTCTCGTTCGTATTGTTCCAGGGAAGTAAGCGATCTTGAATCGTGATTGTGAGAAGTTACCCGCCGCCGCCGGCGGTGGCTCTCGGCCCGAGGAAGATTCACCGGCTCGTCCAGTCTACGGGATGGGGGTTCGGATCGATTAGGTGTCGGAAGTAGAGCGATAAGCCCGAGCGAGCGGTCACGCTCCGTTTGCCCGACTCCGTCGCCGCCTGTTTTAAAACTATGCACCGTGAATATTCGCGACCGTTCTCCCCTTTGTGCCGAACTCGCCTTGATGAATGAAAGCCCGCTGTCCGCGAATCGTAACCCACCCCTCCAACGAATCGAGAAGACTACTGCCGAGACAATATGAATCTCGAGACGCGGCAATTGTTTTGCGGAGAGAATTTTTCGGCTACTTCGTCTCGCGCGATTTTTTTTTTTTATCTTCGACAATGCTCTGCGCCGAGCATTGTTCCGGGCGATGAAGGAGGACGGAGCTTTTTCAGAAGACTGGCTATTACGTCCTCTGACCGGCGCTATATCCAACCAAGAGAATGGAGAGCGGAGCAAGTTTTAATATCGAGCGAGAACCGCGCGGACGATCGTGAATCAGAATAATACACGACCCATAAGCCGATAGCGCGCCGGCTAACCATTTCGGCCATTTTCTACTTAATTCGGCCATTTGCAATAATCAGATTTCTATTAGGCCGATGCCGCCGTGGCTGTGCGGCTGCAGGGCTCAGCCTCGTCGGCTTGTGATTAAATCGGAGCTGGTTTATTGTTATCTCCCTGTACTGGAACTCCGGCTATTCTCTCAGTAGTGCTCCCGCGGATACCGATTCGAAATTTGAAAATTCAGATAACCAACTTTCCCGACATTCTCTACATATCTTCAATTAACAATGCAATCAACCCGACTTCCCGATATTTTCGCGTCAAAGAAAACTTTTACGGCCTCGTTCGTTTTACAACGCAAGCGCGATAAAAATTGCGAGCTATGCCGCTCTTAAAAAAAAATTTGACAGTAAGCTCGCCCCGAGAAAAAAGCGCGAGCGCAATGCATACCTGATACACGCTTCTATACGTATAGCTATACAGGATCGAACAGCATTTTTTAATCAGCTGCACTTCGAAGCCGAAGCCGATAGGCCGGAGAATAAACGGTGCGCGAGATGAGCTCTCTCTCTCTCTATCTCTCTCTCTCTCTCTCCATATTTCACCCGCTAATAACAAAACGAGGCCACAGCGCAGGCTAGCGTTATTACACACGGGTGCGGCTCCTTCCTGTTTTCGGGGTCACGCGAGAGGAGGCCCATTATGTATCTCCGAGAGCGAAATTCTGCGCGGATGCGATTGCGGAAATAGGATGCGCGAGCGCTGTTTACGATGATCATATTCTTGAAATCGGATGAGACGGGAAGATGCGCGTCGCGAAGCGAAGTGAGAGAGGCAGATAGGCTTTATTTCCGATGTCGGGAGCGTGCGATACGCTTTGATGCGCGTCGGCTTTAATTTCGAGCGATGCGCACATGGCTGCGCCCGAGTCTTTGAACGAGAAAAGCTCAGCGGCCGACGCTCGGGGTGAATCTGCGTTGACATAATGAGGGATTTAATTTTTCGGAAATCTCCTGTGGATGAAAAACGCTTAAGCCGATTACGAGCCGAGAGTCGAAAAAGTTGACGCTGGCCTGATAAGCACCTGAATTTGTATTCACGTGTCTACATGCAGATTCACGATTCTAGCTACATCCCGCAGTTTACAAACTAGGGGCTTGCGCATTACTTATTCATACCGCTGCGCACAGCGATTAAAATTCCGCGTATTCGACTCTAGCAAAATTACGCGTAGGTGAATATCTAGAATTCAACCTGCTAGTGTTTCGAATTACGCTGAAAAGTTATATATTCGTTACCAGCATGAGGTCCGATCGAACTCGGTCTTTACTACTCGCTGCGAATATAACGTACACCTTTATCCAACGTCGGGGTTATACACGTTCCAATAAAATACGGCCCGATGGTAGTAGGTCACACCCTCCTCTGACGTTTCATCTCCGTGTCAAGCGTCGGGAATCCGGTGTGCAATCAAGGCCCACATTACCGAGCCAATAAGAGAAGAAGGAGCCGACAGACGAGGCTCGCGATAAAACAAAGAATCGCCCGGGCAATATCGGCTCGCGTTGCTCTCCGACAGTCGCACAAAAGGGGCGAGAAAGGTGTGGGCGTGTGTGCGCGCGCGCGCGACAAGGGTCGCCGATATCGCGCCAGAAGGTCAGTCGAGCGTAATCCTGCATATATTGCGCGCCGGTATCGCGACGCTTCTCTCTCTCTCTCGATTTCTACTGTGGATTTTTCGTGGCCCCTGAATATAGACATTCGACGGCGAATATCAAGCAAGAGGAATCAATTACCGGTCAAATTGTACAACACTCGATGATTAATTTTCCCCGGCCGTTAATTGCTCTGTGTAATTAGATTAGATTGCCCGCGAGCTTTGTTTTAAATTGAATCTCGATTCATTGTGCGCACTGGCTAAACGATCGTCATTATGATTAATAACCAACGCACGCAATGGCGTACATAGTCGAGCGCGTTCGCACAATGATCGCACACACGACGCGCCGAACAAACAATCCGAGAGAGAGAGAGAGAGAGAGAGAGAGAGAGAGAGAGAGAGAAAGAGCAACGATTAATTCGACGTTGCTTGTGCGAACGCAAATAAACAACTCAATTAACGCTCGGTCAACTCTACTTCGTTTCGGCCTCGCGCAGCTCTCGGGGATAATTTTAGCTTCAAAACGTAGCTGCAGCTTCGGCGCACAAAGCAAAAGGGGGGAAAAAAACCGCCTAGTAAAGTTTCAGCCGTGTAGCTCGAGAGCGTCGTGTTTCGTAATTACTTTAATGAGAGAGTCGCGTAGCGGGTAGTTCGCTACGACGACGAGCGTAAGAAAAAGCTCTAGACGAGCTCTTTCACGCACAAAGCTCCTTTCGGAAGCGTGTAACCCGCGCGCGTGTCGATGCACAAAAGAGGATAACCGCTTGCGAGTCTTTATGCGCAGAGAGTGAGGGACAGAGCTGACGATATTCTGTCTCTATTTTCTCGCGTAATGAGGTACTACGCCCGCAATCGAAGTCATCTAAGCGCGCCGGTAATTACGCCCTGTGTCTATGTGGTCCTCTCGCAATGGCGCTGTTTATCTTTAACGTTGGCGTATGAACAGACGGATAAAAGCACTGCACGTATACTGTCTCTCTCTTGCATCAGCTATGCTGTGTATGTATACACACATGTTTCTAAAGTATTGACGTATAATTGGACGCGCGTCGTCACTGGATACTTGAATTTTAGCGAATTCCACTCAGGCATTTGAGCTTGCCGTATATTATAGCTGAATTTCCAGCGCGCCTGAAATAGCCGATCGAGCTCACGCACAGCTGATGATCATAATTGTTATTTATTAATCTCGCGCTCTCCATATGACGCGCTTATTATTAACCGAAAATATAAACGGTCGCGAGAGCTCGAGCGGATTATTTAACGCGTTGTGCGAAGCTTTAAAACACGCTATAATCCGATCTCTTCGCATAGGTGTACGAAACGATAAACGCATTCATAAATTCTCTCCGAACTCCTCGAATCACGCGTACGTATAGCTATAGCCACGATCCCCCCCGATATGCGAGAGATCATTTCCCAGAGCGCTCGCGGATTTTCGAAGCGACGAGCTTTTTCTTTATTTACGGGATGATGGGCGGCATAAAAAATTGCAGTTTTCCGCGGGGCTTGATTTTATGCCTCGGGGGGACCGACAACGAGGATGTACCTATACACGCGCGAGAGCGCGACGCAACGATGTACCGTAAAAAGTAAAAACGACGAGGCACTTGCGGAATGTTCTCATCCTCTTTGCGATTCTGCCAAGTTTGATTAAAATCGGATGTTCGGGGGGAGACTCTGACGCCGCTGCTTATACTCCCCGGCGGGTAATGAGAGGCGCGTTTTCCTTGCCATCGGGTTGATTCTTTCGACGCCTCGGTGGACTATTTGAGCTTTTTCTTTTTTTTTTGAAAAATGTTCGGAAGACTCTGTGTACTTTGAAACGACTCAAGAGCAAAATTCATCGACGCGGGAAAATTCAAACTCACTCGCTGTGCCCAGTGTACAGATAGACGCTGCAAAGTTCGACAGCCCGACAACCACCGTCGCAAAAATCAGCGCTAATTAGCTCTTCAACTTGCCAAGTTAGACAAGTTTGCGAGCCGAATTCCTCCGCGAAATTCTGCGGAAACGCCAACCGTCTCGACGCTAAACGCACGCAGCGTAATTACAGCAGTTCTCGCGTAATTTTTACGACTCCAGCCTCGTCGTAAACAGCTTGTCGTCCAAATCTTATCATAGCTTGAAAAGATGCTCTGCCTGGCGGAAAAAATAAAAAGGAGAGATCCGTCGACGACGAGGACTAAAAACACAAGCCCGGGCGCGCGTAAACAATCGGGTTCTCCTGCTCGGAATAAAAGCTCCGGAAGCTCCTTCGCAATTCCTCTTTCCCTCGCAGCCTGTGTATATGTATAAACATCCTCGCATAGTTTACAAAGGAGAGCATAGCACAGAGCTTTCGGCTTACGCGCCTTGTCCGACAAAATCTCGCGTTATTCCCGACAATAAATGCTAATACTCTGGATGCAGGGCAAAAATTCAGCAGCTCCGCGTAACAAAAAAAGTGAGAGGTACAAAGGAGCGAACAGAAGGCTCGGAGCTAATACTGACGAGATTAAACGCAGGTGTGTATACCTGAGCGGGGGTACGGAAAAAAGAGGAGCTGCCGGCGAGAGGAAGGGAAAGATGATGGAGGACATGGAAATTTCAAAGAGCATATTTTAACACGAGCGCGGGGGTATGGAAGGGAGAGCGAGAGAGAGAGGGAGAGAAAAAAAAGTAATAAAGCATCTTCGTTACGCTGCGCGAGCTCGCGTCTCTTTCTGCGTTGCTGCTGTACGCCGCTGTATAAGGCAGGGAATTTTCAAACAGCGGCTCGGGAGGATGGGGGGTAAAAGAGAGAGAGAGAGAGAGAGAGAGAGAGAGAGAGAGAGAGAGAGAGAGAGAGAGAGNGATTAAACGCAGGTGTGTATACCTGAGCGGGGGTACGGAAAAAAGAGGAGCTGCCGGCGAGAGGAAGGGAAAGATGATGGAGGACATGGAAATTTCAAAGAGCATATTTTAACACGAGCGCGGGGGTATGGAAGGGAGAGCGAGAGAGAGAGGGAGAGAAAAAAAAGTAATAAAGCATCTTCGTTACGCTGCGCGAGCTCGCGTCTCTTTCTGCGTTGCTGCTGTACGCCGCTGTATAAGGCAGGGAATTTTCAAACAGCGGCTCGGGAGGATGGGGGGTAAAAGAGAGAGAGAGAGAGAGAGAGAGAGAGAGAGAGAGAGAGAGAGAGAGAGAGAAGCGCGAGACACAGAGCAGAAAAAAGAAGAGGAAGAGCAGCGAGATGGGCGTTAGATATGGAAACGACCTGAGCCCCTTCTATATCCAGCCATACGTGTGTGTGTGTATATGCGTTACGTCGGGGGAACGGAAAAGTCGACTGGTGCGCGCAGAAATCAGCCGCTGGGAATATTTTAACGCTCCGGGCGAATCCCTTGATGACAATTCCCCAAGCTTTTCTACCTCATCGTCTTTTTTGTCCGTCGCTCCTCTCTGCTTCTGCTGCCGCTGCCACTGTACTGCAGCCATAGCCTGATACTTCCTTTAAAGCGGAAGCTCGACGCGTATATATATACGGAGAAGGAGAGAGGGAGAAAGAGTAGAGAAGCCAGAAGGACGTCTGCGTTCCAATTCGATACTCGAGAAGCTGCTGCTGCTGCTTTGCTCGCGGCCTTTCTCGCTTTGATCAACCCACGAGCGAGAGAGAGAGAGAGAGAGAGAGAGAGAGAGAGAGAGAGAGTCGCGCCATTCACTTTACCTTTGTAATCACGATAAATCTGAAGTCGGCTGCGGAACCAGCCCGTTAATGCGATACAAAGACACTTTCTCGCGAGCGTAACCTGGTTTACTTGCGCGCCAGTGTAGGAAGTGCGCGAGTGGAGGCAAATTGCTTTGACACCTTTAATCACCCACTTGGCGCGCTCGCAAGCTCTACTAGCACCCTTTCTCTCTCTCTCTCTCCAAAAGGAAAGACTGCTCAGGAGCCGAGATTCGCGCAAGTTTTTTAATTTTCATTATTAAAGTTGGCAGCGTGGCGCTGCTCGGCTTGTATCGCGTAGGCATCTCACTGCGCATAATTTTTTAATTCCCCGGAGATACAATCAAAAAATTAAAAAGCCCGCGAGAGATCGCATTAGCATATATAATCTGGATTTGGATTAAAAACGCGCGCGTGCGCGGCAAAACAGGGCCAGCGGAAAAAGCTCGCGTCGCAATGTAAATAGAATTTAAATCAATCCCACTACGTGACTACGCGCGCGCGCTCGTAATACCCGGAATTAAAGCATTCGCGACCGGACCACCGGCGTTCAACGCAACCGGCCAGCTGTCAGCCACCTGCAATGCGCGCAAAAACAAGAGCGTCGTTGTAGCGAGAAAAGCGAGGCAAAGAAAGCTAAAGAATAATCGAAACAAAGGCCGAAGCTTGCGACGGTAACGGCACGGCGGTCGGTCCACCAGAGCTTGCACAAAGAGCCGGCTCTTTCTCTTTCGCCTTAAGCTCGCGCGTGGCAACGCGATCCGCCACGCTGTCAGGGGCAAATTTACACGTGTCCTTTATCTCGCTTTAAAGTGGACGGTGTACACTACACGCAGCGGAGACCCTTTGCCGCCAAGAGAAAGCTGGCTAGCGCACCGGCAAAAGAGACCAATTAAACACACTTTGCCAAGCGAGCGACGCCCGAGTCTCTTAAGCGCTCAATTTCAGCGTCGACACCTACGCTGCGTGGGCGAATTTTCGTGGTGTACAGGGCGGCGAGTAGTAATGCGAGAACTTGCGTTCGCGGCTTGATCGTGTGCACTCGCAAACTCTTGCTCTGTAGTTGGGCTTTAGGTTTCAGTCGTGCATTCAAATGGACCTCGTTGCGTGGCGTTGCGTAACTGTGAAGAACTCAAAATTACCGCGATGAACACACGCGGTCACAACTGCCGAAACACCGAGCTTGCGCGCAAGCTTGACGAATTCTCAGAGAGTCTGGGAATTCTCGTGTCGTCAAGACTTCGCTCGCGTGCTCAAGACACAAGTATACAGGCAGACGCAGAGCTCAGTTTCTCGCGCAGGCTCGCACAAAGCGACAAGGCTATCATCTCCCAGTCGCGCAGTACCCGCTGTGAAATATCAATTCTGGCAATTAACCGGCTGCTCTTCCACGAATCTCTCGCTTGCCCGCATATATAGCGCGGTGTCTCTAAATGCGTTATCTATCGGGTTACATTTCCCGGCGGCTGCGAATATGCGCAGGCGAAACCTCGTTAGTGAAACGCGCGCTCGCCCGGTGCTCTGGCAGTTGGCGCTACAATCTCATATCTCCGCCAAGGGTCTCTCTCTCTCTCTCTCTCTCTCCCTCTTGGCGTCACTTGCTAAACGTGTATGTATATGCGCGAGTATACACAGACTGCTACCGGATGAAACTGCTTGTCGCACGGCTGTTGTGGTTTCGCTCTCCGGACGACACTTGGCTTCTTTTTGCGGTCGAGAGGCTTCTCGGCTGATTTAGCTAATGACGAGAGTGTTTTCGTATTAATTTTGTCCCGCATTTTGCATTGCGACCAAATGGCAAAGCTCGAATGAAAAATGAAAAAAGCCGTTGACTAATGCTTCCAATTAGAAAACAGCTTAAAACTAGCGCGTTTGACGTCACGGAGCAAAACAAAGGCTGGCGCGTATGGAAAAAAGAGAGAAAGAGAACAAGGGAAAAACGCGTATAGGTATACGAGCGCGCAACGCGCCGCATGCATAATCCCCTAATCTAAGTTTAAAATTCGTCACGAGCGCTCGCGAAAAAAGCGCAGCCGGCAGCGCAATAATTTCACCTCGCTCCGAAACTTTGCACTCTCCCGCGGCCCGACACACACGTACAGCTGAGAGAGAGAGAGAGAGAGAGAGAGAGAGAGAGAGAGAGAGAGAGCATGTGTAGCCAGAGGACTATTTCGGAACGTCGCGCTTGTTTGCCTCCCCCGAGAAAGAAGAAATTTCCCGCGAATTGAGTTATTATACTGGCGGAGGTCGCGGACAAAACGAGAGAATATTGCGACAGCGCGCAGCATCCCGAAGCTTGGCCAAACGAGCGAAACTTTCCGATCCTACCGCGTAATCGCACGGCGGCGGCGGCGGCAGCGGCTAAATGGAACTTTAAAGTTCCGTAACAAATTCCGACGGATTCCCCGAGCAAGACGTCATCCGAGAGTAGCCGCTACTGCAGCCGCCAAGAGATGACTCCCGGCAGGAGCCGAGAAGTTGAATTAGGAAGCGGTAAGAGGGCAGACAGGGGGTAATATCGTAAAAGATCTCCCTCTCCCTCTTGTATAACCACTCGAGTTGCTGAACGAACGCGAGGGAAGGCGAAGCGTATGTTTTATGGATTGTAATCGGGACCGTAAAAGAATCTTCGAGTGCCCGCTCTTTTATCATGCTCGTTTTCCCGCCGGGATTTTCTATTATTGCAGCGGATGAGGAGCGAGTATTGAGAGGTCGTCGTGATCATTTCCATCGGCTTTTTCGCTGATTTTACGATAGCGAAAAGTGCGTAGACGAGAATACAATTAACTATAGCGGTGTACGATTGATCATCGGCGCGTAAAAAGCCGACGAGTGGTCACGCCCGAGTTCGGTCAGACGCGAGGCGAGCGCGCGCACTTTTGAACAATATTTCAGCAGTCGGCTCGGGGAGCAACAGCCTCGAAACCATCGTAAACAAGCTAAAACCCCTCAATTAGCTGACCACTCCATCAGTAGCCTTCCCGCAAGGCAAACAAACTGCTCTGCAGAGGCAGCAGTAGGCTCTCGAGGCTCACTAGCACTCGACGCGCGAGCAGCTCGCAAACAAAAACAACCCATCGAGCAAAAAGCAAAGAAAAAAGCTGCACGGCCTCTTCTTATCCTCGTGTAGCGGCGGCAGTGCACGTGTTCGAGAACCATCGAGCTCTCCACACGGTAGCCTCACACACACACACACACACACACACACAGAGTCTCTGGCGTCGAGAGAGCCGAGCGAGCGAACCGCAGCCCGTCGAAGCTCGAAACTCGCTCCGGAGGCTGAGATCGAATTAGACGCCCGGCGCCGAAAGGCTAATCTCAATTGTTTACCAACATCGAGGGCCATTACGCCAGAATTACGTGTAACGCTCCGCGACGTGCGAATTTCAAAAACCCGTAACGAATCCCGCGCTGCTGGGTATGCGTAGCAGCTGGCCCGTATAAATCACGTCGGGACGACATAAATCCAGAGGCGCAAGGAAAACACCGATGACGCAGGACATATTCGCCGCGCTGCGTATTTTTCATATCCGCCAACTTGCGCCGGTCGTGAAAAAAAAAATACAAACTGCCGGGTCGGGCGGACGGACGGACAAACGAAAAAAAAAAATTGAAAACCCTTCGTGAAAAAAATCACGCGTCGAAAAAAAGCTAGAGGGAAATGGAGAACGGGTGGGCATGAAACAGTAGCCCTTCCGTCCGTCGAGACTAGCCTCCCAATCAATCGGAGGCACGTACGTCGCGTTAATGCCTACCGCGCGAGACTCCGATAATCCGGCGATGCCCACTCGAAGAGCGGCGGCAGCAGCGATAACCTTCATTACGGGCCGTTTAAGCTCCGCCGGCACCTCTTGTCCCTTCACCTACTACCCCAGCTGGTCTGCCATGGGTATATGTATAGGTATACAGAGACATACACGTAGAGGCCGGAGGAAGGCTCGTAAAACTAATTGCGGCGGACGGCGGGGAAGTCCCCTGGGCGGCGACGAGCGAGCGAGCGCTTCTAATAGCGTGGTTATTAAAGAACGCGACTACGTGCTATGCTGCTCTCTGTGAGCCGCAAGGAGCACTGTGCACGGCTTGTATATTGTATACGTACTGGTCCTGTAGGGCTCGTACTCGGGATTTGCGGCTTTTCTTCGTCGACAGCCGTTACGCGATAAAAGCTCGGTATAACTCGGATACATAAAAATAAAAGCTCGTATATTTATCGTCGTCTCGCTTTTAATATAGAGCGAACTTGGCCCCGTTGTTTATTGTTCCGCCTCGGAGACTCAGATCTCCAGGACTAATAACAGAGTAGCCAAACGCAGAAGCTCCAATATACTGTGTACATAATCTCGCTGTCATGGAATACGGCGCGCGGAGACGTCGAGAGGGTCATCCGCTTTGAGGTCTCGATCTCTCCCTCTCTCGTTATATCCTCCAGAGTTATAGCCATACCGCTGCTTCTGACTCTCGCATATGCATGTACACACACATGCAGCTATTCTCCCCCGGGCAACACGGCCTCGAGATTAAAAAGAATCGCCGGAATATTGTTTGAAAATTTCGGTCCTCTAATCGGATATGACGGAGCATCGAAGCCGATATGCGATTACCCGAAAAGTCACTCGAAACGAGTCGATCGAGTTATGCAAAAATCGGTACCCGGGCCGAGGACAAAAAAAATCGACGTTCTCGCTAACCATATTTTTCTACCTGATTGCCGGACAAAGTGCAGAGAGCCGCGCGACGCGTGTCCGGCGAACCCGAACTTTAATAACTTCGGGCTTCGCTTTTTTTTCCTCTCTCATCCACTGCGCTTCTGGTCGGAACGAAATTAAGCTCGATCGATTCGGAACAATCGGTGAATTTGGGAAAAAGCTGGCTGAATTTTCGACAAACGATTATTCTCCGCGAATACTATTCCCTCTCGCAGCTCTTGCGAATTAATAGACCGCTCACCAACGAGCCACGTTGAAATTGAACGAGAGAGAGCGCGGCTTTGCAATCTGCATTAGACGAATTTCATAATAAATTGAGAGAAGCCAGTCGGCTTCAATTATCCACCGGCTGCATGATTTATAAATCTCTAAAAGCGCCTTGTGTAAAATGGCTGTTAAGTTGGATTCCGAGATATCTGCGCTGCTATGAAGTCGCGATATTGGTCGCTAAAAGATGCATGAACTAAGCCGATCCCCTCGAGACTGATCGTCGAGGAGTGATTATCACAAACGAGTTTCCGCCATCATCAAAGAGTTCTATTAAGCATTATTTCAAACTCTAGCGAGATATACATCGCGGAAGAATCAGATCCGGTGGAAAAAAGGACGGCACAAGTACTCTCGGCTGAGCTCCTCCAATTTCCTGCTCTTATAGCTGCCGCGGCCGCAGAAAAATAACCCCATAATAGCTGGGCCATCCCCGAGCAATAATTTACTCGGCGCGCGACAGCCGATGTTCATTCCAATTGACAAACGCAGTACAGTCGTCCTGAATTCTCTCCGAAAACTCCCACCGCAGAAAAGGAACTCAGCTCTCTCCCTCTCTCGCGTCGTTCTTTCTCTCTCTCTCTCTCTCTCTCTCTCTCTCTCTCTCTCTCTCTCTCTCTCTCTCTCTCTCTCTCTCTCTCTCTCTCTCNCACCCGCCCTCGCGGCCCTACCCCGGCCAAAGAGAGCAGTAAGACAACAAGAAGAATAGACGAAAGCTGGCGCAGCAATGCGGGCGCGCATGTGTCCACTTCGGCATTTATGGCGGCATTTATAACCCGGGCTCGTGAGTTATACCTCCGGTGGACGAGAGGCGCGCCGCTGTTATATATAGCCACACCGATAGCGTCGAGGCTCTCCAATCATTTCCCAATTAGCAGCTGATTGCACGTGGCTCTCTCTCTCTCTCTCTCTCTCTCGTCCCCTTCTGCTCCCCATACTGTACCACTCCATATCGTCGACGGAAATTTCGAACCGTTGCGGTCGCGTATTTTGCGTGAAACGCGATCGGACCGCGCTGTCTCTTTATGTCACGCGTGTACAACCAATTTTCGGACTCAAAGGAATGCTGAGCCACGTGTTTGCGGTTGTCAGGGAATGAAGAGCCGGATTTTTGTTTCGCTTTGGTCTAATCAATGCTCGTATTCGTGCGTTTTTTTTTTTTTTGCGAAAAACGTACAAAGGGCGTTAATACTGAATGAGCTCGTGAATCCTTTGAATTCATGCGGTTTTGCAAACTAGCTAATAACGAGCACCGCGATGCGTGCGAGTGAATTTCGAATAAACAATGAAGCTTGTCTGCTTGGGAATATTCACACTCAATTATAACGTTATTCAGCCCCGTAGGTTTTTTTTTGTAACATTCGCGTAACGAACTGCGTTACGATAAAATCCCAATTAAACTTGTACCTTTTATCACAATCATACCAGTATCATTTTTATTCTCGTGTATGAGGATCCACGCGAAAAAAAATCCCTTCCCGGGGGTCAATGGCATGTATACTGGGGTGAAATTACGGAAGAAGAGCTTTAATTAAAAAAAAAGAGTTCACTACAGATCCAAGTGTGTTACATTATACACATGAAGTGTGTAGCATTACACGTATAGATGTGTAATAGCCATTTTGTGTGTTAAAATTAAACGTTTACAGGTGTAATATCAAAACTACACTGCACTTTTAAAGCATTATTTTACACATTTAGAACGTATTGACAAGTCTACACGCTAAAAGCGTATAAAAGAATGCGTATAAGTGTGTAAGTTAACGTGGTTTATAGACGTTTACCATCCATAACACAGTATAAAGCGTGTAGATTGGATACGTTTAAATGAGTTTTGAAATGTACACGTCTTTCGTGTATAATTTCTTGCCTTATTAATTGATGTATTTTACTTATTTTTAAACTTCTTTATGTTACTTATGTATGGAAAAAAGAATAGTAACGAAAGGTCATACTCGCTCCATGAAGATTTTTACTATATCATATAGTAAGAAATGTTAGACGTATATTAAAAATTATTTTATGTATATTAAAAATTGCTACATCATATAGAAAAAATTATTTTAACAATTCCTCCGACTGTCAGAGAATTTGAGATTATGTGTCTGTATGAAAGTTAGTTTATGCAGTCCAAAATCTATTATTTTTCGTTTATCTGATATTATCAAGTCATTATCAAGAGGCGCGACAGCGACGCGCTGGCGAGTAAACATATACGAAGTATACGACACGATGACGGCGCGGGTCGCGGCCCTTATTTACTTTGATATTGGGTTCTCTAACCTCAAAATAATTTTCCAAACGGTAATTTTCTTTTCGGTCAACAAGGTTAGGCCAGACGCGGCCATGCTAAACCACCGCCGCATCTAACTTAACCTTGTTGATAGAGCCCCAGTTAACAACAAAATCGGCGGCCATTTGTGGCGCGCAATGCAAAGTTATTGTGTCCGGCCACTGTACATGCCCAGGCGGAAATTGATTTACCTAAAAAAAACTAATAAAAGCTAATAACTTTTATGATCAGTTTATAATATGTAGATTTTGGACTCTAAAAATGTTTAATAATAATTTATAGCTTTCATTAGCTTTTATAAACTTTTATTGAATTTTCGACATATTCTGGCACAAAAATAAATAAACGCGTGACCTCCAAAAAGTCTAATAACTTCTAATAAGTTTTTAAAAATATTTACTTACAATAATTTAGATTTATAGGTATTTATAATTCTTACGATATGTTAGTAAGTTTTTCAAAGAGATAATAACTGCTATGAAATTTTATAAATTATTTTCAGTTTTGTCTTCTAATATCTGAAAAAAATGCCTTTAATCACTTGTTTTTAATGTCCTAAAAAGCACATAAAAATACTAATAAAAGCTACTAAACTCTAGTAAAATCTAATAGCTGTTATTAGCTTTTTGAAGATTTTTTTCTTGGAGATTATTTAACACGCTCAAAAATCTAATAAAACCTAATAAAAGCTTAAAAACATTTGTCCTCTCTTAAAAAAGTGATGTGAAGCATTTAATTGATGTCCAATCGCCTGGTACAAGAATTTAGGAACGCGAATATTATTACATAACCTACAAACGCTTTGAATTGTTAGTATTCAGCAGGCGGCAAAATTTAAAATCATTCTGGAATAAGACATAATTGATGGTATAATAAGAGGTGCGCGAAGCGCACTTAAATTTCCTAGTAAAATTAAAAAATATATAATTAAATCTTTTAAACATTAATAAGTGTTATAAACTATTATTAGAATCCAAATTCCACACTTTATAAATGGTTATTAAAATCTAATAAAAGCTAATAAAAGCTAATAAATTTTATTAACAATTATGTGAATGAGATTATTTCCGCCTGGGTGCCATTGAACAATGGTTATTTTTGGTTAAATTTGAAGAGCTGAGAAAACAGTGTCGCAAGGCACTTTATACGTGTTATAGAAAGTGGGTTTGCATTGTTTTAAACACGTAGAATTAGAAAATCTTTTTTGCAGCCGTGTGCCCCACGATTTATTTTTACTCATTTTGAGACCCCCGGGAAGGTTTTTTTTTGCGTTTTTCCTCGTATGACGTACACGGTTATCAATAATCGCGAGAGCAATAAACGGTTAAACTGCAATAAAGCAATTAAAATGCGCGTGCGAGATGAAATCCACGGCAATTTTCCGTCGCACTTAATCCGTCCCAATCAGGAAGAACAATATCGCGCGCTGCAAAAATTAATACAAATGTAATCACGCGGATTATCGCTGCGTCAGACTGTCAACTACAGGTGAAATTACGAAAAAATGAGATAAAAGCGCGAGTTGTAGAGAGAGAGAGAGAGAGAGAGAGAGAGAGAGAGAGAGAGAGAGAGAGAGAGAGAGAGAGAGAGAGAGAGAGAGAGAGGCAGGAAACGAGCGGTTAATCAATGATTCAAATTGAATTTCCCGACGCACGCGACAGTATTTTCCAGGATTCGAGCATTTAAATGGCACTTTTTCGGGCTTCGCATCCGCTCGCATTAATATAAAAACACGAAGCGTCCAGTGTATCAATTTCGCGTCAACGAGCGAACGAGTAAAAACGAAGAGAGAACGAGTATAGCGGGCAAAAAAAAGAAGCGCAATACGCCGTCGGCTTAATTTGTCGTCCGCGCTACTTTCGCGTTTCGTTCTCTCTCCCTCTCTTTCTCTCTCTCTGTTTTCATCTCTCTTCGATGTGCGCAGCTCGTTCGCTGAGAGAATAATAAATAGAAGCGGGAGGTGAGCCAATTCCCGTGTCAAATTTCATGCCGTATAAAAAACGGGCTGAAACACTAGATCCATATACAGCTCTAAACAATACCGGGCTAAAAATTGTTTTCCGCGGACTGATATATTTGCATAGAAATACCCTCGATTTCGAATCGCTGCCACGCGAAAATAAAAGCCCGACAATGATGCCGATTAATCTCCGCTGTCGCAAATTACGCGCAACAGAGGCGGCCTTTGTTCGCTTGTTTCTCGCAGTGTACAGTACGAAAAATAAAACCCGAGAGGGAAACATTCTGGACAAACAGGCGCTTGATGGCGCAAAATCGTAGGCCGAGAGCGCACAGCTGCGTGACCCCTTTCTTCCGCGGGCAACCAATCAATTCTGACGAAAAGCTTGGACCATTTTGTGAGCAACCGTATAGATAGCCTCTCTCCAAGCACACGGCATCGGCGCACAGTAGCTGATGAAAGCCCAGTATTGGCGCGCAGTCTCTACACTTTTTCTCCGTAAAACAACGAGCCAGTCGAGGACAGTTCGTCAGTTCGTTAACGGACATTGTCACCACGAATTAGCGGCCGATTTGTTTTACCCCCCTTTTCTGCCCCGGCTACTGAACAATGGCTCCGAAAGAGCTAAAAAAAAGCTCGCCTAAATTTCATTCACCCTCCATTACTCGCTTTTTTTCCCTCTTGCCACCTACCATCACGGTGGGAACAAAGCATTTAACGAATTTCGTGTTGCAGAATTTGGCGACCTAGCCGGCGCCACGGCAGAACTGCAGCGACGACGACGACCGCCGCCACACTTCATTGTTCCCGTGAGAGGCCGCCAGCAGCAGCAGCAGCAGCAGCAGCCACCACCGCCGAGACGTCGAGGAGCAGAGGAAATTATTCAGCGAGAGAGCCGGACTACTTGGTACATATATATATATATACATATATACATACGGAGAGTACGGTGGAGGAAAATGTGGCGCAGCCTACGACGAGTGCAGGAAAAATGGAGCGCGCCGTCGTCGCACAAAATATTTGGAACGTGTGAGTGCGGACGACGACGGCTTTTCATCGCGGAGGATATGAGAACGATGTGTGTGCGCAGAGGTGCGAGTGTGTGTGTATACTCTAGCTTCGATCGACGCTGCGTTATTCTTTTTTTTCGGCAGAGCGCGTATCGATTCGCGGCTATTCGAAAGAGGAAAGCGCGCGAGGTATAAATGAAATTTCGTGCCGGAGATAAAGGTCGTTTTGGGATAGCCAGCTCCTGTGTGTGTGTGTGTGTGTACAGCCGAGAGGCTGCGCTATCGGATTGAACTTCGGAGAGACGAGAGCGAGCTCGTGGATTTCGTTGTTCTGTTTTTCGCGCTTACGAGAATCGAGTTATCTGCAGCGGAATGGACCCTACTCGCTAGAACGCCTGCAGTGCAGTACATTTTGCACGCTCTTCGAAGACGATACTAAAATTCAACTTTCGCGCTCAATTTTCAACATATTCGCGGGCTGTTCTGATTATAAAACACCGGGAGCGCTTCGAGCTCGTTTACACAAACACCGCTTTGATCGCACTCCGATCAATAGAAGCCCGGCATATGACAGATCTCTAATTGAAAAATTAAAGGACCGCCGCGCGCTAGAGCACAATAGCCGCAACTCGACTTTCCGAAGCTCATCAAAGCCGCGCAGCGATTACCCAATTATAGACCGATCGGTCGCGTCGTCATTTTTATTTTTACGCGGACTGCAGCCACTGAAGCCGTGACAAATTAACGGCGGCAATTACCGATCTTGTTAGTCGTCCTCGTGGAGAGCGAAAAAGAAATAGAGAGAAAGAGAGAGAGAGAGAGAGAGAGAGAGAGAGAGAGAGAGAGAGAGAGAGAGAGAGAGAGAGAGAGAGAGAGAGAGGGAGCGGTATGTGTGGTATGTATGTATGTGTACTGATGGACAGATAGAGTCGTTAAATTCACGCTCCCGTGAACTGCGGCTAATAGAGGGAGGGAGAGAGCGAGAGATAACTCAAACAAACGTACACATAACGCAGCGTTGATTGAGGCTCGCGCGACTAATACGAGAACTCCACGCATGTGTAGGAGTAAATTCATCGCGGGTGTACCCTTTTTTTATACACGCGCTGGTATCAAACTATATAAACTATATGTATGATGCACGAATGATGTGTGAAGTAGATGTGCATGTTGCAGAACGCGTATGTGAGTGTCAGCAGTGGAACGAGTAAAAATAAGCTCTCGAAGGCTCTTTGTATTTGCGTAGAGCCGAGCGATCTCGAGTTTGCCGATGCGAATCACCGATTTTTGTTCGGGAACTCGAAATCGAGCGAGCTTACTATACCCCCCTAAATCTCCGTGTGGAAAGAGAGACTAACGAATTCGAAAAAAGCACCACTTTGTAAATATACACCGACGTATATCCTATCGAATATTATTGCGACTGCCCTTTGTTTGGATCGTGCGGCGAATAGATACGCGATACACGTAAGCCTCTTAGCCGTTATAGTTGAAAGTTTACCAACAAAAGCTGAAAACGGAAAAATACATGCGAGGGCCGGGTGGGAAAGAGTTCGGCAGAAGGAGTAAAGCAAACTCTTTCATCCGATTATTTTAAGCCTTTGGAAAGAGAGAGAGAGAGAGAGAGAGAGAGAGAGAGAGAGAGAGAGAGAGAGAGAGAGAGAGATAATTGACTCGGATGCTTACCTGCCTCGACGAGAACATCGGCGATTGTCACTCGGAATTTTCCCGGACCGAGACCGTCAACGCGAAATCACTTGCGAGTAGCGGATAAGACGGAAAGTCGGTTTCTCCGTAGAGAGGTAAAGAGGTGCGGTATCTACTTCGAGGAGATAAACAACGATTATTTATATATTTCCAAAAGACGGAGAAAGACGAAGGCGCGCCGCACGCGTGACCCAGTTGTTTTGAAAATCCCGAGAAAAATAGCTCTCTATGCAACCGCATGCACCAACGTGCACGCACACACATACACATAGGGTATATAGCAGGAACAAAATACAGAGAGAGAGAGAGAGAGAGAGAGAGAGAGAGAGAGAGAGAGAGAGAGAGAGAGAGAGAGAGAGAGAGAGGGACCATCGAGAGCGGCTGCGCGCGCGCGCGCACGCCTGGGCTTTCATATTTCATGAATATTTCAACGGCCAGCCCCGGCAATAAATAGCTCTCCTATGCTCACGGCTCGCTCTCGGTATTATATTCGCCGAGGTGCCCGCGTGCGCGCACACAAAGAAAATAAATCGCCGGGACATCGCGGAATACTAATTGAGTCGGACTCGCTCCACTGCTGCGCGGAGCCGTCGTCGATCCTTTCGTATAGCACCTGTGCGGAGAGAAGGCTATACTTGTATACGAATACGATTCCGCGATACGTCGCGGCTCTATTATACTATAGCGATTGATTCTGGAAAAAACTGGTTTATATGGCTGCGCGAGACTCCGACGTCTGCGTGTATGGCTGTGCGATGCGTGTGTATTGATGTATCTAGATCTCTCTGTACGACAGCAATAATGCTAATCGACGAACATAATCAAAAGGTATATATTTTAGCCGGTGCGAGTATGTATGCGCGTAGTAGTGCTATTACGGTAACTTTCGTTCTCTTCAACCTCTATATACTTGTATAAATCTATTCGGAAAACTCTCTACTGTGTAAATAGGACTTTATGTATCGCTCTTTCTAATAATCATACACTGTAGTCAACTGAAACTTCCGGGAGAAAGCGCGCAGCCATATAAACCAGCGGGAGCTTCTATGAGTGCGTGTACGTGTGCAAGTGTGCAGAGCGCGCAAAAAAGACCAAGCGTGAGATCCGGCGGTCTTTCAACCGCTGAAGAACACATCGCGAAGCGGCGGCGAATGCAAAGGCGTCGAGGCGCGTCGTTAATGGCCCGTGAATGGAAGCTCGGGACCGTCAGTAATGACGCCGACAAGCAGCAGAGCGGTGGCGGCAGCGACAAACCATGAAAGCGAGCCACCTGTTACTCCCCCGCGCGTAACTTCGGCTCTTCGATGTATCCCCCGAGGAGAGAGAGAGAGAGAGAGAGAGAGAGAGAGAGAGAGAGAGAGAGAGCGAGAGAGTGAGAAGCCTCTCTAACCTTCGGGGAGCCATAGTTTGTGTGCACGTGTGAGTGTGTTTGTGTGAGACGCAGCCGAAAAGTCTTTGGCCCGGCTTGCGAACGAGTGTGCGGTAGCGGAGGCTTGTGTACGATATATCGATTTTTCGGATGAACGAGAAGAGAGCGAGACTGAGAGAAGCTTGCGGTGTGAAGGTCTCCTCTGCAAGCTGCAGGGACTCTTGAGTGCGGTCAGTGTCTTCCCGAGAGAACGAACTTTACTGAGGCGTGTACGAGTGCAGCTAACGAGTGCGATGGCAGCTTCGAGCTATGTACATGATGGCACATTCGAATAAAACGATGTCTATATTAAATTATTGTACTTATGACTTTTCTTTATATACGATATAGAAAATTTTATTATAAGAATAAATCAACATTTTAAATCCACGACGTGTTTTCGTTCTTTTCTACACTTTGAGTTCGGTGTCCTGGTTTAACCCTATCCACTGATGCAGTAGAAGAGGTAAGGACACGGTCAGACGCATGCGAGTAGTTTGTTTCAAAGCTAACAATTTCAATTCATCTTTGATTCTTCTTTCTATAAAAGAGTCTATCTTGAATTCTCGAACAAAGTCTTTAAACTTATCGATTCGCTCGTTTTTTCGTGACCCTCTAGCATAAATAAGCATAAGCCGCGGCAAAGTCCGCGCGCTGTTTTAGAGCTCCAAGTTTCTGAAATATCGCTTTCCGCGGAATTTGAATTTTTAAGCAATCACTTAAAAGTTAGCTGGCCAGATTTTCCGCGAGAAAGCAAAGTTCGCGCAACTCGAGTTTCGTTTTCATAACATTTTTATTGACGCGGAAGTCGGTTGGCATGATTTTTTCCCGAAAACTTTATTAGCCTACTTGAGATTCAGCTCGACATTGATTCTCCTATCCTCCTCGTTATGCAAAAGACCGTATTTTTATTTTCACGTGCAGAGTATACGCATGCAGTGAAGCTCGTCGGACTTTTCCAGCATATTACGGTGGAAGTAAGTCAAGACACTTGATATTTTCATTACGTAACGAGAGAAAATAGCTCGCCTCGCTCCGGCGTCTTTAATTAAATAATTCAAATTCGCGCGTGCACGGAGCTTCTATATCATTAAAAAAAAATCTCCCAAAAGCATATTAAAATCTCATCCAACGCAGAGAAGGATCACGAAGTCAGCGGGTCGAGACGAGGCTGCAGCGCACCCCGCACCTAGGCCCTTCAAACTTTCTCCCCCAACTAACTCGAGATCGCGCGCGCGACCCTCATCCACAAGCCTCTACCTCCTACCTCCTACTTGCACTCGGATTGACATCCTCCCGGAGACTCTTCGCACTCCTCGAGCGACTAGTACGCAGTCGTGGCGAGAGCCGAAAATTTAATTGGGCGATGATTCGCTCTCATCTCCAGTCGCCAGCTCTGACCCTCTTTAAGACTCATCATTCAGAATTAAAGCCTAATCGCGGAGCTATTTGTACGCAATTAAAAAAGTATATAAGGCCGCTGCAGCAGGAAAGAGAGGGAAGGCTGGGTTCTTGCTCGTTAAGCTAACTCTCTTTCTCGCGCGCGCGGACCGGCGAAACTTTTTCAATTTAAGGCGCGATCCGAGCGGGCTGGGAGAGGGCCGGAAAATCCCTCAGCTTATGACCGGCTAAAAACTCAACCTAATTAAAGCCTCGCGGGAGTATAATGAAAGAATCTGAAAGCAAAACGACTGCGATTTATCACGGCTGGACAAACAAAGGGTGCCCGGCTGGCTCGCAATTAATCACATCTCACACAGCGAGCCAACAGCGGAAAAGACTATTAAGGCGAACTGCTGCAAAGCTTCCAATCCAGAGCACGCGGGAGAACAATCGAGTGAGCTACAACAATACCTGATGCGAGCGCAAGCGCGCGGAAGCTCCCGTGTACCTGCGGAGCTTGATGATACTCGCAAGCTTGGGGGTAAGGAATCCATCGTCGAGCAGATCGTTAAGCGTGTGATCCAATAAAAGAAAAAAAAATGGGAAAAACGACAGCTCTCCCGCGTATAATTAGGGCCGTTTTGTGTGCTTTTACAACTCTTTGTGCGCACGGTGGAAAAAGCTCGACCGCGCGCGCGCGCAATCTTAACTACTGTCCGAGCCAAATCCCGAGCAAGACTCACAAAGGGCGGGGAAAGCCGTGAAAGCACCGGAGCGTGTCTCCTCCATTATACACATATCTCCCGGCCAATGTGTACGGCGTCGACGTCGTGTCCCTCTAAAGCCCGCACTAAAAGTATTAAACGCCCGGCGGAACGCACTTTCTGCCAAGAAGCCGGGGCTAAACGCGCCGGCAGCGCCGGATTGACAACAGAAGCTTGCGTGGGGATAGGAATCTCGGGATTACGGGCTTTTAACGACCGGCGTTAAGACGCGTCTCGCGTATGCTCGTAACCGAGGGCTATTATTTTTACAGCTGTAGCGCGCGGAGGATAAGTCGCCGCCGCACACACGCGTGCCGTGGGTATAATAGATTGTAGCTACGCGCGCGCGCGCCTAGACGACGCCTCCGAGTTTTTGCATGCAACTGCAGGTGCAGGATGGGACTTTTTTCGGAAAAGAGGAGGAACGAGCGCGACGTGTTGGATGGCGCTGAGGCCGGCTAAGTACCGGGGTTTTAACGCTGAGGTAGCCTCTGGACTCTTCGAGCTTGAGCTGTGGATTTTTTTTTCTTTTTACGACGAGTTTAAGGGGCTGGAAGTTGAAGATTACGGTTGGCGCGCTCGTGTGATTCGGGCTCTTTTTTTACCATTTATCGCTGAGCGAATGTGCGGTGAATTATGGCGGAAGAAGTTTTAATTACGAATGTTTTGAATATTGATGAGATTTAATGAACGGGAATGGCTGGGATTTTCGTTGTGTTTGATACAGCAGTTTTCTGAAATGCTTTCCCGATTTGTGAAAAATATATCCGACAAACTGAAAACGCGAACTATGAATGCCGGGCCAGGATTTGCCGAACTAAGCAGCTTATTACAAAATAAAAATGAGCCACAAAAGTTCTTCCTACTTTTTCGATAAAATTTAATTTTGTTAACATTTCATTCGTTTTCCTGATTCAAACGCATTAATAGTAAAATTCCACATTCGATCACCTACTTTCTTCATCCTCAGGCTTACTGATTACAACACAGGCCGTATGCTCGAACACTCCCCACCGAAAATGCCGTGTCTCGCCGCACTAATCCAATCGGAGAGACGCACTTCGATACCACCAGAATTCATTTCGAGACAAAATACCATAAAGTTCTGGTCACGCATGCTGGCAACCCTCATCCCACAACGAACTTGAAGCAGCTCCCAATAACTCGACAAGCCCTTATACGCGGCAACACACACACCTAACGCACATCGCGGAACAGTATAGACGCCTCCTCATCGTTGGCTGCTGCTGCTGTACAGCTCTCACGTCTCGCCGGGGTAATTCGAGTTATTGTTTGAAGCTGCCGGCGCAGCTTCGTCTTCATTGTCGAGGGGCCTGCAACGTGAGAATCCTACGCGAATCGAATACACACGCGTCTCCCGAGGGCAAATCCCGTCTTAATGTAGCCCCCCGTGTGACTGCCGCATTCTTCGGTATAGTTATGTACTCGATAATATGTTAATCATGCAGGATATTATATCCTGATGTAATTCAATGCTCGCTGCTATTGTGTCTAATACGTAGAAAAATATCACCGTGCATCAAAGCCGCGTCGATCGATCGATCGATCGTGTGAGCCACGCCGGGAGATTCCAGGTCGGAAATTCTTGAGACCTGCGCGCTTCGTGTATACTTTGAGAGATAGTTGGATGATAATGGCGCGCCGCTCCGGCTTTGCTGAAATGGCCGTTTGCATGTAAAAGGCCGTATCATTACTGACGTATTATACGGGGCTGAACGCTGGCCTACAATGCGTGAAAGCTGCATCGAATATTTTATATTCCTTTGCGAGATCGCAACCTGAATAGAGTACAATGCCGTTCGACCTTATATAATAGTGCTATTCATGCGTGGAAGATTTGACGAACAACTTGCGCAATACTTGCATTCTATCTTATGATTGAACGATACTTTTTTTAACGGGTAGGTATAGAGGACAGTGCGGGTCACGGGGTGATCAATATATTATGGAATATGCGGATTTGAACTTCAACATTAAGTTTAAATGTAAAATTTTCGAAAAATTCTAAAATAAATTCTAGAATCAATAGTTAAATATTACAATAGTTTTATAATAGAGGCAAGAGTTGGATTCAGAAAACGTATGGATAGTTCATAAGCATCACGCTACGACTGTGCATATTTTTCATATTAGTATTAAAACACGCAGAGTCCGTATTTGTGACAAATAAAAATAAAATTAAAGCAAGTAATTGATTAGTATATTACGACCTTTTACAAGGTAAAATGTTGGCAACTATAAGTTATGTGTCCATCCTAACGAATCTATCTTAGTATTATAATTATAATTCCTCCTCTAAAAGTTATAAAATCCTTAAAGAAATTGTCAAATGTTTACAGCTTACAAAAGTTTTTCTGTATTTTTATCATTATGCGCTAATTAATGTATTGACATCAGTTTTGAAAATGTCAAGTGTTTAAAATCAGCACACGAACAAAAATCATTTCTTACTCGAAGAAGAATTAATCTGAAAACTAAGCCGAATCATCTTGTGTAAAGAAATGAGCAAAATCATAAATATAATAAAAACAAGCAAGTTCCTCTTAATTATAGAAGAACAATTGTACTTTTCAAAATTATTCTTATAATGCTTACTTGCCGTACCGTTGTCTTGTAGTCTATCGATGAAACACTCGGATTATTACTTTTAAGGTGTGAATCTGTTAGATAATATTAATTCAAATTACAACAGTTTTTATTATAATCTAAGAAGCTTTACTACCAGCATGTTGTCGCAAAAATCTTCAAATATACCATGTTTGTTGCTAAGAAAAACTCTCAAAACTAAATTTAATAATTTGAATAAATAGTAAGTAGTTTTGAAATCATAATATTATTTTTACTTTGATAATCTTGCTTTACGATCGGTCTTGATTGAAAAGGCGATAAATTTTCATATTTATGTGTAGCCGATGACGAGGTCTAGGTTGTGCGCTTCGTGTTTTTTGGTGTCTAGGTAAAAAAATCATACGGGGACGGCGTCTAGGTGTACGGGGTGGCCGATGAGGAGGTCTAGGTGGCGCGCTCCGTGGTTTTTGGTGTCTTATAAGTGTAGAAATCATTCGAGGGTAGTGCATCAGAACAATCAGTGATTTCATGTTAGTGATAAAAATTTTACAAAAAAGCCTTATATTTTATTTTTAGGACAAATACTAAATACTTAAAATAATTTACTCAAAAGGACTGAAATCTCTAAAAAAAATTAACTTCAAAAAAAGTAAAAGGTTATAGGCGAGTTTGATATATTCCGCAACGAAATAACAGATAAAAAAGAACTGAGATCAATCAAACAAAGTCAAGTTTATTATATTTAATCATAATGAAGCAACAAAATTATTTTTGGTCAATAAAGGGCTTACTTAAGTTAAAGTTAAGTTATATAATAATCAATTAGGAACAACTCTCAAGATACTTACTTCGTAACTTGCCATAACCGTTTCATTTTGTTTATTGGTAAACAACTAAAATTTTCTTTTTATGTATTAGAACGTCATAAAAACACCAAAAGTACAATGAAACGGACATGGCAAGTTACGAAGTAAGTATCTTGAGAGTTGTTCCTAATTGATTATTACATAACTTAACTTTTACTTAAGTAAGCCCTTTATTGACCAAAAATAATTTTGTTGCTTCATTATGATTAAATATAATAAACTTGACTTTGTTTGATTGATCTCAGTTCTTTTTTATCTGTTATTTCGTTGCGGAATATATCCAACTCGCCTACAACCTTTTACTTTTTTTGAAGTTAATTTTTTTTAGAGATTATATTTAACTTACAAAAGTTATGTGTATAAAGTGAATACTTGAATAGGTGTTTTGTAGACTAAGGGACAGCGCGACGCTCACAAGAACAAAGAGAAAAGGGCGGTTATCAGAGATTTTTTATTAAAATATTGGCTAATACTTGTCGACTTTAAAGTCCTACATCACAGATTTAGCCATGAAAAAGCTGTAAATGTTACGTATTGAAAACTACGAGCGTTTTTTAGTAGCAAAATCAGCACTTTTTTAGTTTTCTTTGTATGTCTTGGTTGGTTCGCATCACAGCAAAATATTGAAGACCAAAGTTGTTTCTTATTGAATTATGTATAAAAAAGTTCAGTGTAGGCAACCTTAATTGTAGCTGTAATAGTTAGTTTACAAAATCAATACAAAGTAGTTATGTTATACAGTGTACCTACGGATATTTAGCATATTTGCAACTTCTGAACATATGCTACATAAATGATGAATGGGATAAAAAACAAACTTCGTAGGGAGGCGGTTATTACTGTCAAACTTCAGCAAACACGACGAATTTTTATTATTTGCCTATCTGATCCGCTTTCGCATACGTGCATACAACCGCTCGATGCGGCGCGCAATGTTTTTTAACTCAGGCACACGCGTCTCTGCACGTCCCGCGGTTCGACGTAATGTAAAGATTCGTCACTGTCAACCAGTACCGCGTCCCCTGCTATTTCAATCTCATTCTATTTTTCTCCCTAGCTTCGCTCGCGCTTCTGCCACCGTCCTCATTATATGATATTCTTTTTTTTATTCATCCCAACAACGAATGTTTATTCGCTCTGCTGAAACAAGTCTGGGGAGCTCGCATATAAATAGCTGTAATTGGCAATTAAAAGTTATGGCCGAGTCACGCGATTTTTATCTGCCTCCCGTTTACATCGTTACACGTTTGCACGGCAAAGTACGTTGGTACGGAAAATTCTTTTTTTTCACCCTCGCGAAAAAAATGTATCGAATTATATGACGACGACTGCCCAGCCAACGCTGCGCGAGGGCGCGGTAATTTCTAGCGTTAATTTAGCGAAGAAAAGGAGGTTTAATAATTAGAAAAGTTTTTGCGGCTGAGTGACGGAGGCTCGTAATTATCGCGGTTGAATGATTTCAATACTGATGTATAGAGAATGATTCGTTATACGTGCGCGACTTACAAAATCGACCAAATGGAAAGAATCGCGCTTAAACTCCCAATTACACGAAGTAATAAACTGACGTTTTTCGGCCTCTCTGATGTAGATCTCCAAAAAAGAAGAAAGGAATAACTTGAACAGCCCGTGTGACGGGCGACGTCGACCCACCTGTGCCCCTCGTCATTTGTACGAATTTGACTGTATGATGCAATATCTCTGCGGCCGGGGCGATATTTATTGCGCCGTCATTGAATTACTACTGCTGGCACGGTATGCATACCATTAGCATTAATTCCAGGGCCCCTCGAACCACGTCTATTCCTCCGTTTTTTGTTCTTCCCCGTCGCGGCAAATTGGAACGCAAGTACGTGCGCGATAAGACGTCGCGGCAAGAAACGCCGATTAGATGTAGGCGACGAGATAAGGTAGTGCCGCTGCAGAGTCGCTATAACTGTTAAATGCGTCGCCGTGCAGAGAGAGAGAGAGAGAGAGAGAGAGAGAGAGAGAGAGAGCACGACGATTTTTTCGTTCTTCGTATATAGGCGAGTACATCGCGCCCCGATTTCCATCCACACGCGCGGGCTGATGCCTTTTACGATTTCCGTGCGATCCTGACGGCGATAAGGCCACAGTTGTCGCGATGTAACGACTGCATCGTCGCGCGCCGTTGTCGTTATCTTTATTTCGTGGGATTGTAATGATGGCTCGTGAGCTAGTTCGTCGGAAATGGGTAGAGGTAGTGGGAAGAATTTGTCGCCCGTTAATCTGAGAGTTCTGATCTATAATGAGTGTAATATTCATGTAACTTTTGTTTTCTTCTTTGAATTTAGAATTCAGATGAGCATAGGGGTGACAATGAAAACGGAACAAAAACATTTGTTAATGAGCTCAAGAATGAATAATTCACTGGCTTCGTAAAGTACAATTTTATGTTTTCCCAGTTATTTACAATTTACATCTTAATTTTGAGTAAAATTCAAAATATTGTGCCGTATTGACTTTGTGCCGAATAAACAACGCAACCTAGCTTAACATTTATAATTAACAACGTAAATTTGTATTTTCAAATTTTAAATTCTGTGTTGTTTTGTTCCTGGCAAATAAACCAGCAAACTCAAGCTTAATAAAAAACCATTCTATGTAATTTCTCCCAAAGCTTTAAAGCATATAAATTAATTAATGCTACATGTACGAGCGAACTTACGCGCATTAACATGAATTCATTTTCACATTATTCCCGTGTCTCCAACGCTAAAACTCGTGCTTTTGTCTCACATCACACGTACATAATCGAAACGCGGTATTCTACTATGTTTGACGAAAGCCCGAACTGCTGAGGATAAAACAAGAGCGTGCGAAATCGCCAGCACACCGGGTTATCATCCGTTCTAGCATACATCGCATCTCTCGACGGTCGTATGTATGTATATATATGCGCGCGATGCCTAAGGCAAACAAGGTTACGTATGCGCCAGCTTAGGGCCCCGTTAAGAAGATGTAAGAGGCACCTGCTGCCGAGACGCGCTGCATCAAACGCGAATTAATTTTCCTTGTTTGTTACGGGGATTAACACCGTTCATGCGCGCCCGCGCAGGCGTTATCATCGTGTGTTGTACCTCTGTTACTACACCCACGAATTTTCTCGGCAGCGTTGCCTCGGGCGAATGAATTATTTATATACGTGCTCGCTTCTATGCTGCAGGATCGGATTTTTCTTTTTTTTTTTACGAGAGGCTGCGTACATAAGCTGCGTTGTTGTTGCTTTACGACGTGTTTTTAAAGAAGGCTTGGTTAACGATTTCACTCTACTGTGTATGTGGAGAGAGAACATTAGAATAATTTATGTCTGCGGCGTTATAGGCGTCGCTTTTGTCGATGTGGCTATTTGTTATTCTTTTGTGATCGACTGGAGGAATTATAGGCTCTTTGTTTGGGATTGTTTCGGCGTTATTTCCAAAGATAATCGTCTTATTATTTAACTTTGATATGTAAAAATACTCAACCACTGTAAAATATCGATGGTTTCTAGAAATTCGAAACTGCTATACAAGGTGTTCAAATCAATAAACTTGTAAGTTGTAACCATATTATCTAGCGGTTTCCGCAGTTTAAAATCGTAATTCTCTTTGACTGCAAGCCAAAGTTCCTTAAGTTCATAATACCCGCAAGCGCTTCTAGCTTTATAATATCCACTCCCAAAGAGGCCAGCAACATTTATATACCAAACCATACAGGAACAAACCCAACCGCAGTTTTTTCACCACACACTCTTACTCCCCAATCACAATCATCATCAGAGCCGAGTGCAGCCAACCCCCTCGAAAAAAAGACTTCCGAGCGCTATCGAGTGTCTGTACTGTCTTACTCTTATTTTACGGCTCCGCCAGTTCCGTTTCCTCTCCACGCGCGCACACACACACATTTGGTCTGTATCTTGTTCTTTCCGGGGCTGGCGCTTCCTGCGGCAGCCGATAAATTTCCCAACAAACTGCGAAAAGAAAACAGCGCCTGCGGCTCGAAGATACCGCCAAAAGAGAGAGAGAAAGGGCTTTACTCCCGCGCTTCCTTTTCATACTTTTCTATAGGTGCGTTCGCAAGTATGCGATATAAGCAGTGGTTATGCATAGGGATTCAAATGAGTGTAGGTTTAGGGTATCGAATATAAGCAACATGGCATAATATTGAAGCAATGGGTATAAAGATTCACTTTTATCAAACGGTTGCGCATATCTGCGCAGTTGCGAAGTGCGAGAAAACCGGTGGAGAGGGGGGGGGGGGGGCGAATTTGGCCGCTTTTCGCCGACTTCGCCAAGGGTTTTCTTATACTTTCAAAAATTTTATCAAGAAATCGAGATATACTTTTTGTAGTGCACAATGTCAACTTTCCAAAACTTTTTTTAAAATTAGAATCCGACCCACGGTATAACGCATACAAGGCTGCCGGAAGAAAAGCACTGCCAAGTTCAAATCGCGATTATGACTAAACTAATTATCCGACAGCGCCCGTTTCTACTTTTTCCTATAATTTGAGCGCTCCAGCTCCAAAATTAACGAAGCTATGAATTTTCGAAAAATTATATTTCGACGATTTCTGGTAGCACCTGCAGCGACTGCACATTAAAATTTTCTAACTCCGAAATATACTGAAGTTGTACACGTGTAAAGTTGTACTGACGTACACCAGCACAAAAACAATCGTAGAGGATATCCAACTCCCGAGATTCTCCCGGGTACCGCCTCTTGCCCAGCTGTGACGCTGACGGCCCATTTTGGCCCACGTAAAGCTGATCCGAGCTTCCACCTCCATCTACTCCGTGCCCGCCACAATTGTAGCAGAAGATCCTGCAAGTTGGCCGTGGGCATCAATGTTGCAGGACATGGTCCCACTGCCAACAATTGATGCAGGATGTTAGTGGTGGATCGAGCGTAGGTACCGTTGGTACCATAGTCTTGAGCGAAAACGGCATTGCTCGTTTACCGCGTTGACTTTGATTTGGTCGAAAGATACATAAAATTGAAAATATGGAAAAATCATTAAAAAAGATACAATTACTTCAAGAGAAGCTGAGATATTCATTCATTACTTAAATTCAGCATCTTTGCACCGTTTCTTTTTAACTTTTCGGGCGTCAAACGAAAAATGTTGATAAAGGCTACCGCCCTAGCAAGGTTTTGAATGGGCGACGCACCCTTAAAGCCATTTTTTAACACAATATTCACATTTTTCCATACCACCCCCAAGGTTTTTCGATTAAAAACCATCCTTTGCACCATTATTTTTTAACTTTTCGGGCGTCAATCGAAAGATGAAAAATACTAGTGCAAAGGGCGGTTTCTGAGTGCGAACAAATTTTGCGGGGGGGGGGGGGCTGGTATGCAAAAATGTAAATATCGCACTGAAAAATGGCTTTAAGTTCGTCGCCTATTCAAAACCTTGCTAGGGTGATACTAGCCTTTATCAAGATCCCAGGTGGAAAAAATCTATACAGTTTGAATACAAATTGTATACAATTTGTATACAAATTTTTGAAGAATCCAAAATTTTTTATTTATTATACAATTTGGCAAAGATTGAGTCGATTGGACATTTGCTTAGCTGAACATGAATCTATGGAAATTAACAGTCTAAGCGAGGTTAGCGGTTTTTATTTTTCATTAAACTTAATTAAAGTATGTAGAAAATACATGTTTTCGTATTTGCACGGAAAAATCGTTTATCGCTATGCATAGCATAACCTTACTCTGCGATTCATTTAACAGCAGTTGGCTATTGCCTAACGTTTGTCTGCGCCTCGACTTGATTACTACATTCTGAGAAGAGGGAAAAAAGCCTTGTTTGATACAGCACGTGTAACTTTGTTGTATTGTGAATATGATGCGTTGTTCGCTTCGTTCGATATCTCTTGTTTATCTAGGTTTTTCTTCATATATGTCAACGTTCTGTCAATTGTAATCAATCAAGTTATTTTTTTGAAATGCACGCTGTTGATTTTAGACAGAAATGTAATCGAAGGATATTATATCAACAGTTTTTTAGCTGAGTATCCTATTTCTACAATTTCGCAGAATGTATGTTTACATTATATATTTATTTTACAGGAAGATGAATTAGATGGCATTTCAATGAGTGAAAATGAGAAATACCAGTGATGAAATATCCATAATTTCTGATACACATTCCCTTGAACCGATAAACGATTTGGACTCTATCAATTTCAAACAAAGATATTGGTTTTGACGATAATTTTGAAAACGATCATTTAAATGATTGGATAAATGAAAAATTATACGTTGGTTCCGAATTATGTGTGGGTCAAGCTGTTTACAAGATTTTAGAATATTTCGTAGAAAATTGCTTAACAAAAAAGGCTTTGTACGATCTACAAAAAATGTTGAATATTTTTGTTCCACAGCCAAATAAGTTACCAAAAAACGAGTATTCTTGTTTAAAATTCTCAAAAACATTTTACCCAAAGGAGAAGTTATCGTGAAACACCGCCTGTGTGAAGATTGCTCATATTATCTTGGAAAGTATAATGCTCGACCTGCTATATTAATATGTACAAATTGTGGCAGCACAAATGTTAATGGTGTTATTATAGAATACGATTTAGCATCGTCTATAAAAGACGCACTAGAACACAGAAAATTAAGCAGTCTTATTGAAGAGCACAGACATAAACGCAATAATGATCCGAATTACATATGGGTGATTCTGCCATAACTTGCCCAGAATAGCCTATTTTTTGTCTATACGGTTTGAAGAACATTTTATTTGAAATTGAATTCTTTGCGTATCTTCTTTTATTATACTAGACATTTGGCGCAGTGCGCTGCGCGCACTGTAGTAGAATATTAATTCATTAACTTATTAAATGAAATATAAATGCTTGATTGATATTTTTAATATTTGTTTTCTATTACGGAAATATATCAAACTTTACAATATATGATTGATTCATTTCGCGCTCATGTAAATTTCAAAATTGCCGCGGTTTCGTCACCAACTACCTTTTAAAATTTTAAGGTTATGTCTCAACTCAGTTCGTGTCAACGTTCACATCATGTCACTTTTTGTAACAATGATAATATTTACAATAGAATATTATAAATACACAACTAATAATTATTGATATGTATTATAGTAATATATTACATTCTTTGTATTAGGATCAATTTTAGAAATCAAAAACAAATCAAAAAATTCTAACGATACTTTTGACGCATGCGCACTACACGAGCCAATCATATTGACGCATTCTTGGCTTCACTTCATCCGGTCATGACTTTTTTATATAGGGATTATTATAATTCTATGCACACTTACAATATGATTAAATTAAGTATCCTAAATAAAATCATTACAAATTATCAAAATTTTCAAAGTGTGATGTGTTCTTATATGCCATGATGATTTCTTTTATGTTTGGGGGACGTAACTGACAGGGATAGAACTGACAGGGACGGAACTGACATTTTCATGTTTAAGAAGCTCCCATTTATTGTAAATTTAATATTCAAACTTTTCTGCATAGTGTATTCTACCCACCAAATACTACCAAAAACCCATTTCATTTACCTATAAACATTATTTAAACAGGTATTTACTCAGGGAACGGAACTGACTGAAATTTTTGTACGTTGTAAAATTAAAAATACTTTTTGCTTGCAATTACAGAATTTTTAATATTCAGTAGCCAGACATTCAATTTTTGAACATTAAGGGTATATATTATCAAATTCGTCTTTTGATTAGCGCTACAACATTACAAAGCGTAATTTCAAAAACGTTTAATGTTGATATCTGTTTTTGTGTTTAAATCACTTGACAAAAAATGTGTGTTTGGCTATAATAGCATTTCTTTAAATTATTCTGACAAACTAGTGAAAATTGATGAATTCGGTCTATATTTCAATATGTCCGTGTTGAGATATGCTTTAATTGTTTATTTTGCATATGGTCAGTGGTTTCAAGCCAAAATATCGATTTTGGACAGAGGACGGAACTGACATTTCGGGTCTTAATTGTTAATTTTCTAAATGATAACATAATATATATAATTAATGCTCTCTCTCTCTCTCCCTCTCCCCCCCCCTCTCTCTCTCTCTCTCCCTTCCTCTCTCATATCTTCGAAACTAACTGGTATCGTAAACAACCCAAAGAAAGGGATCAAGATGCTATATAATACTAACTAAATCCAAAATTTTAAATCGATTATTGCCTTTTTACTCCAGTTATCGCGTCACATAGAAAGAACGACTCATAGGATACAGGGTAAGAAAAAAATTTTTGAAGCTTAATATCTTTGAAACCGATTGGTTTCATAAACAGCCCAAAGATAGTATATATAGTTTTGAGATTTCAGTTTTTCCCAATAAAGTTATTGAAAAAGTTAATAAAAGTAAATTGCTTAATATGCACATGAAAGATAACAAAATCTTTTTACCGCGAAAAATTTATATTATCTTTCATCGTTCTTACTATACACCATAAAGTGCAATTTTTTGGAACCGTTATAACTCGAAAACTAAATGTCGAACCTTTCTAAAAACCGCTGCCAAGTCATTGGCACTTAGCTTCCTCCTATTCTGCTAGTGGAAGATAATTACATGGGACAATCAACTCATTCTTTGATTTAAATATTCGCTACTATTCCATACTAAAAGGATAGGTTAGGAAGACACTTGTAGGGGAGGGGTATCAGAGGAGTGGGGGTTAAGGTGGATTCC
>CM053169.1:16982953-17021236 GCA_012977825.3 Pteromalus puparum | reverse complement strand
CCACGTTATAACCACGAATTGTACAACGCTCCTTCGATGACGATAGATACGCAGAGTCTGTCGTTTACGAATTTGAAACTTTAACCGCGTGTATAATTCTCTTGCTAATCAGAAATCCGGTACCTAGGAATGTCCGCTCGCGCCCCGTACATAAAGGTGAAGTTTTGTCCTAACATACGCTATCTGCCACGAGTTCTTGTATAGCTACTAAAGTCTAGATGTACCCGCCAGCTTCTTTTAAGATTTCCGCGTACGCGCCTGCTCTGTATAAACTGCGCAATTCCACGTTCCTACCTTAAGTCCCTATATTTTGGTTTGGTTTTGTTTTTTGAGCCATGATAGTAAGTGAAACCCACGCGTTTTGGATCCTGTTTCCGATCGCAGGTGAATCATCCGTTCTAGAGGTGATAACTCCCATACCTCTCTAGAACTAAGTATGAGAGCTTTCCGACTTTGATAAGGACGGAGTCAGCTCATCGTCGGACACACTACGGAATCACGCTCGTATCCTAACGCCCCCCTGCAAGGCAGCGCGCCTACGCTGGCTTCGTTGCCGTGTAAGACCAGTTGGCGAATCATTCTACACATCCCCTTTCGGGGTAGTTGTCATCGCTCCCGCATTCTTTCTCCACGACAGCAGGATTTTTGTAATGTGTGCTAAAAGAGATAGATTATAGACATAGTTAGGTAGGAAGAGAAAGTGAAATAAGAAATATTGTTGAGTGTTCGTTGTTGTGCGGGCTTGCTGTGTTTCTAGATGATGCCGTTCGTCGCCAGTGTGGGCTCATCCAGCCCCACGCCCCGGCCTAGTCGCTGTCCGCGGCTGCTTATTCGATTTATTCGCAGCCTAATCTTTCCTTCGGCAAGGGCCGTTCCTCTATTCCGCAACCTGAGGACGCCGTTAGGTGGTGTAGGCCACCCACCCGTCCTCTGACCACAGAATCATATCGATTATAAAAAACAAAAATATTTTTTCAAAAATAGAAAAATGGCTATAATATGGCCATAAAATGGTCAGAATCATAAAACAAAAAATGACCTAAATTCAGAATCAGAAAAAATATATGCATGTCAAATTTTATTACGATCCGTCGCATGGTTCCAAAATTATGGCGGTATACGTACATACACACACACACACACACACACACACACACACACACACACACAGCCATCCGCACGGACATTTTCTAAAAACGTATGATTCGTACTCCAAATGCGTTTCCACGAAGTATTAGCAAAACTGAAAATTTTACTATTACAAAGCTTCCTCTAGAGGAGGAAGCAAAATTGTATAATATTCGTTAGACTTTTCTACACGTGGGATGATTCCTATTAGTAAATAATTATTGTAAAACCGTAAAATAAATGTTGAAAGCTTTGCTCGATCAAAATTCCTGTATTCATACCAAAAGTATAAGTGTACAAAGCATGTTCCTAAAATTTTAACCCAATCAAACCATGTGGTCACATGGAATCCTACGGAGAGTGCCAAAATGCTCAAAACAATATACGGAGAGTCACCATGGGTAAGTAGGTGCTAATATGGATTTACCATGGTAAAAATACAGGTAATATAACCTAATATTATTATAAAATTAATATAACAATTATAATTTATTTTTGTTATTATTTATAAGAAGTTTATTTTTCAGAGTTTAAAGGTGGTGTGCCCCCTTAAGCTCTACCAATAAGCACTTCAAAGTCATCTTCATTCAAGTATTTAAAAATATTCCGCAAAATTACGTCAGGGAACTGTAGCATCTCGCTCAATACTGTAAAATCTCGATCGATCCTTTTCCGCCTGGAATGAATTTATTTTTCAGCTGCCTCGTATAAATGGGATAGGCTTCGGTCTGGAGGGTGAACTGTAAGTTCTTTACATCAAGCTCGTCGTTTCTGGTGTAATGAGCCACCACGTCCAGCCGCTGTGTCAGTACGGACAAGTACGAGACAAAGCTGCCCTCGATCTTGGCAGTTCTCATGGCCATCAGTTCAGCTTGACAGTTCCGATAGTAGCTATCGATTTCCGGATTTCTCTCGATCACCTGCAGGTTGCGCTCTTCCAACAGCAGCTCCGTCGTCCTTGCCTCGACCTCCGCCGCGTACTCGATGAGCACCTTCCACGCCTTGATGTCCTTTATTAATATAGCCGCCCGCTTGTGCATTGTAAAATCATTAATGTCGGCTCTACAATCTATAGCAGCAGACTCATCACTCGTCTTCTTTCCTCTGTGTAATTGACTCGAAATGGTATTTCACTGGCGTAGTAATCACCATCCTATGTGTGGGGTTCTATTATGCAGTGTTGTAACGGCGTTCGGCCATACTCATTCTTGGCATTGACATCGGCACCCCTCGAGATCAGCCAGCGAACGTTCTTGAGCAAGCATAGCGCACTCGCGTGGTGCAGTAGTGTTAAGCTCTTGGCTTCGCACTTGCGATCGATCTCGAGTCCGGTGTTCCTCTGCAGCACCAGGTCCATCACTCGTTCGTCCTGATTTTGGGCCGCAAACGTAATAGCGTTGCCCCAGCTCGGTTTCACCCCATTGAGGTCCGCTTTGTGCTCGTCGAGGAGGAAAGTCACCAAGTTGACGTCGCCGTACTGGAAGGATGTAATGGAAGTGCGTCTCGGTTCGGCTGTTTTCCTGGATTCAGGTCACTTCCGAACTCCATAAGCCTTCTAATAATTCCTTCGTTACTGTTGTCTATATTGAGCGGAATAGCCCAGTGCAGGGCCGTATCGCCGCTCTCGCCGGCCCCGATGTCGCTGATGTCGAATTTGGCCCCGCGATTCAGCAGCAAATGGACCATCGCCTTGTTGCAGCGCAAGACCGCGTCGTGCAGTGCCGTGGCACCCGCGGAATTCTGATTGTCCAAATTGGCGCCAGCGTCGATGAGAGCTTTCACAAACTCGAGGTCGCCCGTGTAGACAGCGCACTGGATCGGCGAGCAGCCGTTGCTATGTCTGGCGTTGACGTCCGCGCCAGCGTCCAGCAGCATCTTCACAAGTCTGCGCAGCTCGTCACTGTAGATCGTCTTGCCCTCGTAGCTAGCGACGAGTTCCGGAATCCAGTCGCGCGGCCTCCCGTTGGGTATCATCTCCGTCAATACGGCGACGTGACTCTTGTTGGCCACGGCGAGTTGTAGCGGAGTTTCACTGTGGTGGTTGTTCTTGGCGCGGACGGTGGCGCCGAGTTTTATCAATTCAGCAGCCAGATTGAGTTTATGATACCGAACGGCCGTGTGCAAAGCCGTGTCACCCTCGAAGTCTGGGGAGTTTATACGGCAGCCGGCTCCGTCTATACAGCCGATATTCGGCGCCAGACAAGTAGCAGCAGGTAATCTCGTCACACGAAGCACAAAAGCGCAGTCTAGTACGTGTAAATATCGTTCACATATTTGGGATGATTTGCGGATGTCCGACACGGAGTCGAGACGCTTCTTGGGGATAATTATACCCGGGCAAAACCTCCGTCTCCAAAGAGATAGCCGCATAACGTTTCGAGAATCATGCTACTGAGACGCATATTGCTATTGTTCCGAGGAGTATATACCGTTATGCACAGACGGAATAATGGTATTTTTATGACGTGTACGTAGAATTATAAATATTCGAATGGAAAATTGTGGCTGATGAAACAAAATTATGTAAAACAAGTAATCGGAATCAGTAAGAATTTTGTTTTTGCTGTCATTTATAATCCATCATTCGTAGAGGGCTGAAATTTTACATGTTAATTTGTATGAGCATGTTAAAACAATATATTAAGTTGAAATCCTTGTAGCTGATATGAAAATTAGATTAACATTTTGCTGGTTTCATCTGCTATATATATTAGAAGATAATAGAAATATTCGTAAAACGCGCATAGACTATCTAGAAAATTCAAAGTATAATAGGGTCGCGGTGCTCCCGACGGCTCAGTGTAGTAGATTTAAGGCCCAATTGATATTGGCTCGGTTTCCAGAAACTAGACTCTCTATTCTCTGTTGGGGCCCAGGGAAAAACAGTGGGTTTAGCTTCTCGATACTCAGGTATACCTATCGTACTCGGTGACCTTGGACGACGGGGAAGTCTCCTATAATAAACACGAATATACAGGGCGTGCCTGCGGCTGCAACGCAGTCTGAAACGTGCGTCGTCCTGCTGTAACCAGTATTCGCGGAAGCAGCTTCATACTTTTCGGCTTTTATCTCGAAGCTTTTATCCACAGGGATATAAGATTGAATAGATTTTGGTACGTTTTGGTGTCGACGAATGTTTTCAGCGAATACCATGGCCAAGGGACAAGGTAAACTGCCCATCTCGTTAATCGCCAATGTGTCTTTATACTCGGAGTCACAGGAATAGCCGCACTAGGCTGATATTTCGTACACTCGAGGAGGGCAACGAAGCTATGATGAAAATGCTGCTCAAGAAAGGCGGTCTGCAGATAAACGCTCGATTAGCTGCATCAGGGGAAACTCTACTACACAACGCCGCCCGCATCTGTGGCCGCTGCACCACTGTCGTTCGGCGCCTAGTTCGAGCCGCAGTATAGACAAGGCAAATCTTTGATGGCGCACCGCCCACGGCGTCGACGCGTCGACAGTCAGTTTTGAAGTTCGCAGAAGAAGCCTTGTAAATTACGTCTGAAAAACTGCTTACATGTGTTTGTGCAAACATGCGTTGATTATATCATTGAAAAACCTTCTGACTCAGAAAAAAATGACGATTTTTTTCAATACAATAGTCCTGCAAAGTTCGCTAGCTGCAAAGGTATATCTGATTAAAAGAAACCGAATAGCATCAATCTGATGGATTAAATAACCATGACTGCCTAATATCTCAGACGCAAGACGAGTGTGATGGCTTGCTAACTCGAAAATTGATTTAATATTTCATATAACTTGAAATACAGATAATGGAGGATTGCTCGAGAAAAAAAAATAATCGCACTAAAAACATCTCTAAATCGGGATCATATTCGTTTTCTGTAGACCGAACAAAATTTTTATCAATTTTGCAATTCACCAAGCGTACATGCATTTGCAGAGAATTAGTCTTTTTCGCAAAACCGTACCCCCCCCCCCCCCGCCCCCCCATGCACCACCGACGCCCACCTTTAACTAGTATCCGCACATCCAATCATCGTAGTGGCGGGGTATGGCTTGGGTACTACGGGGTGGTCACCGTATCATCACAGTCAGTTTCTGACTTCGACCTAGAAACATCTCCAGTCCTAGATCCAAAGACGTAGAAGTAAACCAAGTTGCTGTCTCAGTGCCGATTTCGTTTGCCGCATAAGCTCTAAACCTCATTTCTGTATTACCTTAATATTACCTCGTACGTTAATATTCCTTGCTAGGACTAATATGGCTCCGCAACAAAAAGAGAAGAGAGTAGTTAAGAGTCACACAACAGAAGTAAAGGCAGAAGCAAGGTTACTTTGCCTCGCCGGAGAGCGGAATGTGACTATTTCAAAAATCTTGAAAGTACCAGAGTCGACGTTACGAGGCTGGCTCGGAGGTTGCGTGAAGCCGAAAACCTCGCTCCAACCACGCAAGCGATGCCGCGAAGAGTCCAAGGAGCGTGAGGATCAGCTAGAACCTCGCCAACCAACAAAGCGACGCCACGTCAAATCCAAGGTACATGAGGTTGTGAAATTGCAGGAAATATCAACAGACAGCAAAACTGAGCTGCAGATGGACAAGGAGGAGCAGGAAAAGGTAAAAATGGATGAATTTTTTATTTATTTTAACTTAATTTCGAAGGCGAAATTAGCCAAGATGAAGCTTGATCTTGTTCCCGAGCTTCATAGAACCAGAAGCAAAACAACTAGGTTCAGAAACTCAATGTAAGTATTAGCTTAATTTTTTACATCTTATTTACTAACACTTTAAAATAAGTTTATTTAACGAAATTTTTGTATTAATAACATTTAAATGATATCGTTTTCTTGCTACCAAGCGGTGCGGTAGATATCTCGGCGCGTTTTTTCTTCTTTTGCAAGGAAAAGTAATAGTTTTTATATCTCAATATTTTATCTATAAACTAAGCTAAAATATTTTTGAATTTGCTTTCACATTTTCTTAAAACAATGTTTTATATCTCACTATTTAATGAAAGTTATATATAGAAGTGCTAAAATGGATGATATAAAACTTGTTTAAAGTGGTATCACCAATCGCGTAATATTTTCTAAACTAATTACGAATGATTTGGAAAAGTTATACTTTCCACCTAATTTGTATTAATGACATGTGTTTGTTGCAACAGGATAAAGGAAGCAATATTATGCGAGAAGCCTTATCCACTTTATTTTTACATTTATTCAAAATTATTTGTCAATTATTGATAAATGCATATTATTTAATGAATTATATTTTGAAGCTTAATATGTTTAAAACTAACTGGTATCATAAGCAACCCGAAGAAAGGGATTAACATGCTATATAATGCTAACTGAATCTAAAATTTTTAATTGATTATTACCTTCATTCTCCTGTTATCGCACCACGTAAAAAAAACTGCTGCCAATTCATTGTTTATTATATAATAGAAGCAGAAAAGTAATATTTAATGACATAAATATGTGTACTCTTGCAAAATATCTTTCTTTCAGAAAACTTTTATCAAGTAAAAGTGATGCTGTAGGACGGATGATGATATGAGGTGGAGTCTTAGGGGAGGAGTATTGGTATCTCAGACTCCCGTGGTTATATGGCTCTTGGCGATGATTCCACGGTTTCTTTTTAGATTATTGTATACAAATTTTAATTGATAAAAATGGATCAGTATTAATTATTTCCTTCGTGAATATTTTAAATTGAAAAATATTATTATTCAATAATATCATTATCTTTACAATTAAATATTTACTTTTTGAAAGCATTATCTTTAGAACAAAATTCATTGTTATCAATAACCATAATTTTGTATAATTTCATCATGTCATGAAATTATATGAAATTATTGGTGATTTTCATACAATAAAATAAAAAGAAACAAAAAAAAAATCAACGCGCCTGAAGTATATTATATAATAATATAATGTGCTTCTGACAGTACCCCTTGGGTGGTGTGGAAAACTGTCTATAATAGTACATATTTAATTTTCTAATTCTATTGACAATTTTATACTTTTTTCTGATCTTCCAACATAAAAAGCATAATCTGAATCATAAGTGAATCATATGGACAGGGTAAGTGAGTTCTTTGAACTTGTACTCACTTACCGTGTAAACTATTAATCTCAAATATAATTAATTAATCACACTTTTAATGCCCCAATATGGGAAATGGTGAGGTGTGGGGGGCGGGGCGGGCTTTGGATATTTTCAAAATCACATAAAAACGAAACAATTTTGCGTTATTTGGTGGGGGCATGGTGGGGAGTCTTGCCAAAATGACTATAATATATATATATATATATATATATATATATTATATAGTCATTTTGGCAAGACTATATATATATATGGGTGGTTCTCAGTCAAAACAAAGTTGAAAAATTTTTTTTTGCTTCAAACTTTATATATATGTTCTATGAGATGCCCCTGACTCTCAAAAAATTTCTCAAAAAGCTGGTCAAAGTTGTTGTTTTAAGCAGTTTTTGCATTTTTTGTCTATATTCAATGGTTCGTAGCTCGTAAGGGATGCATTTTTAACAAAAACTACCCTGATATTTTTTTTGTTAAATTTTCTGAATTTTTTAATAAAAATCTTTTTAAAATTATATATATATATATATATACTAGTGGGGCTTCGCCCCCCTGCTCGCTCCGCTCGCCAACCCCCCCCCCCCTTCAGTTTCTGTTTTATTTTTATTTTAAACTTGTATTCTATATAAAATTTATAGATTATAAAAAAAGATTAAATATCCAAATTAAGAAAATAAAAATAAAATTCTTTACTGGAAGTAAAAGTACTGTTTAATATCTACTGTTAATAGCATTTGTTCGCACGCATATTTTGGACATCACAATTATATGCTTGTAATGATTTGCTCCACCGACCTCTGTTCTGCGAAGCACTACACGCTTCTTCTGCATTTATTATTATTGTCTTGGAATATACCGCCACTTTATTACGGTCCATGTGGCCGTCGCCGGCTGCCGGGTTTTCCCCGGGTTTTTCCCAAAGCTTAATGACCAGCTGCGCTCGGCTCCGACGCCGACCAGCCAGGTAGACAACACCGAGGATGCGATCCCATTTTTGCTTCCTCCTCAAGAGGAAGCTTTGTAATAGTAAAATTTTCAGTTTTGCTAATACTTCGTGGAAACGCATTTGGAGGTGTTTTGAGTACGAATCATACGTTTTTAGAAAATGTCCGTGCGGATGGCTGTGTGTGTGTGTGTGTGTGTGTGTGTGTATGTACGTATACCGCCATAATTTTGGAACCATGCGACAGATCGTAATAAAATTTGACATGCATATATTTTTTCTAATTCTGAATTTAGATCATTTTTTGTTTTATGATTCTGACCATTTTATGGCCATATTATAGCCATTTTTCTATTTTTGAAAAAATATTTTTGCTTTTTTATAATGATATGATTTATACAATATATTCAACAATAGTGTATCTAAAAGAACATAAATTTGTCTACTTTTTCCCGCAAGATTTTCTAGATTGACTGATCTGTTCATTTTTTATGATATAAAAGGTAATTTTTCGATAAACATATATAACTCAAAAAAAAATAGTTAAATGTTTTGAAAAAATTCATTTGAATTTTGAAAAGATTGATCTTTGATCACTTCGGTTAGGTTCTTTTTGTAGCTTATGAAACCTTTTAGTTTAAAAGATATTAAGATTCAAATTCTTCAACTCTCACCCTGTATACTCTGTGTGACTGAACATTATTATTTTTGTTAAAACATATAATTTGATAATTAAAGCTTAGTATATTTGAGAGTTTTCATGGTTTTATAAAATGTCCGTGCAGATGGTTTTGTCTGGTGTGTGTGTGTGCGTGCGTGCGTGCGTGATGCGTGCGTACGTATACTGTTTATAATCTGGAACTACGTGATCGATCGTAATAAGATTGAACGTGCATATATGTTTTCTGATTCTGAATTCGAGTAAATTTTCTTTTAAGATTAGACTATTTTATGACCATTTCGTGGCCATTTTTCGATTTTTGAAAAAATATTTTTGCTTTTTATTATGATATGATTTATACAATATATTCAACAATAGTGTACCTAAAAGACTGCTAACCACAAGGTTGGAATATATACTGATACCCATAAGGTTGGAATCCACCTTAACCCCACTCCCTGATTACCATCCTACAAGTGTCTTCCTAACCTATCCTTTTAGTATCGAATAGTAGCGAATATTTAAATCAAAGAATGAGTTGATTGTCCCATGTAATTATCTTCCACTAGCAGAATAGGAGGAAGCTAAGTGCCAATGACTTGGCAGCGGTTTTTTAAAATTGATATCTCTGAAATTAAACATCATAACCTCACGAAAAAAATCATGTTGATAGGTCACGTGTCAAACTATATCCCATTAAAATTTTTAGTAATTTGACTACTTATTTTTTCAATAAAAAATACAAAACTGAAGAAAATCTGTTTTTTTTTTTGTCTTATTGATTACGGACGTAAAAAGGCTCTATCGCACTTGAGATTTTGGGAAAAGGTAAATATTTTATGTGTTTTGGCTAAGTTCATTGCGCAGCTTTGAAACCCCTATGGTTCTTAAGATACCAAGGTTTGAATTTTTTTTGAAAATTTTTTGATTCCTTATATCTCTAAAACAATGTAGTCAAATGCTTCAAAATTTTATTTGGTGATTCACCATAAATGAAGATATCTGCTGTTAAAATTTCAAACGATTTCGTTAAGCGATACTCACGTAAAGAGCTAAAATGTAAAAACCGATTTTTCTAAAAAATTTTGCTTCCTCTTATAAGAGTGTCGTTGCATGTCGAAAAAAGCATAAATATACTGTATATTAAAACAATATTTTATTTATTAGACCTATAAATTTAGTTGGAGGAAGCTACGTGCCAATGAATTGGCAGCGGTTTTTATACGGTTTGGTGGTGAAAACTTCATCGCTTAATATTTCAGCTTCCCTTGAAGTATAAGGGTTGTTTTTTTCAAATACGCCTTTTCTTATGATCTAAACGATGGTGTAGGTTTCATACGAGCCCCAAGGGGGCATAACTAATTCATTAATAACTGAATTAGCAGTATGCTTTCTCAAAAATTAGGAAATGTAGATAATTCTCTTCTATTCTATTCTAATCAGTAATTTCGAAACAACTATTGATTCCTATAATTTTGTGACAAAGTAAATTCCAATATCACATTATTTTCATATATTCCTATAGCCAGACGATGCAAAGGGACTCGAGTAATAAAGCTGATCTTGCATAGCACGAAGAATTGATCAAAAGAAATATCGCTGACATTCGATTATTAATACCTGTCCAGCTATCAGATAAACAGTAATATAAGTCAAACCATAATTTCCAACCATTTATATACAAGCCAATAAAATACACCCCTGTCTGCATCCAACAACCTTTTGAATCGAGCACCCGATAAAAAAACTGCATTGATGCCTTTATACGTACTCGACACATGCCGATATTTCCGATAAATTAGACCCATTACTAGCGAAGAAAGGGGAAACAGCAAGCTCTCCTGCGTCCAGAATTAAAAATTCAGTAAATGATTTTCGCAACAGCGTTTTTTTCATTCCTGTCGCGTCATCGCGACGAATTTCGCTGAATCACTCATATCCACGCGGGCTGTAAATAGATTTCCCGTGATGCTGCATTACGTATAAAAGTTCAGTGCGTTGGATATAACGCGTATATTTTATACGCGATAAGTGTGGTATACAGACTTATTTGGATGAAATGACACGTACGTTTTTGCTGGATAACTCTCGATGGTGATCGAGAAATTCGAAAGAGAAGAGAGTCTTAATATAAAAGTTTAGCTTCGATCGTCTCAACGAAGTTTTCGATGAATAACAGTGAAAAGTAATTGAAAAGTGGCAGCCCGAAAATTAATACCCGTTCTAGTAGCGCTGAGCCATTCATTATTTCAGTCTGTCATTGATTTTTCAATCCGAATCTTGTCGATGAAGCGTAAAACAAACTAATTATCACAATCGATCTCACAGATTACTTTTCCATTCTGGAAACGAAAATCAATCAATTATTTCAAAGAAAAGTTTGAAATCAAAAAGTTTACGCTAACAATGCCGTTGGTAGAATTTTTCGAGAAGCCGATTTTTTTCCCGACAACTCGAGCTTTTTGATTAAAAACACGATGCTCTCGGAATATGCACAACAAATCGAAGAGGAAATGAAACAGCGCCACCATTGATTAATATCTCCAACTCCATGGCAAAAACAAGGAAATACGTACACACGCCATGTCTCATTTGCGTCAGGCCGTCGTCAACTCCGCAAGGAATTTCCCGGGCCGATACGACCGTACAGGCGTATATCAACGAACTTCCTCTCTACATGCGAAACTACGTATGACGTGATTCCGCCGCTCTATTTTATACATATTTATGAATATTTTGCCGCGTCGCTCCCTCGCGGCAACGCGTGCGGAATTACGCCAACGCTGAATAATTCGGTTAACCGCTATTGACAAACCATATGAGCGAGAAACAGCGATACGGCATATTATCCGCTTTTCGCGCCCAGACGTGATATACAAGCGTAATTCGGTTTGTCAGTATACAGCCTGTTAGTTAGTCGCAATGTATGTGTCTATAGGCGAAATTCAGTGGAGTTTTTTTTATTGCTTCCTTAATTCATGCGGAAGTTTTTTACTTAGTTATAGTATTGTTCCGTATTAAATGTTAATATAGAATTGTAAATCTTCTCGTTTCTTATCAAGAGGCGCGACAGCCTGGCGAGTAAAAGTATACGATGTATACGATACGACGACGGCGCGGGTCGCGGCCCTTTTACTTTGATATTGAGTTCTCTAACCTGAAAATAATTTTCAAAAGCATTTATATCATTATTATTGCACCTATGCCCGTTGTATCGCTATCAACTAGACATCTATTTACCTAATCTTTCTGGAGGAAAAAGATTTATTCTAAAAGATTACTTAATTAGCGAAATCTTGCAGGTTGAAATCGCAGGTGCGTTCACAGTGAGGAAAATACCATGGGCTGGTGTCGGGACATCGATCGAAACGACAAAATACCATGATTCAGCGATGCAAGTATGGATGTTTCCATTAAAATCATTGGTATACATAGTCATAATCGTTGTCATCGGTATAGTAGTTAAGTGACGTGATAAGCGTCGATCAAAGATCGAAGTATATGCTTACTTCGGTGTGCGTTTTTTTTCCTTTATGAGAAGTCCTCACTTAATTTTGCACCGTAAAAATTGAATTAAGGAAACATTAAAAGCATGAATTTGTTTATAACTTTTTACGTGCTCGTTTCTCGGCCAAAAATGCTCCGAATTCTGATTTTGCAGTACGAATTACGCGTATGAAATTTGAATTCCCGCGGTAACCCGGAATGATCTCGAAATGTCCCTAGACTATGGGCGGCCAACTTCACTCGCGATTTAGCCACGGCAGAGTCACGATGCGTGCTACGATACGTGCCATGGCGATATCACGGTACGTGTCGTGGTAAACTCATGACTCGGACCACGGCGAAGTCGTGGTATAGCCATGGTGTAGCCACGGTACAGCCATCGTAGAGCTGTGGTGTAGTCGAGGTGACGCCGAGGTTAGGGCCGGAGGCCCGAGAGACTCATCGGGATACTAGTCGAGGAAATAAAGCAATGAACTATCTTTTATAATATTATTTATAAAAAATTGACAACTCAATAATTATTAATGGAAATAAGTCCAGTTTTGCTACTCGGAAGTTTTTGGGGTCGCTGAACACGAATGTCGCGACGGCAATGGTCTTTGAGGTACCTGGTGCCCAGAGTGGACGGTATGAACGTCGTCTTCTAGAGTTTTCGGAAAATTGTTACATAGTGAGTCGAAACTCGTTACTCGAGGGTTTTCGAGGTCGCTGAACACGAATATAGCCTCGGCGACGGCCTCCAAGGTACCTGGTTCCCAGGGTGGACGGTAGTTTAAAGAAACAAGGATTCGGATTCTGGAGGCAAAAGTAAGTTAGAAAAGTCTTGGTGTTAAAGTGAACTTTGACTTTGCTACGGGAACTAGTGTAGGCCCCAGAACTATTCGTAAGTTTTCCGTTTGTTTATGTTGTTTTTTCCTTTGGTGCATAAACCGCTGATGGACTGACAATGAGAGAGATTTTCTTGTGCTCGTGTCGTACACACAGACTTTAACTAATTCGTTTAAGGGGGCACACCACCTTTAAACTCTGAAAAATAAACTTCTTATAAATAATTAAAAAAAATAAATTATAATTGTTATATAATTTTTATACTGATATTAGGTTATATTACCTGTATTTTTATCATGGTAAATCCATATTAGCACCCACTTACCCATGGTGACTCTCCGTATACTGTTTTGAGCATTTTGGCACTGTCCGTAGGATTCCATGTGATCACATGGTTTGATTGGGCTAAAATTTTAGGAGCATGCTTTGTACACTTATACTTTTGGTATGAATGAAGGGATTTTGATTTGAATGCTTAGAAAATGTTTATCAATAAAAATCAGTATGACATAAATTCGTAGGTAGGGACTTTACGACGTGCAACGACGACCCTATAAGAGGAAACCAAATTTTATAGAAAAATCGATTTTTACATTTCAGTTCTTTACTTAAGAACCGCTCAACGAAATCGTTTCAAATTTGAACAGCAGATATCTTCGTTTATGGCGAATCACCAAATAAAATTTTTGTTTTAGAGATATGAGGAATCAAAAAATTTTCAAAAAAAATTCAAACCTTGATATCTTAAGAACCATAGGGGTTTTAAAGCTGCGCAATGAACTTAGCCAAAACATATGCAATATCTACCTTTTCCCAAAATCTCAAGTGCAATAAGGCCTTTTTACGCCCGTAATCGAGACTAAAAAAAAACTCTTTTTTTTTCAGTTTTCGATTTATTACTGGAAAAATAAGTGGTCATTGAAATTTTGAAATTTTGAAATTTTAATGGGACACAGTTTAACACGTGACCCATCAACTCGATTTTTTTCACGAGGTTATGATGTTTAGTTTCGGAGATATAATTTAAAAAAAAAAAGCACCTTTTTTATTTTATCTGCCGAACGGAGCGGTTGATCCCGAGGACCAAACGGGAAAAAGTAGAGAATTCTATTATCTTTCAAATGCATTTCAGCTGAATTGTTTGTAACAGTGGGATGATTGAAAAAACGCAAAATAGATTTTTTCAAAAATCAAAAAATGGCCATAAAAAGAAAAATAGTTAAGGAAATAAAAAACTAACTGTTTTTTCCCGAATTCAGAATCCAAAAATAGATAAGCATGTCAAATTTGATTGATATTCACGGAGTAGTTTCAGAAATATCACGGTATACATACCCACACACACACACACACACACACACACACACACATCCATACGGACATTTCCTAAAAACACATAATTCGAACTTCTAACATCTAAAAACATGTTTCTATGAAGTTTTAGCGAAACTGAAAATTTTACTATCACAAAGTATAGCATATCCTCTCTTAAAAAAGTCATGATCGGATGTTGTGAAGCCTATAAATGAAGTTAGCGCTGAACGTGATTGGTCGGCAGATGTGTATCTGGTTTAGATGGCGCCAACATTTAAAATTCAATATTTGAATTGGAATGGTAACGAGTTTAAACTTCCGTTATTAATAATAAATGATCGTGTTTTATTAGTTTAAATTTTGAGATTAGGTTTGTAACAATTAATTATTTATCTATAAAATAAATAACGAATATCTGACTTCAAAAATTAAAAAGCACATAACCTACATTATATTGGGTGACATATGATTGGTGAGACAAGATACATATATACAAATGTATTATATTATAGTGAGGAAAATGTTACTTCCGTTATTAATAATAAATGATCGTGTTTTATTAGTTTAAATTTTGAGATTAGGTTTGTAACAATTAATTATTTATCTATAAAATAAATAACGAATATCTGACTTCAAAAATTAAAAAGCACATAACCTACATTATATTGGGTGACATATGATTGGTGAGACAAGATACATATATACAAATGTATTATATAGTGAGGAAAATGTTAACATTTGAATTCTGTTTAGAATGTAAAGAAAGAATTGCGTAACGATATTATCCGCGCGAAGCGCGGTCGATTTTCCTAGTATTATACAAAAGTCATGACCGGATGTTGTGAAGCCAAGATAGACGTTATGTGATTGACTCATGTAGTGCGCATGCGTCTAAGTGAGGAAGTCTAAACGTCTTCTAGCTTAGGGCGCGCAACAAGCGCTGCAAAGTGTTATAAACATTTTAGGTCAAAAAGTACGTTTATCACTCAGTATACACCATGTATTTTGTAAAGAATTTATAGCTTACAGCGTTTTTTCCCCTCTTAAAAAAGAGAACAGAGAAAAGTGAAGCCGACTAAAACATGTTTTGATTGGTTACTCAAAATAAGGCGCGAAATTTTAAATTTTATATTTTAGATTACAATTTCGAACTTCTAACCTTAGAAAATTGAGAGCGCGAAGCGCGCGTTAGATTTACTAGTATGATTATAATTTAGAAAAAAAAACTTTCGAATTAGAGACAAATTTCAAAAAACAAAAAATGTTACAAATGTTTAATTGGAGTGTTAAACAAATTGTTTGCCCCCTTTTTTCTACCTGCTGTTAACTTTTTGCCTGCTAGTAAAAAACTAAGAACTTGTTAGCTCACTTGAAGGTACGAATAAAGCAAATATCGCACGTTTTACAAAGTAGGTATTAGGGGCCACATTTCACGCCCCAAAAAGGCTATACAGGCCGATATAACCTCTAAAATTTAATAATAAATATTTTGTATGCTCTTGTAAAATAATCATGCATTGATTTATTTAATATCATATCATTTTACCTGAAAAGAAAAAAATATGTTTGAATTAATTATGCGGGCCGGTCCTTGCGTTACTGCAATGCAAGGTGGCCCGCGGTGAAGTCGGAGCAAGCCCCAGCCACTCCACCATTTTCCAAAAATCAGTTCGATATTCTGACTCCTCAATAAGGAGCATATTAGATATCAAACTGGTAAAAACATTTGTAGCTGATAAAGATTTAAAATTATCAATTTTATTTGGAACCTAAAAGATAGCTCGAAACATGTTCATAAACTACAAACGTTATAACTGTTGCTGGAGTTACTCTTAAAAGGTTTGCACTCAGTCCTTTGTAATAACCTCTCCATCCTTCATACTTCCATATACTATTAATGCAGTGAAGTGTTCCTCGGTAATTATGATGATGATCTTGCAATCGAGATCTTACAACTTGATATGGATATGTGACAGCTGCAGCGATCAATTTAGAAACAGCTGCGCAAACGATATAATTTGTTGTTTCAAGTTTAGTATCTATGGGCTTATTTCTGTACAAATTATACTTGACTTTCATTTCTTCATATATCATAAATTGTATGGCTCCATGAGAAACACCAAACAAACCTGGTACCAAGCCCTTATATAGTCCAGAGATCCCTTCAGTCATATAAATTTTTTTCAAAGCATCCATCGTTCCTGAATATTTTTTCGTTTCAGAAAGATGCACGTCTTCGGCGTATTGCAAACATAACCTAGTTTTTACCACCCAGATTGGATTCGTTAGTAAAAGCGTAAGAACTCCAGCATCTGTAGCAGCAACCATATGCATCCAAGGTCCAAGGGGTTCACTCGTATTTCCATTTTGAATCCAAGTTTTTATACAATTATAAAGAAAAAAGTAGGATCCCCACGAAGCTCCTGCTCCTATCATATTGGGCACGATTCCTCGATATAAACCAGTGAAACCTTCAGTTTTAACTATTTTTCCGAATGCATTTATTGGCCCACTATATTGTGGAGCTGATGTCGTGCGACCATCATTGACGGCAAAACGTACTTTTATAAGATCTAATGGATGCAGCACTAAAGTAGAAACTGTTCCGCCAGTCACTCCAGCCACAAGATATTCGTATTTTAGATGGCTAAAGACTGAAAGTTTAATTCTTGAATCTGTAGATTTAGTCTCACTCATTTCAGGATTTCGATTATCAAGTTGTTGTTCTTCTAATTTTCCTACGACAATTCAATTTCTAAATAAATATTTCATAAAAAATATATTATGAAATTCGTGTCGTATTATATTTTGAAAAGAAAAATAATGAAACACAAAAACTTTGAAGCAGACAAGAGTATAATATTAACTTACGACACTCTCTTGTTGCATAACAGCATAGATATAACTACCGAGATAGATTCGGTCACTAACACGAACTCACTCTCACAACTTTCAACGAGAATCGTATTGAATATCCAGCCGATAAGAACAGATGAGTAACAGGCAAATATACTACACCGTCGTTTTCTATCCCTTATAACACTTTCAGAACACTTGTTCACTTTGGGGTTGTCGTCATCCACCTACCGGTCGATAGCGGTAACATGCATATCGACGCTAGATGCAAAAACGCTGATGCGCATGCGTCGGCCAAGAGGCATATTGTGGCGCGTATTTTAAATGCATGCATTTTCTTTACTATTCTAACAAACAATATTTTTTATCGTATTTAAAATTAAATTTGAAATATAATTTTTTGTTACATTTTAATTATAAAATCTACTAAAGCAAAATTGTATTTTATTTAATGAATTTTTTACTTTACTCTATTATTAAAAAATTTTTAATTTAAAAAATTTTTGAAGTTTTGTATTCAACGCCGCTGATATTATGTTCAGATTCTGTTCAAAAGTCTCAGATAAAATATACAGAAACCTACAGACAGGTTCAAAATGCAGTTTTATTGGAAAAGAGCTCAGCTTCAATAATTTTACCAAATAACTTTTTTGATAGAATCTAATAATAATATTGTGTAAAATTATCTTTTAAAAATCACATGATTCAATTAGCAACGCATGCATATTTTCCTAGTTTGACCGCATGGGATTTGTTGAAAATTTTCGCAACGTTTCGAAATTGCTACGAATGATTTTCAGAAGATATTCTTGAATTAAATACATTGTTTAATACTACGAAAATTTAATGGCAAATATTTAAAAAATGGATTGATAATTTTTAATAAACAAAAGGTGATACGATCAAGCTTATTTGTTTTCAAATGTAAATTACAAGTTTGTCCATATTCGTATTACAATTACTTTTTAATAAATAATTCAATTTTAATGTATAAACACAGGAGTTATGCTTACAAGACATACCTATATATATATATATAACATAATATCTGAAATAGCTGATTTTCAAATTGCTTTTAAAAATATGAAAATAAGTTCCAACTATGTAAAGATTGGTCATTTTTCTTGCAAAAAAATTGAGTAAGAATTTTCGATATATTTGATATATTCGTTGAATGAATGAGATGCTCGTAGGCAAAACGAATCATGCCTGTATATATATGGCAGGAGGCGTATGTTTCCCGCAGATAATCGAGTTATAATTGTTTTAAGCCGGATTAATGTGATTTTAATGTAGCGAAATTCGTTTTATTCTTCGCGATAATGTCGTTAAATCGTTTCGTAAATAATTATTCGAATTAATATCTCGACGCCGCGTTGGAGAAGTCAGTTATAGCGAAAATCAATTTTTTGGAAAACGGCTTTTATAATATCGACGCTGCACATATGCGCCGTGACGCATCGCAAAACAATTTCCCAAAGTTAAAGGCTCTTTCACTCGCGCACAAGACGCTCGTTATCGCAGGCTTACTCAGCGATTTCTCGTGTTCAGTAAGCCGAAAAAAATCTGCTGCTGCAGTAGGGGAGCTCCGCCGCACACAATGGCTCCAAAAATGGTCGATAAAAAAAGCGACCAACCTTCGTTAGGTCCGCGTCTTTAACGAAAATTTAAATACCCTTCCGGTCAGAAAAGCGAATTCGCGCGAGCAGTACACATCAAATTCACTTTACGATTCCACATTAGCGCGGCCGGAAGAATTCCCCGGAGAGCCAGGGTCAAATTGACGCAAGGCCAAAAAAGCATGCAGGCGAGCGACGGGCAAAAGGCGGAGTAGTTGTGGCGGGTGTAGGCAAAATGCCGTGGACGCCTTAATGAAAATTTAAATGCTCTCTTCCGTTGGCGAGAATTTCGGTCTTGCTCTCAGTATAGAGGGAATATAAAAGGACGCGTTATGCGAGGTGTTACGAGTGTATAATATGTGCCTGGCGGGAGAGAGGGATAATTAGAAAAAGGGGACGGGAAATTCGGCGCGTCAAAGCTACGGGGTGAATGGTTTGAATTGGTTGCCTTTTTTCCAGCGAGTGCGCGTTTTTCGCGCTGAGCTGTACTTCCTCCGGGTGAGAATTAAATGCTGCATACTGATTTTAAAGGAGAACATTTAGCGATTGGGGTTGGCACAAAATTGCTTGAAATAGAACGAAATTCGCTTCTATAACCTAAATTTTAAATTAGAAAGACCTGGTTCAATGGCTATTTTATCGCAAATTAGTGCAGCGCTTTTAACGTGAAAATAAAAAAGGAAGTGTGCTTCGCGAAGCTTTTGGTCGTTAGCGATCTGATAAGAGCAGTAACTCGATATCCTTGTTTAAACAAGAAAATTGAGTAAAGTTTCTTTAATAGAGAGAGAAGAGCCATTATTATGCAGTAAAAAAATTATCGGTCGTTACCATAAAAGAAAATACTTAAAATACAATAAAGAAGTCTATCTTGCCAGCCAGTTCTCCGGAGAGAAACTACTTCCGTCTAACCGGCTTACCCATATACATTGCCCACAACTACCCGAACTACAACTACTTCTCTCTTCTCTCGGCGGGTCCATCCCTCGCTATCGCGGCTCCGACTGGTCTTCCCAGCGCAGTGTGACACCGAAGCGAAAAGGCGAGCCGTAAACCACAGCAGCCAGTTACCAAAGTACACACTACACACACGCACACACACACACGTCTGTCCGTGTGTGTATATACGACCTACCGTTTAACATCGTATACCGGGCGGTACAGATATAAAATGTGTAAAAACGAACGGCCGAGCGCGGCTTTCAGGCTTCTTTTTCTCGGATACGAGCTGGCCCATAATTTCGTCAAGTCGTCGCTTTCCGGAGAATGTTTTCATTCGAAAATCAGCGAAGAATTCGCTCCAGTCGCATAAAATCAAGCTCGCGCGTTTGCTCAAAAATCAAAGCTCCTCTCCCGCTCTCTTCAGCTCTTCTGCAGCGGGCGAGAATAAAACATCTCGTCATGCCGAAGCAGCTCCGCCGGCTTTGAAGAAAAGTAATTGCCGGCTCGCGCGTAAAAGAGATACAGCCGCGCGAGGACCTTCTTCGTTTTATATATACTCGGGGAGGCTGCGGCGCTACTGGTATATATACGGCGGAGAGAAGAACAATCCCGAGATTGGCGCTGGCTTTACGAGCTGCAGCACTCGAGCGAGCAAGTTCGTTAGCGATCTCGGAGCTTCCGCGCAAGCTACACTCTGAAAGCGCAATGAGCTAAGCGCGCGAGCGCGATCGCTTTCGGCGAAGGTGCGGCGAGCGAGAGACGCTTCTTTTTATTTCCGAGACGAAGCGGCCATCGCGACGACAATTTCCAGGCCCCTGGCTAATGGAACGCCGAGTAGTGCGCGTGACTTTTCGGGGCTGACGGCCAAATGAGGCCGTTAAGAGCTTTTTGAAAATTGCCTCGCTCTGCGCAGCGCTGGTCGCGTTATATGTACGCCGCGAGCAAATGTGCTAATTTCCAATTAACGCATGCGCGAACGAGAGATGCTGAGGAGTCTCGAGTTTCCCGGAATGCAATTACTTCGCCAGCCGAGCCTTCCGTTTCGACGTGAGTAAGTGTTCGCGTATACTTGCGTGAGTTGACACGAGCGCGTCGCATGCGACTCAGCTTTTAATCCAGTTTTCCGCTCCATCTCCTCCGAGCTTTTTTGTTGGACTTTTTAGCGACGAATCTGATAAGGATTGCGATAGTTTGGTGAGTTAGCATATCTTTCAAAGCGACACGCTCTTCCACTTCTGACAGTTGGAAAAGATCCGGCGCGTGTACGCCTTCGGCGCTCTCGTAATCGCGCAATTTGAATTCGGCGCGCATTATTCCCAACGTCGAGGGTAAAATAGTTCGTCGAACTCGTCTCTCGCTTGTAGTGACTCCATATAGATATATATATGTATATAAGCACACTTGATAGAGCTGCAGTGTACACTATACAGTGCGCTGCATCGTCGTCGTCCTTTCAGTGGCGCGCGCGCGCGAGTGGATCTGGTTTACACATTTGACAGCTGGGGAAATTATATTTCTCAACTGTCATTTAAGTTGGCGCTTGGAGCTGCTGCAACGAAGCCTCATCGTCGTACCGGGGAAAGGAGCACCTCAACAGGCGCAAAGCCTCCGGGCGCACCGACGGCTTAGCTTGCGTTCTCTCTCTCTCTCTCTCTCTCTCTTCCTCATTCTCTCCCGCTCGTTCGCGGCTTTACTTCTTTCGCCGGGCTTTCTGCGGCGTGATATTGGAACAAGCCTGAGCTGCTCTCGAGACGGGCTTATATGGGAGCTTCCATACTGAGAGGTTGAAATCTGTCAAGGCAAGTTTAATATCGTTAGAGTTTTGCGCAGTTATTTCACTTTGCAACTGTGCGATATGTAGAAGCATATTATACATTAGTAATAAGCTCCTCGTAAATGTTTCCTCTATGTATATAATCAGTTAGGCGATTCGCACCCTTGAAGAAGTATCTTGAATGTATAAACATAGAAAACACTTTTGAATACTACGAACGTAACTTCGATGGGAAAATAGCAAATTTTAGGGTTCATATTTGCATGCAGAACACAATATGATTCTCGTGGAATGCGTACTGTCAAGTAGTAAAAATTCGTGGATAACAATGCCAAATATATTTTATTAAAAGGTAAATTTGTTCAATTATCAAAGGGATATAAATAAAAGTTAAATACGAAATTTCTTTTAAATTATTTTATTATTAAACTTCCTAATCTATAAAAATTTATTGCTTCCTCCTAGAGGAAGCTTTGTAATAGTAAAATTTTCAGTTTCGCTAAAACTTCATAGAAACATGTTTTTAGATGTTAGAAGTTCGAATTATGTGTTTTTAGGAAATGTCCGTATGGATGTGTGTGTGTGTGTGTGTGTGTGTGGGTGTGTGTGTGTGTGTGTGTGTGTGTGTGTGTGTGTGTGTGTGTGTGTGTGTGTATACCGTGATATTTCTGAAACTACTCCGTCAATATCAATCAAATTTGACATGCATATCTATTTTTGGATTCTAAATTCGGGAAACATTAATTTTTTTATTTTTTTAATTAGTTTCTTTTTTATGACCATTTTTTGATTTTCGAAAAACATTATTTACGTTTTTTTAATCATTCCATTGTTAAAAACCATTCAGCTAAAATGCATTTGAAAGATAATAAACTTACCTACTTTTCCCCGTTTAGTTTGGTCCTCGGGATTGACCGCTCCGTTCGGCAGATAAAATAAAAAAGGTGATTTAAAAAAAAAAATTTAATATCTCTGAAACTAAACATCATAACCTAACGAAAAAAAATATTTTGATGGGTTACGTGTCAAACTATATTCCATTAAAATTTTAAGTGATTTGACTACTTATTTTTCCAGTAATAAATCGAAAACTGAAAGAAATGAGTTTTTTTTGAGTCTCGATTACGGGCGTAAAAAGGCCTTATTGCACTTGAGATTTTGGGAAAAGGTAGATATTGCATATGTTTTGGCTAAGTTCATTGCGCAGCTTTAAAACCCCTATGGTTCTTAAGATATCAAGGTTTGAATTTTTTTTTGAAAATTTTTTGATTCCTCATATCTCTAAAATAATGTAGTCAAATGCTTCAAAATTTTATTTGGTGTTTCACAATAAACGAAGATATCTGCTGTTAAAATTTCAAACGATTTCGTTGAGCGGTTCTCAATAGTAAAGAGCTGAAATGTAAAAACCGATTTTTCTAAAAAATTTGGCTTCCTCTTATACCTAGGGTTGTCGTTGCACGTCGTAAAGTCCCTACCTACGAATTTATGTCATACTGATAATATTAAAATAGCATTCACATACTGTATTGTAAAATAATATTTTATTTATTGGAACAATACATTTTGTTGGAGGAAGCTATGTGCCAATGAATTGGCACCGTTTTTTTTTTTTTTGTTGTCTTTATAATAGGTTGAGACATTACGAGATAAAATGCACATATGCGACGAAAATGTATTTCCAGGCATTTCCAAATAAAATATGGTGTATTTGAAAAATATGCCCGTAACCGTATAGATATATGATGTGTATATGCGTGTGTACGTCAGTTTGTATACGGTGAATTTTGTTTCACCAAGTGTCAAGTTCTTTTTATTTTTGCTGTAACATAATGGGAAAAAATCCGCTTTTCATTCTGTTGATGTGTATTTTAATCATAAAGATTTTTATATTTTTAGTTTTGAATCCAATTATTCGATCCTTTCACTTGCCCATTTAAAATGCGGTCCTATTATAAAAATGTTCAAAAGCAATAATAATATCCCTGTTTTTTACCTGATATCCAATTATATTGTTTGGTAAGAGGAAATATAACAATAAAGATTGATAAGGCAGGTGTCACAAATCTATGATTTGCACGACGAAGGCTTCAAAGTTCAATCAGCAGCCCTTAAAAGGAAATTTACTAAATACCATTGTACTGACAAAATTTAAATAATTGATTAAATATTATTTTATCTATCGAACGAAAACTACAAAAAGTTTATGCAATTTCATACGTTAAATAGTATATTTTGTGCCAAGGGCGTAAAGTGGGCTTTTTTAGGCCGAGTGTGGAGTTTGCAGTACGAGTCAAGGCGAGTTAGAGCGAGTTTACGAGCCGCAGACGAGTACTGCAACCACACGAGGCCAAAAAGCCCACTTAGCCCTTGGTGCACACCATATTTTTTGTAACGCAAGTACAGATTTTTGCGTTTTTTTTTAGATATTGAGTGCGACTGATGCAACTTTTTTCAGAATCGGCGACCACACTCTTAGTAGACTAATTTTAAAATTTATATATATATATATGTGTGTGTGTGTGTGTGTGTGTGTGTGTGTGTGTATACATATAGAAAATTTCCCGAAAAATCTTAGCGGGCGTTTTTCAGTTTTTTTTTGCCCGGCGGGCGTTTTTCATTTTTTTTTTTTTTTGCCCGCCGGTCTGAAAAAAGTTACTTTAGTCCCGTTTAATAGGTCAGAAAAACGCGAAAATCGTGCTTGTGTTACAAAAAATGCTTTTTATAATGGAGTATTAATGCATAAGTTTGAAAAAAGCTACGTGTCAATGACATGAAATTAGTATCAATTTTTTATTTAAGCTCATACGACTAAATCTTTTATATAATTAAGAAGAAGTTTATACAGATTGTGTCTGAACAACATTATACATATTACTTAGGTATTAGAACAATAAACAGTTATGTTTGGAAAAAGAAAGCTACGGGCCAATGAATTTCTTATCTATATCTATACAAATAAAAAAGTTAACATCATGAATTTCCTACCATCAAATCTATCTACAAGCGGGTTATACAAGATATGAGACCTCCGTGCGCGAGTATACACCCGGTCAGGCAGAATTCTCGCTCGTCTAAGCATCGGGTAATCCTCGGTAGACAGTTGAAGCTTCTTTCGATTATAGACTTAGCCCGCCTGCACGCCTGCCTCCCTTGATACCGGTGTATTACAGTTGCCGCTGCTCGCTCTCTCGTCGATCTCGCGAAGAAGAAGTAAAAGAAGAAGAAGAAGAAGATCAAGGAAGCCGGCGTATCGAGTGACGCCTCGGGAATCGGCTATGAGCGCAGAACTCGTGGAAATGCGTTTCTGCGCTTCGCTGCGGGGAGGTGAGATTTAACGTCGACGCGTGACGCGCCGATGATATCTCTGACGAGTCAAAGATCGAGTTTCACCAACGAGGTATTTTTTATGCCCAGAGTATAGGTCGATTAAAAGTTTCAAGTAGAAACAGTCTCGAAGGATCAGACGAGCATATCGTTGTACAACCTTTGTCCGTAAATCACGCGACAACTCCGCGCAGCTAGCCCTTTTCCGAAAACAATAATCGGCCATCAGAGTTGAAAGTGCACACAAGTGCGCGACATTGTCGTGACGCTAATGGATCGGCTCCCAGCTTTTCTCGAGAAGCCCGAAGATGACTGCAATGCCCGTATAAGCAGTCCAGCCCAGCTGCTCTGATTTTTATAATACGCGCTTAGCACGCGACGACGACGTCGTGTCGCAGAGCGAGCGGGAGAAATGTCCCGTTTCATTCATCAATCTTTAATGAGCCCTTCCGACGCCGCCCGGCGACTCCCGTGACTCGCCGGAGCAGTTCTGCAGGCGACGTTCTCGCGCGCGCATACGATCACGTAAATTACCATTGTAAGCCCTTACACGTTCCGGCAAATTAGCCGAGAGCCTTGAGTCGATATAACTATATCAACGTCCCCGCGCCCCCACTCGACAGGTTGTTTTTAAATGACTCTCTCTCGGAGATTGATGACTGCTTGCACTGCTATCGTAATCAGAATATAGTTCTTGAATTGCTACTGGATTCGAAATTTTCATTCGTTAAGCGTTTTCGGAAATTTCACCGACGTGGCTTAATGCGCGATTAAAATCTCCCTCTCCTTGCACAGCCCTGCAGGGATTAGATCAAATGGTTGGCTTTACATTCTGCCGAGCAAATAATTGGATAGGAGCATAATTAAGTGAAATTCCGTGCGATTTCAAATGTTTACCCTCGCATGCGTCTGCCCTCGGCGCCGAGGTATTTGAGCTCATTTGAGCAGCGCAGGATTTTCTTAATTTGAATAGATATCGAGAGATGAACTGTCTAATCATGTGCCGTTTGTACCTGCATTTAGATCTTGAAATGTAAAACCCGATGCTATCGGGACTTCATCGCGTGCCGTCGAGAGAAGTTGGCCAAATAACGGCCTCTTTTTTTTTACTGTACGTATAACGACTCCTATCAGCAGTGCCATCAGTGGCTTCATTGTTTTTCGATATTCTAAGTTGATTCGATACTCCTCGATATGGTCGATGTTTCCTCGCGAAGCATATGAATCTCGATTTTCGGGAACTTTCAATATGATGTAATTTTTATCACGAATCGAGTCCAATGCAAAATTCAAAGGAAATAGAACGTCACAAAGTGAGGCGAAGGGGAGAAAGTGAATTCGTTTTCAAAAACGGGTCGCGGCTGCGAGAACGACGACGAAATTCTCGAATTTATCGAGCCAAAGGTTCTAGAGACGCTCACCTGTGCTCACGCGGCAGCGAGTCAAACCACAAAAAGGAGCGAAAGTCGGCGAACAAAAAGACGGCGCAGCAGCGGTGTCGAGCTGGAGAATGAGAGTGCAAATGGAATGCGAGGAGAGAGAGAGAGAGAGGGGGGGGTGAAAGGAGGGCAGCGCGATGCGGAATCGGAGGCAGTGGGGAATTGAAAGGGTGGCTCCTCCGCCGAGGCGCGAGAGGACTGCTCGCCCTGTACTAGATGAATTGTATTTAAAAGCGAGGGAAATCGCGAGGCACGACCTTTTCTTTTTTTTCTCAACTGCGACGCAGTCGAGCGAAGAGAAAAAATGGCGAGAAACATTTAATCAACAAGGAGCTTTGAAAATCCTGTGCAGTTCATTCGACGAAAAGCACACACACACACACACGTCCGGTCGTATAAAGAATTCACGATACGAGCTTCGTGATAAAACTTTCGCCGGAGCCTATTTCCGAAACTAGACCGAGAGAGAGAGAGAGAGAGAGAGAGAGAGAGAGAGAGAGAGAGAGAGAGAGAGAGAGAGAGAGAGCTAGACTCGAAAAACGATCCTTTCGATGGCTGCGACTCGCTCTCCCCTTGGGTAACTTTTGACGCGATCATCGCGGCAAGTGTCAGACGTGAAAGAGAACGCGCGCTCTTTGCTTTGGTCGACAGGTCGTTCGATAGACTCTACTCTCGGTACAAACACATCAGAGTTCGACTGGCCGTGCGGATTACGTAATCCAACTCGCCGAAGAGCCTCGTATATAACCAGACCGAGAGTTACTCGCGAGAAATTCGTTTTCTTTTTCCCTGCAGTTTACGTCGATATACGGGATCCACTCGATAGAGAATTAAACATTGGAAATCAATGTTGTCTCTCGGAATGGCAAAGCGCTGTTTACTCAGTATGACCACACGTGAACCATTGCTACTCTTGAGGACAGGCGCGGATCCAAGCGTGGGGGGGGAGGCGATGGGGGCGATCGCCCCCCCCCCCAAAAATGTCTGAATTTTTTTATATGTTACAAACGAGAAGATAAAGAACCGGCCACATAAATAAATCTTAAGACTCCATACCCCACAACATTATAAAATTAAACAGCCCAATATAGTACATAAATTCTAAACCCCAAGCTTCTAAACTCACCTATCCCACACTCAGCAAGTTACAAGACTTGGCAGTGCGTTTCTGCTAATTTTTCTGATTAAGAAGAGTCAGGTGAAGAAGCAACCGCCGCACCGTCGCGAGCCTCCCCCACTCTGTTCAGTTTCTCTACTCGCACGCTGCATGCACCCGCAGTTTCTAGGAATTACTCGCGCTCAGTTTCTAGAAATCACTCGTCCATTCGCCACGGAAAAAAACGACTAAAATCGACTTGAAAAGTGCACAAGATGAACTAAAAGTGCATAAAAGCTCTCGAATCAAAACGCGCTATGTGCGAAGTCAGATTTAAAAGTCTATACGAAGAAATCTGTGATATTGCTGACGAATTAGAGGTTGATTTAAAAGTACCACGTAAAATAAACAGACAAAAGCATAGAGATAATTATCCTTCTAATGCACCTCTTGATTATTTTAGGCAGTCAATTTATATTCCTATCATAGAAAATATTTTAGAAGACTTGAAATCACGTTTCACAGATGAGGCTCTACAGTTATTTAATTTGTACAGTTTATTTCCGAATCACAAAGATTTTGGTACAAATACAGCAGATGCAGTGCATCAAATTGCTGAAAAATATTCATTTTTTTTTTAAATCCTGTTGATATGGTAAAAATATTAATTTCCAGTGAAGTAGAATTATGAAGAAGTAAATGGGAGCGGAAACCAAATGCTGGCCCGCAAAGTGCTATCGAATTGTTGAATTCGTATGACAAAATTTGCTTTCCGCATATTCATTCCCTCCTCCGAGTACTGGCAACGCTGCCATTGTCGGTAGCATCTGCAGAAAGGACATTTTCTTGTCTTCGTAGACTGAAAATCTGGCTAAGATCTACAATGGCACAGGATCGTTTAACGGGCCTAGCCTTGCTACATGTACACCACGACATAAAACTGAACGTAGAACAAATCATAGACGTGTTTGCGAACCGAGGAAAACATCGACTAGAATTTGCGCTGTAACGAAGCGGCTTCTATATTTTTTTTTTTTATTTATTTATTTATTTATTTAGACCATATACATATGTCTTATAAAAAGACATCCTATAGAGACAAACTTAGTTGTCTGTACATAGGGATGGTACATAAAAAAAGAAACTTAGAATCTAAACTTAAAAAAACTAAATAAGTAAGTACAGGAAGATGTCGAGCCAATCTTCCTGATAACAGTTTAAATATTAACGCAAAAGTTAAGTAACAGTACAAAATAAATCTCTCTTTGATCAATCAATATTTCTCTCTTATAAATACTTTTAGTCTCTTCTTAATCGCGACTTTGCTAATCACAAGTGCTTTCAGATCATTTGTTAGCAAGTTGAAAATATTTAACGCAACAAAGTAGCTATTTTTTTTGCTTATAGCTTTATCAATTATTGGCAATTGAAGACTCTTATTTCTAGTATTGCTTTTGCTATTTATATATTTATTTCTTAACGTAGCATAATGATAAGATATAGCTTCTAAATGGAATAATTGCTTTACTGTAAGTGGAGGGTCTTGACGCTGAAAATTATTTTTGTTTATAATTTTCAATATTTTCCTCTGAATACCCTGTATTAGATAAACACAATTATTGTACGCTCCACCCCAAGCAATTATGCCATAATTTACTAAACTTTGGTAAAAAGCATAGTATATCATAGTTAAAGTTTTATAGTCCATTATATTCCTAATTTTGGCAAAGATAAAAACTAAGTATTTTGTTTTTTTAACCAAATAATTTACATGTTTATCCCATTTCATGTTATAATCAAAAATTAGACCTAGATATTTATAACTTTCTACTCTTTTTATTGTATTATTGCCTATCTCAATATTAAGTGAGACAGGAACACTATGGCAGTAGCTACCATAAGCAATATATACAGTTTTATTAACATTTAAAGATAATTTATTTACAGTAAGCCACTTTGCGACTTCCCTAAGATATTTGTTCATTTTCTCTTGAGCTGACTCCCACGTGTTATCACTAGCAATGATAACGGTGTCGTCAGCATAAGAAACGACAGTATCATCTTGCATACCTCTCAGTAGGTCATTAACGTATAAAATAAAAAATAACGGTCCTAGTATGGTCCCTTGGGGAACTCCGATGGGTATATCTTTGTATTCACTTTTCAAATTCTTTATTTTAACGCATTGTTTCCTACCAGAGAGGTAGCTGTTTATTAAATTTAAGGCACTGCCTCTTATTCCATAACTCTCTAGTTTATCCAATAGGTTTTTGTGATCTACCGTATCAAAGGCTTTAGCTAAGTCTAAGAAAGTAGTTATAATTGGCTTCGATTTGTCGATTTTTTTATATATTATGTCTGAGATATAATTTAACGCATCCGTTGTGCCTCTATTTTTAACAAAACCAAATTGTTTTTCCGATATGATATTGCATTCCATTAGAAATAAATACAACCTATTATACAAGATTTTCTCAAATATCTTTGCTAAGTTCGATATTAGTGATATCGGCCTATAGTTAGTCATACATGACCTGTCACCAGCTTTGTAAATAGGAACTATGTCAGCTTGTTTAGTGATAACAATGTGATTAATAGTATTATATTCTGTATTTGATTCGTACTTATAAGTATCAGCACACCGCAGTACCAAAGATGTCAAAGATGTACATTAATAAATAATAATAAATAAGTACTTTCCTATCCAAATGTGACCTGACAATTATTTCTCTCAAAATTTCGTTTTGCATGACCTTTTTTTTAGGTACATTATAATTTCTGTAAACGCCCCCCCCCCCCCAAGTTCATTCCTGGATCCGCTCCTGCTTGAGGGCCACTAAGTAAGCCGCGAGAATATGTAGAGGGATACTCGAAAAACGCGGGGAAATTCCGTTTCAGAGAGAGAAGCTTCTCACTTCGGGAGAAATTGGAACGGAAGAAGGACCGGCCTGAGTGGATCTATCTCTCTCTATGAATTATGAGTTTATGCCGGAATCAGCTACCGACTCGCTTTCCGTGACTTGAGAGTTTGATTTTATCGCGGGATTTCGAGCGTCTTTTTGGTTTGTTAGTTCGACGATTTTACGAGTGCTCCGCTTTAATCGGGACTCTGATTAGGCTCGCCATAGTTTATTACACTTCTGACGAGATGGGCTGGTTGTTGATGGTTTGCGATGAGCTTTGTCATCATTAATTACGAGGGAATTCGACTGTGATTACGTTTCCAATAATATTCATGTTCGACTATTATTCTATTACAGATGATTGCGTACTACACTGCTAATGAATTGGTCCGCCATTGTCAATTAATCTGCTTGTGATGAACTTTCCTTTCAACATAATTTCCCAAGCCATTATTTTCGTAAACAACAATATTCCGCTACTTCAAAGAAAGGCAGAAATCCTCAGGGGTATCAAACAAAAAATTCACGATCTCCTTGAAAGAAGAATCACAACTTTAGTACCCAGCACACTCCCATTCCAATTAGCTAACGTCTGAAATTAAAGAAGAAGCCTCGAGAAAACACATGCATCGACCATTAAACTCCCACACAAAGCAGTAGCCGTCTCCCCTAAAGACAAGGCGCAAAGCCGAAAGACGCGGCTCGATCCCTCCCGAGCTTACCTCCTTGGCATTGTGTGTACACGTCCTCGCTCTTGTCTTTTGAGCCGGTCTCCACGTCCGTCTTCTTTTATTACGACGCGTATAGGTATACATGCCCTCCGGTTTTTCCTCCCTTGCGCGGAATTCCACTTCCGCCCCGACCCTTTGTGGGGGTGTACACGTCCACGAATAGCAGATTCCATGACAAGACGGCCAGCGCTGTCCAGTGTCCCTGAAATTTTTTCGGTATTGAGTGGACGCGTCTTTTTTTCATTCCCGGAGAATCTTTTGAATTTCGTTTCCATTGCGGAAACGTACTTTTACGGTGAGAAGGATTTCCTTTTAACGAAATAAATTTAAACACATAATATTGACTCTGAAATTCGAGGACTCTCAAAAAGAGTTCATTCATTCAAAAGTAAAACTATTCCTGTGACGTATATTCGCAATCAAATCAACTAATTCTGAAACTGTACAACCGGAGAAATATTTGAACTGTGCCTATTTGATCGCTTTAACACAACCGATCCGTGCCCTTTGGCCTCTTGTTTCTAACTGACGTCTGTACAATTCCCAAGCACGGACCCTACCAAGCCTCGTCGGAAAACAACTCTCTTATGATAAAGTAGATTCCCTTTCAATGCCCTACAGTTTTTTTACGATTTTCTAAATCTCGACCAAAAACTATAGGAGTTTTAATCTCTTTTTATTAAAATTATTAAAATATTCTACGATAAATAAATCCTATTCGTCTGAGACCTATTTACAGCAAACAACCATCAAATAATTCGATAATTATTCAATCGTTATTACATCATTGTAAATAGCAAAAATCGTATTCGAACATATACAATTTCTGCCAGGAACAGCGCGAATTATACTATAGCTTTTACGCAAGCAGTATAGAGTAATCGAGAATAACGTACACATCGTCGGAGTAAAACAATTTTTCCTCAGATTTCCAATAAATCCCATTGATCAAGCTCTCGGATGCAGCTCCCGGGGCTAATCCATGCGCGCCCGTCGACTCAAGCTTTGGCCGCACTCATGAAAGTATATATTGCGCGCGCGGTTTACACGTTGCATTCTCCTGATAATTGGATTGGAAATCGATCGCCACGCCGATTGCGCGCAAGAAGCTCAAGGCAGCTTCCTCTCCTCGCTCTGCTCTTCCTCCTTCAATCTCGAAACCAAACACCGGACGGTAGTGGTGCTGGTTCTGGTCCTGCGGAGGCCGATCGGAGGACGTCGCCAAAGCGAACCTCCGAGCAATCGTAGAAAAGCCCGCGGGCCGAAGGTAAACAGAAGTATAACGCGAGGATTTCGCCCGCGTCCTCTGTATATTCTTTGGATTGCTTTTGCTCCTTAGAGCTCTCCCGTCCGGACGGTGGACAAATTATTATTTCCGATATTTTTAACTGCGTGTAAGCGTCCGATGTGGCGTCGACGCGATCATATATACTGTTGTTTTTTCGAGCTCCGTAAGGAATTATTATTTCTGCTGCTTCTCTGTATTTTTGCGGCCGATCAAATCCCTTGCTTGTTTTTGTAGCGAATCAGAACTGAACGCGTGCTTATTTTCCCATTTCGAACAATAACTGCGCACAGGTATAGGCGACTCGTTCCCGTGAATAGGGCTACGCGTACCTATACTGTATGGGCTTCTGCAAAAATATGACGCGAGCCACGTGGACCAGGAGATGAAAAGCCGAAATTCACAGGTTACACGTACGTTTTCGCCAATGTTCGATTTTCAACCACCGAATGAGAATTGCCTGACCCGTTCCTTGCTGCTGTTACAGGTGTATTTTTTGATTATAGTTTTCTCCTCTTTAATTTTTTGTAAATAATTTTACGCTGGAGTGATTAAAATTTATTTTCACACAATGTATTAATCAAGTGAAGAGTGAATTGTATGATAAATCTCCCTTTAAAAAAGTGATGACCGGATGTTTTGAAGCCGTTAATAAAGCATTTTGATTGGTTCAGAAACATAAATATCCGGTCTGAATATAGTTACGATTTTAATCTTCTAATCTTAGAAAATTATATGATAATTATAGCGAGTATGATAAAGGCCGTATTACTACTATGGAAGCAAGATTTTTATAATAATAGGTATATTTTGCACCAAGGGCATAAAGTGGCCTTTTTTAGACCGAGTGTGAAGATCGCAGTACGAGTCAAAGGCGAGACAGCAGGAGCCGAAGACAATACTGCAAACCAGACGAAGTCAAAAAGCCTACTTAGCCCTTGGTGCACACCATGGTTTTTGTAACGCACGTATGGATTTTCGCGTTTTTTATGACTATAAAGCACAATATTTCAAAATTTTTCAAAATTAGCAGCTTACAATTTAGCCCGCCGGTAAAAAAAATTGGTATTTTAATTTATGTCCGCTTAATACGAAAAATTTGAAAATCGTGCATGTGTTACAAAAATATGATTGATTTTATTGTTTTTTTATCCAGAACATGAAATCGATAAGCTAATGCAAAAGCTACCAAGCACTGTTTTCGAAAAGTATTCTGACAAACAAGATACTTTCGATGCTTAATAGTATATATTATAGAATATGATGCTTTACAATTTTCCCCAAGCCTCTAGATTATTATACGCTAATATTCTATCCCAATAAACGACCTGAGAATGGAGAAGTTTTTACAAGAAAAATCTCGGATGTCCAACAATAAACTTCTTTAAATAAAGTGAACCCAGAAAAAAACCATACTGATATTGAAAAAAAAGAAATTCGTCCGAGTTGAACAAAACAAACTTTTCTATATAAAAAGTACAAGCAACCAAAATAGAAAGAACGTTTTCAATTTCTGTTTCCAATTTTCGTATTTTTAATCGTGTTCCATCAAAACGGAATATTTGTTACAGCCAATCAAAACAGCTATTATTGAATCTCTTTCCAAAAATCTTTCACGTAAATTAAGCATCCATTTAAAAATACGGCCGACAATGCCAAAAATGGATTTTTCATCGTCAGTTTCGTTTGCGTGCGAATTTTCATGTTCCCAAACGCGTTTCATCAAAATGTAATATTTGTTCGTGGGCAATTAAAACTGTGTTCGTTTATATTTAAACAAATACGGCCTACAAAGCAAAGGAATTAGTTCAATCCGATGTCCATGATATCCGAAATTTTTAAAATGCAAATTTTGGCTTTTTTACACGTTTTTGCTAATTTTTCGAATAAAAGAAAAATTACCTGGGTAATTTTTATGGCCAGATTTGAATTCAGCGGGAAAAAATACATCAGATATGGCGTTTACAAGTCATAAGAAAATTTTTTCCATCGAGATACAGGGAGTTTTGTCAATTTTTACAAAAATCGACATCAACTTTGTCGATTTATCCTGGACGGGGCATCGTAATATGGCCTACTTTCATATTTTTCTGTGATTTTAGATCGTTCAAACTTTATGTTAAAAAAAGTCTCGTGTCGATTGATCAATTAGATGAAAATTTCTTCCCATATGAAACGAGAAAATAGAAAAGATCGGACGCGAGGATCAGGCGCAGCAGCAGGAGAGCTTAGAGCGAGCGCGAGAGAAGCGAACGGATACATTATCGAAAAATAAGAGGCGCGGCGCGGCAGTACTACTAGCGGAAAAATAAAGACACGGGAGAATCACGCGCGAGTGGGAGTAGTGGGTAAGGTATACAGCATATACGTACAAATGGAGCAGCGTTATGAAACATGCAGGCGGAAAATGCATTGCCATAAAAAATTCCATTCGACGCCCTCCCGTTCCCTTTTTACTCCCACCAGTCTTTCCCGTTGCTGAAAGTGTGCCATTGTACGGCCGCGTATTGCGAAACGAGAGACGATAGTATCTTCATAATTTCGAGCGAATGTCGACGCCGACGTCGAGAGTTTTATGTTACGGCTGTACGTATGCGAGCGAGTGCTACACGTACACGGCTCTCCTCGCTAATGGTAAGCGTTGTTTAACCTGGCCTCTCGCGCGTCGCCGCCTGTATTATTCATATTTTTTACAGGCTGAATTCGTTAATAGTAACAAGGCGGTAATATCGCGCAAGCATATGCGAATTGCAAAATTTTTGCTGCAGCAAAAAGCTTTTTGCACACATTAAACGTCGTCAAGAGCCAGTCGCGTTTCGAGCTACAGTCGAACGGCAGCGATAAATCTTTCCGGACAGTGTACTGACTGCGCTATGGGTGTATGCGTATACAACGTTCCGTCTCTCTTTGGAGAGCCACGCCTCGGCGGAAATGATTAGAAGCCGGCGCATAGCGATATAGCCCGCGGCTTTCCCGGGCTGCAATAAGGGAGCACATAGAGAGAGAGAGAGAGAGAGAGAGAGAGAGAGAGAGAGAGAGAGAGAGAGAGAGAGAGAGAGCATCGTCGGTCAGCAGCATCTGCACAAACGCGGCGCTGAGTAGGATGCGATAGTCGCGCAGTATCTGCAAGGCAAGAATCTATCCGGATCTTTGAGCCTTTGCTATTCCGCCAGGCTGAAAAAGCTTAGGAAAAGCGCCCCGGCGCGATTTCTCATCTAATACAAACTAAATTTTAAAATTTTTTTAAGATTTCCAGCTTAATTTAAATTTTTTTTTAATTTTTACAAAAATTAAAAAACCGCTGCCAATTCTTTGGCACGTATAAAAAATTCAAATGCTAGATTTTTGGTTTTATTTTATGAATTATTTAAATAAATTAATATCTATTATGTATACTTTTCTTAGATAAAAATTAATTTTTTATCTTATATTTTAACATATATATGTGCAAATCCACGGCGAAGTGGAAACTAATCTGGGTCTGGAAGAGACAATTTGAAATTTGAAGGCACGCGTACCAGACCAACTTTTTTGGGTTCCTTAGGCCATCCAGAACACGAAAAATCTTGCGTTCCCGTGATTTTGAGATACTTATTTTTTTGCCGGGCAGTTTAAATTCTCTTATGGGAAATTAACATGGGAAAGATTAACGAAGCTAGCCATTTCTCAAATGTAGATACTCAGTGTCTGGAGGCGCAATCCAAAAATAATGTGTATAAATACGATTGAAGTACTAGAAAAAAGCTTTAATTTGAGCCCCGGTGGGTTAAAAATGGTTGTTTAGATCAAAAGTTGTCTAGGCTTGAAATTAGCAAAAAATCATGAAAACTTCGATTTTTTACGAAAATCGGCGATTTTTCCTATTTTTAAAATCCTTATAACTTTTGATCCGAGCGGTCGATTTCAATTTTAACCATCCGGCTCTCAAATTAAAGCTCTTTTCTTCTTCTTTTGTTTTCAAAAATTTAAATTACCATTTCACTGGTTACATCAATTATATAGTATCTCCAAATCGCGGGAACGCAAGATTTTTCGTGTTCTGGATGGCTTAAGGAACCCAAAAAAGTTGGTCTGGTACGCGTGCCTTCAAATTTCAAATTGTCTCTTCTAGACCCAGAGAAGTTTCCACTTCGCCGTGGATTTGCACATATATATCTTCAAAATTAAACGATCGATCCTGCAACTTCGCTATTTTAAAGATTTTGATCGGATCTTTCTAATTATTATATCGTAATATCAGGTATTGTAAATATGCGTACATAATAATACTCGGAAATTAGCACAGTTACAATTATATGCATATAAAATAACATTGATCACATTATACGTGGTACTAAGGTTATGCAGTCTATTCAAAATCTTCCAAACGGTTCGATCTTGATTGTGGCTAGTAATCGTCTAAAAACTATGCTTTTTAAGTAGAATTTTCAGGCATATCCGTCAATCAAAATCTAGTTAGATATTTTAAATCTAGGGATGATTCCCTCAGAAATTTGCAACAAACTTTTTACCATATGTGTTAAAGTCTTTTATTAGTTTGTATAATCAACGAATCATATGTTTTATAATTTCAGAACTGCCAATATGTAACTCACTACTTTCAGACGAAGGGTGTTCTAATTTCTGGAGAGCGCATGAGAAAAATTTTTGCATGATCTTTAAATGTAACTCGGAGGGATATCCAGTATTTGCAAGAAAAGCTTGACGAAATGAAATGCATACGTTAACATGTTTCAATTGAACAATAATATTGTTAAATATTACGATAAAGTATTAATTTAACACATACAGATTGATGTTAATAATTTTTGTCTTTCCTGTTTTAATAGTTTTTTTGTCAAGCAGCGATAAAAAACTCAATTGTTCACTTCCGGAGAAAGCTTTGTGATCGTAAGAACAAAAATCACAATTTTTAGTCTAGTAAAAGCACTCTTTCAGCGCGTTTCGCACTTTCGAGAAATAAGAATAGGTTATTTCTTTCTTCCCTGTACATTATATGTTATACAAAAATTATTGTATATAGAAGTTGAAGTGTATAGAGTGTGTTTTACAAAGAGTGTAATAGTACTGTTAAGTCACAACCCGATCTATTATTATTTATTTATTTTAACTTACTTGAGTTCAACTGCTTGGGCGGGATCTCTGCTGCTGTGCTGTGGTCAGGCTTATACAGGATGGATATATATTTATTTAAATGAAAACACTTGTAATTAATTGACTCTCACGATTTATTCAAAGTAAAGTTCTATAAGTATTGGAATCGCGACTTAAGCCCTGGTAGCTCTTGTCGACGGATAGGAGGGTCGTACTAGAGTCCAGTCGAGTGACAATGGTCAACTAATTGCTCGGCGTATACAGAGTATACTCATTAACCTGCTGATCTACTTATTAATCGGAGTCATCATTTTTAAGTTTTCGGCTTCGCTCATATTGCACAAACGCAATACGTCGCAGGACGTCACAGTACATTATGCAACAAGGGACCAGAGTCCTACAACATTTCCGCGATTACGATCGACTTCAGTCCTGTCTCTCTCTCTCTCTCTCTCTCTCTCTCTCTCTCTCTCTCTCTCTCTCTCTCTCTCTCTCTCTTACAACTTAAATAACACGTATATGTAACTAGAGAGAATAAAAAAGAAAGCAAAAGAGTGAATTGGAGAACAGATTTAACAATCTTGGAGGAACCTGAGAGATCTAATTAAAACTTATTAATTGTAAATATTCAAAAGATTATAAACATTATCAACAAAATCCAAAATAAAAAAAGATCTCGGGCACAGAACAGTCCGTGGCAGTTACTAGAGGCATTGTCCAATCTTGTTCAAGCCTAAAGAATATTTATATATAACATTTGG
>CM053169.1:16904695-16981388 GCA_012977825.3 Pteromalus puparum | reverse complement strand
CCATGAAGACTTGATGCATTTCTACTATGATTTAAGAACAAAATATGGAACTCGAAAAGTATCACTAGAATAAAATTATAAATTTACCCAAATTTAAAAAACATTACTTTTAGAATTGCTATTTGATTGCAATAAAAATGTTCAACTCTCTCGCCAAACGAGTTAAAGGCTCTAAAGTTTAATTAAGTTACTATTAAGAAAGAATTATTAATTGGTTAAGGAATTAACACTTAAAGATATAGATAACGGAAAATACATATATTCAGGAATAATTCTGATCATTCAGAATTTCTTTAGGAATGTTTCTGTAAGTGCATTTGCCTATTTTGGCGACAAATCACTGATGAGTTAATATAAACATATTTTACGATTAAGTTTAGTTATTAAGTTTCTTTCCAGACCTATGTACGGGTAACTGCGTTACGCCTATAGGATGCTTGTTTTATCTATCATATTTATATGTATGATAGGATGTAAACCTGCATGTATTTTTTTTTTTTTTTGTACTCTGGTTAAATAAATAAAAAAAAAAAATAAATAAATAAAATAAAATAAAATAGCGGTTCATTGATGAAAGGGTGGTGAATGAGTGTTGAGAGTAATGGAGGCGAGAGATGGGTGACGAATGCCTGTTTATGAATGTTATGTACTCTCTTGTGCGAGGAAGTAGCGCTTAGCTTCGTTTTGAACTGGTGATATAGAATCTATTGTCACGAAGATGAGATGGTAAGGATTCCAGAGGTATGAGGCACTGATATGGAATGAGTTCCTCAGCGTCTCTGTGCCGAAGGAAGGATGTCCAGGGCAGTCACCTCACCCCTCACAGGACGGAGGCGACGTGGAAGTCAAAGGAAGGCCAAGATGTACGATGTGTAGCAGTGTTGAATAGTTTCTGAGAAAACAGGCCGTAAAGTACTTCCTACGCCCCGCGGTGGTGAGCCATTGCAGTTCACGTCTGTAGGGTGATGTGCTCGTCCCTCTTACACCAAAGATGTAACGTATTCCTGTGTCACCAGTCTCTGTAGTTTAGTGTCAAGTTCTTGAGTAAGGTCACAGTATACTAGAGAGCAGTAGTCTATGATTGGAAACAGCAGTGCTTGCACGAGATGTTTGCGCAGCTCTTGTTTGGTGCTCTTTCTGAAGAAGTACAGCCTATACATTAGTGAGTGACAGTTTACATAGTTGTTGTGACGTGCTCTTTCCAGTTCAATTTAGAATCGAGCACCACTCCCAGACTGCGCACAGACGATTGATATTCGACCTGGGCTCCCCCTATATTGATAGAGGTTTAGCGACATTTGGTAAAGCGTTAATGTAGTGGGGGGAGCCCAGGACGATCGCCTGTTGTTTTAGAGAAGAGAGAGAGAGAGAGAGAGAGAGAGAAAGAGAGAGAGAGAGAGGAGAGAGAGAGAGAGGGTTGTCATTGAGTTTTTCTATTGATAGTGAGACAAAGAGTGGTAAATGATCAGTAAAACAATTCATGAGTTTATATGCTTTAGCTTTTATGTCATTGGATTTCATAAAGACATTGTCAATGCAAGTTCCTAAATTAAAGTTATTCATGCTTGGCCTAGTTACTCCAGTAAATAGTGGTATAAAACTACATTGCAAAAAATTATATAAAAACGTGTTGTCTTCTACGTCATTGCTTTTTAAATCTATATTAAAATCACCTATGACCAAATGATTTTTTAATTTCTTTTTCGTTTTTATATAACTATCAACTGTGTTAACAAAATGCATTTTTTCGATATCATGACACCTATACAAGGAAGTTATATTCAAGCTTTTGCCATCTTTCGCAGTTACAGTTGTATTCATAAAAGTGATATTGTTAATTATTTCGGTTGTTGTTGTTTCTGTTAACCTACTATTTATGTAAATAACAACTCCATCCGCTTTGTTGACAAAGCTTTGGTTGTAATACATTTTATAATTGTGTAAATTATAATAATTAAAATATTCTAAATACCATGATTCCGAGCAAACTATAACATCGGGTTTAATACTAAGCATATCAATGAACACTTCAAGGCTTTTAAAGTTGGTTTTCAGTCCTCTCACATTTACGTATAATATACTAAACTCCCTGCTATTAAGTGCGCAGTTCAAAGAATGAATGTCTTGAAATTCTAGCTCGCTTTCGATGACGCAGCAGTAGTCAAGTTCATCCATCGTTCTGCACTGTTGATGTCGAAGGAGCTGACTCTTCAGTATTTACTTGTTTTGGTTTCCGTTGGTTATTAGAATCCCTACTTTCCTTGGTATGATCAAATGGCTTTCCATTGTATCCATAAAATTTTTGAATTTCTGGTTTAATCGGATAGTTTGTACTGCTAATTTTTTTCCGAATCATGATTTTTAGATACGTACACTTTTCTGTGTCTGTAGCAATGTGATTAACATCTCTGTTATCTTTGAATTTTTCCTTGCCATAACAACAATTTGCACATTTGGTCGGTAATTTATCATCACAATCTTTTGTCTGGTGATTTCCTGCACACCTCAAGCAGACAGCTGTATTTTTGCACTTTTTTGCACTGTGGCCGATTCTACCACAATTATAGCAAGGCATTATATTTAGATCGTCAAATGCACGTAGACATTGATATCCGCAGTAAATTTTATAGTTATTTTTACGTATAAAACTGTACACTTCCGCTGGCACGTTAATAATTGCTGTTTGTTTTTTAGTTTTAGGATTAGTGAACAAATGTTCAACACTGCAATAAGAATCATTGTCCTTAAAATTTCTTTCTCGAATGTCCAGTTCGAGTTCTTCTGCTGTCATATTATTATCTATTCCAACGATTTTAAGTCTCGGATTTTGCATGATTTCCTGTTTTACCATGAAGTTTGGCCCAATCTTGTCAGACAGCTGTGCCTCTAAAGTTACAACGTCATCTTTACTTGCGCACTTGATGTTAACTGTTCCGTCTTGTTTTTCTTGTATTTTTTTTATAGGGACGATAACGTCATTTAACTTATTACTTTAATTAATAATTTTGTACAACATAATATACATGAATCAAAATTATCTAAATCTCTCTCTCTCTCTCTCTCTTTCTCTCTCTCTCTCTCTCTCTCTCTCTCTCTCTCTCTCTCTCTCTCTCTCTCTCTCTCTCTCTCAAGCTTCTTCGGCGGAGAATGTGGAATGCCTTTTATCGCTGACCGCAGTCCGCTGTGCAGTTGTGCGTCGCGTGTAGCTTGTATATATCTGTGTTTACGTGCACGAAAGAATTATGGCTCTCAACTGGACGTATCCCGGGGAGTATAGGGATGTAAAATCGTCCCCTTTTTCCGAAGCTCGACGTGACTCTCGAGCTTTTTCAACGCTGGACTGTGTACAGTGTTCGCTATGGTGTAGACTGGGAAGAACCGGCTAAGAGCCGGTACTCCGGCGTTGTTTCGTTTGATCGCGATGAACGATAGAGGGCTCTTTTTTAAGGGCACAGCTCGCTCGGGCGATAAATCTTTAGGCTAATTTGACCGTTATACGGCTCCGAGAAAATAGCTTGATCCAGCGAATACACGAAACTGTGCGGGCGAATACCGCACCAAATTCTAAAAAATCGCCCTTTCCAATCTCGCAGCGCTGAAAAATTGGTGAAAAACGAGCTTGCGGTCTCCGAAAAAAATACGTGTTCGGACTGGCGAAACTACGAGAGCGCATATACACGCGTGTGTATACTCCGAGAATGTATATTCCATCGAAATGGCATACAGTCCGTGTATTACATGCCTGATTGCAGTGCCACAGCAGCTGCAGTGCTTTTTTTGAACTGCAAAGAAACTCCCGCACTCGCTCGCGTGCGCAGCCTGTGTGTATACTCTGGCAGAGCGCAAAACAAACCCAGTCGTATATACGCGAAGAGAAAGAGACTATACGCCTGATTTATGAATCAGGCCAATAAACGTCCACGCGTATAAAAACGAGCGAGCTGAAGTGAAGAAGGGAGAGGAATATAGCCATCTTAACGTCTCCATTTGTCGACGAGGTCCCTCTCTCGGAGGGCGATAAAAAAAAAGAAATTGCAGTGTAGCTGCATTAAAGCTCGTGTATGCGCTCATACACGGCGCGAAAGCCAAGATCGTTTTGTTTATCGCCTCTGTGCACGTATACTCGACGAATGCGTCGTCTTTTGCTCGAAAGAGAGAGCCAAGAGAGAGAGAGAAGCAGGCTGGCTGTGCAGTACTTCTGCAAGCGTGTGTGTATGATGTATACGAGGGTCGTCGAACGTACGAGCACACTATGCGTGATGCGGCTGGAAGATGATGGCAAGGGTTCAAGAATATCACTCTTGCCGCTGAAGTGGCTTGTTTTGTGCTGTGTGCGGCGCTGGAGATATTCTGCGTACCCGGATTTTCTTCGGTTCCTCGATCGCGCGCGATTATTCGTACCTCGAGTGAAAGAGGTCGGGTTTGGTCAGACGCGCTCGGGGATGTTTATTTCGAAAGCGTAATGTCGAGTGGAAAATCGAGCGCGATGCTACGTATCGCGCTGCTTTGTACATACACACACCATCAAAAATGTATTAGTTTCTGCCTCGGTGAGTTCGCTCAGCTTTCGCCATATTTTCGAAACGAGGATCTGTTGGCACGAACATCTCGCGTTGTAATAAATTTTTTTTTTTTTTTTTTTTATGTAGCTTTGGCTCGCGCGAGGCAGAGTGCCATTCGCCATTTTTCAAACTTACGAGCCTACGGTGTAGTGTGCGAGCGTGGAAAAGAAAGCAGCGTCGCACGCATCCCATCTTGTCTTCGTATACGTAACGTATCCACCTGTTTGCAAGTCTCGAAACCCATTAAAAAACGCACTATACATCCGCCGTCGTAAAATCCTCCGGCAATTTATAAATTACACGGGATAAACCCCAGCGAACGATCTGCTCATTTTAAGAGCAAATTCAACGAGCTAAGAAATTGAAAATGCGCGCTCTCTCACCACTTAGAGTACAGCCCAGTTCTCTCTCTTCCTCTCCCTCGCAGCCCCCTCCGATAAAAGTGCACCATATAACGCGCGGGGGTAGAAAGCCGAGCTGGCGCACGTACATCCGCGCGCACATCTCGCATACGCAGCCTGTCCCGGCCTTAAAGCCTCGGCAATTCCGCGCCCCAGCTCTATATACACATACACACATAGAGCGACACTGCGCCTATATGCGGCTCTCCTAACCCGCGTCGCGCGCGCGAGCGCCGGATTACGCTTCGAGAGGATGGAAGCGAGCGAGAGTTTAGGAAGGGAGGGCTAGGCAGTAAATGGATTTACGCGAGGCGCGAGTTATTTCGCGAGAACCTGGCGTGAATCATAAGCCGCTGCTGCTCTCTCTCTCTCTCTCTCTCTCTCTCTCTCTCTCTCTCTCGCTCTCTCCTTCGACTACTGTCGCATCAGGGAAGAATGGAATCCGGCCAAGTCGCTCTCCTCCGCGCAACGAAAGAGTTATGGGTCGGCTGCTGCTCCTGACGCCACTGCCGGGGATCAGTGGATCACTTACCGTATAGACGCGATTTTCCAAAGGGGGATCCGAGCTTTAAGCCGCTCCCGACGCTGTGGTCGTGACCAATGGCCCGTATCGAGCGCTGCAAGGAGTTTGTGTTTAGGAGATAGAGTGCGAGGTGTGAATTGTGAGTGGGAAGTTTGCTCGGTTTTAATAGTTCGCCCATACGCATCTGACCGTATCGCGGATTTTACTACTTGCCGAATGGTATTTTTTACCATTGCCGCATTTAGTGTATGTCTAAAGTTTATTTTTGCGCGACGCGGGGTTATAGCTCGGACGACCTATAAACACAAGGTGAATTTAGCTACGAATCGATACGTCCGATATAGATTGATGAAACGAGTGCAGACCGCAGGCTGTATACAGAGGCTATCTATTTAAATCGATCCATTTCTCGAAAAAGCTTACGTATACACAAGCAAAAGTTCTTGCAGCGCAGCTCCCCGATGCCGCCCAAAAAACACCTGCACTCCTCCACTAGTCGAACACGTATATGCCTCACGTATATCTCTCCTGCGGCCTCGTAAAACAGTCGACGCGCCGAGTGAGAGATACTACTTTACGGACGTCTCTAAATAGCCTTTCCCCGATCCGTATTTTCGGGGATAACTTGTGTGTCTCGCGCACCAGCTCGACCAACGTGAGCTGCTTTCCTGAAAAATTCAGAGAAATTTATTGAATTTCGCGTGCACCTTTTTTCAAAAAACTGTTTTCAAAAAGCGAACTTTGAATGCTTCTCGGAACAGGAAAAAATTTCTATAGTACATTGAAGCCGCTTAGAAGCTTAGCGGCCGCGCTGCATATATAGTTCTATATTCCTTTTTCCACGCATACAGCGCCGAAAAATAAACGCGCGTGTCGTCCCTTTGTACATCACTCGTGGGCTGCGGAGAGAGAAAAAGCCAAGAGGTGAAAATAATAATTTCAAGCTCGCCGCTCGCGTTATGCGTTTGACGCTGCGTATGCTCGAGTATTATACGGCCGAACGACGGCGCAGGGATTTCCATATTCTATTCATCGATCGCTATACCCGCTCTCCATGTATATACATATAAGCTGCTCCTTCAGAGGTGACGATTTCGCGGTCGATCGGCCGGCTCTCCTCCCCGACGCGCTTTGTGTTGCTCTAAGACGTTTAGCGAATTTCCATAATGTACGGTTGCGCCGACTTTACCGCTCATTTGCGTGCGATGATCGATAGATTTTTGCGGAAAATTAACGAGGGAGAAATTATGCAATCGTCGATCGAAAAAAAAAACTAGCGAAATAAAAAACAACAAACCACCGGTCTGGTTCATGCTAATTGAATGACAGAGAGCTACACGCGGAGAAAGAGAGAATCTAATGCATCATATCTCTCGGCTGAAAAAAAAGCATCCCGCAGGCATGCGACTCTGCAGGCGAAAAAAGCGCGCACGACCTGCCGAAAACATCTGTATATTTTCCAAATACACACAGCTATATCGCGTTACCCCAGAGCGACACTGCTACCCTGGGGCCGCGTGCGATATATAATATGCAGGCAAAAAGGGGGAGTCGCTTTTACGACTCCGCGCGACGATCTATTTCAGCGCCCGAGCTAAGAGGAAATATATACACGCGTACACACACAGTAGGCTGGTCCTGCATCCGTTTTTGCCTTTCGTCGTTTTTCCCCGGCGCTTCCGAAAAAACATTTCGTGCGCCGGCTGTTATACATTTTTTATGGTTCTCTCTTTCTCCACCGCGTCGTGCTAGTGGTGAGTGCGTGCCGCTAGGCTTCTTTTATACGTGCGGGTCTCTGCAGACTATATGGGGAGGATTTTTTATTGTCGAGCGCGGTGGGTTACTTTTTGGCCAAATTTACCAATTTCGGGCTGGGTATTTTTGTTATTCATTAAGCTGCGGGATCTCCGGTCGGAATTGCCGCAGCTAAATTGGGACACGCGCGGGGGAAAACCAACTGAATTTTGAATGAAATATAGGTATACATACATATTTCACGGCTTTGCCGAGGCAATTTTCGGTGTAAAGTGATTGCGTCTGCCAAGTCGTCGAAAACGACGACAAGCGACAAGGGTGGTGGATCGATAAGGCCGCGCGTCGAACTTCAAAATTTTAGCCGCAGTTTCACCCACGTTAAGCGAATTAAAGTCAAACTAACTACACAGCAGCTCCGTGGGAGAAGAAGCAAGTTCAGCCGCCGCAAGATAATGACCTTCGTCCTAAACAATTCATCCACACACATCCGAGAGAATTCTCCTCTCGGGAATCGGCCCCTTAAAACACCGAGAAAATTGATACGCGAATCACCGCAGCTTAACGCCTCCACTAAAACAAACAAGCCCTACGCGTCCGCATTAACAACAGCTCGCATTACAGCCACCCTCTCGCTCTTATACTCGCGGTTTATGTATATTAATCGCAGATATAAAGCAAAGAGGCGCAGATAAACAAGCTCTCGCGTAAAGGCTCCGCAGCCATTCGAGCCGCCGGAGTAGCTTTAGTCGGAGCTTCCTCTTCTACGCGCGTGTTTGCACACACGCATACGTATACACATCCGAGCAGGACGAACGTATAGGTGCTACTGCTCTTTATTGCGGGAGGTACGCAGCTGCAGTCTGACCACAGCCGAGCGAGCCGCTCTCTCAATGGCTGACGATTTGCATCCGGCGCACCTGCGTCTTTTCCCCTCCTTATACGGCTCTGTGTCTGGCTGGACTTCATGAGAGAGTCAGGGCCTTTACGCTTATATACAAAAGGCCGCTTTCTTGTGAAGGAAAACGGTGTGCGTACCTCCCTATTTAAGCTTATAGACGAGCTCTACGACGGGGGATAATAAAGCACGCGATTTTTATGGCTAATGGGATGCGTGAGGCTATCGAGGATACTCGGATTTGCAGGGAAATGAGGTAGAGTATAATGATTTTCGAATAGAAATTAGAACTAGACTAGCTTACAGGCGAAAGGAAAAACTTTGCGAATGCGCGAGAACTCGCCCGCACATATCTTCATTTTTAGAGATTCCAATAACTTGTAACCAAATCAGACCGATTAAGGCCATTGGCGTAAAAATTCCAATGGACGCTTTTATTCGGTCCCCAATTTCACGGGTGGGGAAAGAAAATCTTGGCGAGCCAATTATGCCGGGGAAATATTTACGTTTCAATTAAGCTCGAAAATTTTTCCGCTAAGAATCCAAGGAAACAACTCTACGCGCGCGCGCGCGCGCGAATATTTAAAATGTTAATCTCGTCAAATGTGCCGTATTCGTTAAAATGCAGCGCGTACGAGAACGCAGTCATCAATTTCGCCGCGGCGCTATATGTAGGCTATGTGTGCGGCGCTCAAACATCCCAAAAGCGCGCGTACATATCGCGAAAATGAGGGACGCTAATGAACGAAATTTAACGGAGCTTTATCCCCCCCCCCCCTTTCTCGCTCTCTCTTTCGTGCTGGTATATTTCGCGCCAAGGAGAGAATGCGTGCTCGTATTACCGAAATATCAGGATGAAGCATCGTGCTATTGAATTTTACTGAAAAATACGAATATTGCGCTATTATTTAACGGAAGAGTATGAAAAGAGGTGCGATTTGATGTTGCGAGCTTGCCATGATTTTCGCAAACTTCTCTTGGTAAAGATGTACGGCGATACAACTTTAACTCCAGCTCTTGGAAATTCTGAAAAATAAATTAAATAACTTACGATAAAAATATAGAAGGAAAGAAGTTGATTACTGCAGCAAGAATCGTTGACCCCAGTTTCAAACCATGTCCTTTCTTTCTAACACAACTTATTCTAAAGTCATTAATTTTATCGGGAAACAAATGAATCGTTTATCTTATTGTCTGAAAAAATGCATTTTTTGAAAAAATATTTTTCTAAAGTAGAGTCTTTTAAATCCTGTGCGTCCAGAGCGGACGGGTGGGTGCCTATCACCACTACACGGCGCGTCCTCAGGTTGCGGATAGAGGAACGGCCCCTGAGAAAGAGGTTAGCTGCGAATAAATCGAATAAGCAGCCGCGGACAGCCGATAGGCCCGGGCGTGGGTGTGATGAGCCCACACTGGCGATCGAACGCATTCATCTAGAAACGCTACGCAAGCACCACAACAACGAACACTCAACAATATTTCTTATTTCACTCTCTCTTCATACCTAACTATGTCTATAATCTATCTCTCTTAGCACACATTACAAAAATCCTGCTGCCGTGGAGAATGCGGGAGCGATGACAACTGCCCCGAAAGGGGATGTGTAGAATGATTCGCCACCTGGTCTTACACGGTAACGAAGCCAGCGTAGGCGCGCTGCCTTGCAGGGGGGCGTTAGGATACGAGCGTGATTCCGTAGTGTGTCCGACGATGAGCTGACTCCGTCCTTATCAAAGTCGGAAAGCTCTCATACTTAGTTCTAGAGAGGTATGGGAGTTATCACCTCTAGAACGGATGATTCACCTGCGATCGGAAACAGGATCCAAAACGCGTGGGTTTCACTTACTACCATGGCTCAAAAAAACCAAAACCAAACCAAAATCAATAGGGACTTAAAGGTAGGAACGTGGAATGTGCGCAGTTTATACAGAGCAGGCGCGTACCGGGAAATCTTAAAAGAAGCTGGCGGGTACAATCTAGACTTAGTAGCTATACAAGAAACTCGGTGGCAAGATAGCGGTATGTTAGGAAACGAAAACTTCACCTTTATGTACGGGGGCGCGAGCGGACATTCCCTAGGTACCGGATTTCTGATTAGCAAAAGAATTATACACGCGGTTAAAAGTTTCAAATTCGTAAACGACAGACTCTCGTATATCGTCATCGAAGGAGCGTGGTACAATTACGTGGTTATTAACGTGCATTGTCCTACGGAGGACAAAGAGGAAGAGGTGAAGGATCTTTATTACGAAGCCTTGGAGCAATTAATCGACCAGTTCGCGTCTTACGACACCAAAATAGTAGTGGGGGATTTCAACGCTAAAATAGGGAAAGAGGAAATGTTTAGGCCCACTATAGGCAAGGAAAGTCTGCACGAAACCAGCAACGATAACGGTATTAGAGTCATAAATTTCGCGGCGGCAAAAGATCTTATAGTAAAGAGTACGTGCTTCAAGCACAAGGATATACACAAAGTAACGTGGACATCGCCGGACGGAGCCACGAAAAATCAAATCGATCACTTTCTTATCGATAAGAGGCGCCACACGAACGTGCTTGACGTAAGAACCTATAGGGGGGCGGATTGCGACTCGGATCATTTTCTAGTAGTGGCCAAATTAAGAGCCAAATTAGTAGCTGGGCAAAATAGTAAACGGGCGAGCAAAGTAGAAACGTTCGATATTGAAAAGCTACGGAACGGGATAGAACGAATTAAGTATCAAGTAGAAATAAGGAATCGGTTTCAGGTACTCGAAGAAACGGATGCACCGACGGAGGTAGATGACGACCCGAACAGTCTTTGGGGGGATATCGAAAAAGCGATAAAACAGGCCGCGAATAAAGTGCTAGGTAGAAAGAAAAAGCCAAAGAGCAAACCATGGTTTGACGAAGAGTGCGAACTCTGGTTTGAAAGGCGCAAAAAGGCCAAATTAGACAGCGTACACAATGGAGGCGATAGGGCCGTAGAAGAGTACCACGAAATAAGAAGGCAAGTGGGGGCGATTTACAGGAACAAAAAGCGCGAGTATCAAAAGAATCAGATTAGAAAAATAGAAACTAATAGTAAGGAAAATAACCCGCGCGAGATGTACAAAGGAATTAACGCTATTAGGAAGGGTTTCCAGAGTAGATCGCAATTAATGAAAGATGAGGGCGGGAATCTCGTTACAAGCGAAAATGAACTGCTAAAGCTGTGGAAAGGATATTTTGATAAGTTACTAAACGTACATGAAAACTGCGAGGAAACGGGAGACGAAATCCACACTGCGGAACTCCATATGGAAGAACCGACCTACAAAGAAGTAGAAGCCGCGATCAAAAAACTAAAAAACAATAAGGCCGCGGGAAACGATTCTATACCAGCTGAACTACTTAAATACGGGGGCACCGCGCTTACATTCAAAATTTTTGAACTAGTATGTGCTATTTGGAAAAATGAAACGATACCGGAAAACTGGAAAGAATCTATCATTATACCGATTTTCAAAAAGGGAGATAAGACAGATTGCAATAACTACCGGGGAATCTCACTTTTAGCTACCTGCTACAAAGTTCTATCAAACGTAATACAGGCCAGACTCACGCCCTTCGCGGAAGATATAATAGGAGACTATCAGTGTGGATTCCGGCGTAACAGGTCGACGTGCGATCAAATGTTTACTATAAGACAGTTGTTAGAGAAAAAATGGGAACATTGCGAAACAATACACCAACTATTTATAGACTTTAAAAAAGCGTATGACTCTATCAAACGAAGCAAAATGTATCAAATCCTGGTGCTCCTCGGAGTACCAAAAAAACTCGTGAAATTAATTCAAATATGTCTGAACGGAAGCACGGGAAAGGTCCGAGTAGGCGGTAACGTATCCGAATCATTCATGATACGCGACGGTTTGAAACAAGGTGACGGTCTCTCTACAGTACTCTTTAACTTAACGCTAGAATATGTTGTTAGAAAAATGCAGACTAGCGGGCTAGGTGCAACCCTTAACGGAAAAACACAAATTCTAGGGTATGCGGATGACTTGGACATACTAGGGGATAACGGTGCAGCGGTAGCGAGAAACGCGGAAATTCTCATAAAGGCGGCTGAGGACACGGGTTTAGAGGTGAGCGAATCGAAAACGAAATATATGATCATGGATAAATTGGGCATTTGCGAAGGTGAGGGTGATCTTAGAGTCGGAAATTATACTTTTGAAAAGGTTAGCGAATTCAGATATTTAGGCACAACCATAAATGATCGAAACGAAATTAAAGCCGAGATTAACAAGAGACTTCATTCGGGTAATGCTTGCTACTACGCCGTGAATAGATTACTAAAATCAAAACTGCTGTCTAGAAATGTAAAAGTAAGGATATATAGGACTATAATAATGCCGGTAATCCTGTACGGGTGCGAAACTTGGGCGCTTACTAAAGCGGAAGAAAACCGTTTTAGGGTGTTCGAAAATAAGGTTCTGCGAAAAATATACGGGCCAAAGAAAGATGAGGAAACCGGGGAGTGGAGGAAACTGCACAACGACGAGCTACATAACCTATACGCGTCACCGAATATAAACAGAATAATTAAATCGCGAAGACTAAGATGGGCAGGGCACGTTGCAAGAATGGGAAATGATCGCACGGCAGCGCGTATAATGAAAGGAAAGCCAAATACATCGCGACCTCTAGGTAGACCTAGACGCAGGTGGGAGGACAATGTAAAAGCGGACTTAACTGAAATCGGACGGGACGGCGCGAAATGGATAGGGTTAGCACAAAATAGGGATACGTGGAAGGCTTGCGTAGATGAGGCGATGAACTTTCGAGTTCGAAATGCCACTTAAAAAAAAAAAAAAAAAGAGTCTTTTAAATAACGCACCAACTAATAAGCTGCACTAAAACTGACTCCTCTCAAAAGAACTACATCTATCTGTAGCATCTTTATCCCCATAAGGCATTTTTTCATTAAGTCTTCTGCTTTTGTCATTACACGTTAGGTTCGCCCACAAAATTCCCAATAATTTCCCATATGCGGTACGGGATCAGTTATTTGATTGTATAATGACATTGACAATATTAGTGTCCACAGCTCCACTTTTTTAAATTTGAGCATTTGGCAAAACTTGCTTAAATGCACCGACAAGTACGCTTAAAAATTATTATGATTTGTTTCTAAAACCTAGGGATATTGTGCGCTTTGTATAATAGAAAATGAATCCTACGATTATGAAATCACAGAAAAGAAAACTCAAAGAATAAATGTCTCTGAAATAGACTTACGAGGGTGAAATCGAGATCTACGCCTTTGTAAACATATATAACGTTAAAGTATGTGTATACAACAGGAATCTCAGCGGAAAGTTAGATGACGCTTCCTTAAAAACGGAGGAAATGTTAAAAGTATATTATTAGTTTAAAATAAGATTTTCATTATTGAGTTTTGTCTTCATCATCACACATTATGTTTTAAAGGCGAATACAGTTTTCCTTTTTCTGGCCCTTTTATTATCATCTTATCGACGCTTCGAGGAACACACGGTTTTCATATACCTTTGAAAATATAACAATAAAATTCTAACGTTTTCGAGTAAAAATCCGCTGTACAAACATTGCCCGACAATTCTTCAATCGCGTCAAATCGAAATCCATTGTCGACGATTACTTCGTGTCGCCGAGCTTCCACTCGCCGCACTGAACATCGGGCACCCTTTCTCGTTATACTGTTACAGTAAGAGAGCAACGACAAAATCCTCACACATCACAAAATTTTCAAAAATTCTCCGGAGCACAGAATTTTGCATTTCTCGTGAAAGAACAGTCGAATGCGTTCTACTGACTGGCTGCATATTGACTTGATAAATTATGCATATGGCGTTAATTATGCGAGCAGCGCGCTCCGCTTAGAATTATTTAGCAGCTTCTGGTTTGATTTGTTTTATAGGTACACATGTGTGTTTGCTTGTTTGTTTGGGCTATGCAAATGATGCTGTGGGCGAGAATTAACAATTCGAAGAATTCAGCCAACAGGCAAGTTCAAATTTGATTGCAGCAGATATTGTATGCAGCCGGTAAGTAGAACAGGCTCGGTTACGGTTGCAATATGCACGATCAAAATATAATACATGTATGTTAAATTAGTCTGGGCGCTGAGGTGGGGGGGGGGGCAGAGTTATCCATTTTATTAATTTTTTATTATAAGGTCGCCACGGTAACCAAGCGTTTTTTTAAAATGTATTTTGAGGCGTAGAATCCAAATTTCATGGTTTCCGGTTGTTAAAATGGTCAGTTTCTTATTTATTTAACAATTTAATGCAATTTTTTCGCTGAATTGTATTAAGTTGTTAAATAAATAAGAAACTGACCATTTTAACAACCGGAAACCATGAAATATTCGGATATAATTCGGATTCTACGTCTTCAAATATATAAAAAAACGTTTGATTACCGTGGCGACCTCTCCCTCTTAAAAACAAGAACAGAGGAAAGTGAAGCCAACGAAAACATGTTTTGATTTGTTACTCAAAACAAGGCGCGAATTTTTAAATTTTAGATTTTAGATTACGATTTTGAACTTCTAACCTTAGAAAATTGAGCGCGCGAAGCGCGCGTTAGATTTACTAGTATAAAAAAATGGATCACTCTGCCCCTCCTCAGCGCCCGGACTAAATGCAACGTTGTGTTTATTTGCGGTAATATCAGACGCAATTAGCTCGAACGGACTTTAGCATCAACAAACTCTGTATCCAGTTTCAGAACTCTGTCGATAATGTCCCCGCTGTGTACGTACGAAACGTACTATATATCATCCCTAGTATTTCATGTCACCCCGTGAAATGGCTTAATCTAGTTTTCCATCTCATTAAAAATAAGTCGAAAACTACGGGGGACAAATAGCGAGTAACTCGAAAACAACATTTCGTCCCTCTCGCGCGCCGTTGTACAAGTTCACTCTATGCGGAGCGAAAACGCGCGGGGTCTAGATTTATCTATTGACTAATCAGTAAACCTGAGTCTATGTCATACAAAATTGATTACGGTTTGGAAGGTTGCCAGCCGGAAGTTGGTCTTTGATTACCAAACGCTCAAACTCCGCGGGCTAACGGAGAGGAGGGTCCAAGAGAGAAAGGGCCAGCACGAGACAGGTGCGCGCAAGAGTGAGAGAGAGGAAGAGAGAGGACAAAGTACGCTAAACCAATAACAACTCTTCCTTGCTTTCAAACTACAAGTCGAAAACTTTGAAATTACCCAAGAAAATCCCAAGGTTCCGGAGCTTTGAACCCCCCCCCCCCTCTCTCTCTCTGGCGCGCAAGCTCGCAGCCTCTGTCTTTCTCGTCGTGCACTCTCCGGGAGAGCGGAGATTTTCTCTCTCTCTCTCTCTCTCTCTCTCTCTCTTGTTTATAATAACGAGGTATTAATGCCGCGCTGAGCGAGCGGAAGAAATGAAAGTATAAGGGAGGCAACTGGGAGTATAAAAAACTCGGCGCGTTTGTGTAGTTCCATTCTTATATACGATTTTTCTTTACGAGAGCAAAGTCTCTATCACGATATTGAAAGACGATACGCAGCACGTATGGAAGTTGCGCCTCGTACCTTAAGTGCTTCCTTCTTCGTGTATTAAGAGCGAGCCTCGACGATATTAGAATCCAAACGACGGCGAATAAAGCTTTCCTCTCGGTCTTCATATTGATGCAATAAGCTGCTCGCTGATCTCAGCTACTCTTAACCCAAATCCTCGGGAAAGTAGTGGCCGAGCATACGCGCACGCAAAAGGAAGCCTCGAGCCTCGCATGCACACGCGCGCACAAAGAGACAGAGAGCGTAGGTAGAAGCTCGGCCGGTCTATGAAACAATAACGACGTCGAAATGAGATTTGTCTCCTCATCCCTTATTCAGTCTACAGCCTGTGCTCGCTCGCTCGCTATATAGTATCCCTCTAGCTTCTGCTCTGTATACACATCCACGCGCGGACAGAGAACAGCTAATTCGAAGCTTCTCGGCCTGGCGCGCGGCACAAAGATTTATTTGAAGATTTAACAGCGCTGAAGCCCGACGTGGACAGTCTGCGGAGCGCACAATGGAGGAGTCCAGGCCGAGGTAAACTTGCGTGATTTATGCACAAGAAGCGAGACTCGAAGAGACTTGCCAGTGTACACGACTACACATTGCAGCGAGAGAGAGAGAGAGGGAGAGAGAGAGAGAGAGAGAGAGAGAGAGAGAGAGGACGAACGGGAAGCGCTGCCGAACGCGCGCGTACGACACACATATACACACGCGCGCGCAGTGGCTGCGGTGGTCTATAGTCTCTCTGTGAATTTCTTGAAAGTGAAATTGCGGCTGCGGGAGATTTCCGTTCGGTCGCTCGGCGAAATTGCGCGGGACGCTTCAGCTCTGCGCTGTATACGGTCTTCCGTCGTTTGTGTTTCAAAAATCGCGCGCGTTTACGGTAATGGCCGAACGTGCGTCCCCGAGCGGAAGAAGCGGCTGCATAATTCAGTTTCGAGGTCGTCGCCGGATTAGAAATATTCCGCTCGATATTCGCCGGATTCGTGCCAAATTCTACCGAGTGTTGCATCTGCTGCTGCTGCTGCTGCTGCTGGATAACTGATGTATAGTGCAGTGCTGCATATAAGATGTATTGAGGGAAGCGACTCTTGAAGATTTTAGCATACAGTCGTTTTAGCATAATCCTGCTACTGCTATGCTAGAGTGTAGATTTAACTTGTAGCGAGAAACATTTTGTCAGACGCGTTTGAGTTTTTTAAGCGAAACGTTTCTTAGTTAAATTTGATTTGATTTTGAAAATAAAATATTGGTGAGAAAACGCGACATCGAATGCACTTTTATTTAAAATAGACTGAAGAATCTCCATATGAAATTTTGCGTGTCCTCGTTAATTTCGCGTATGCGGTAACCTCATTGAATTCAAAAATATCTTTGAATTTTCTGGCTGAATTAATTTGTTAAATTAGATTTCACTGACAGAGAGTCACTTTAAAATTGAATAAAACGTTTCCTGTGAATACGCTAAAAGTATGTCTTATTTTAGAATTCTAATACTTCGATACTTAAACATTATTTATTTTTTTGATTTACTCGTTATATCTGTAGAATCGGCGTAAATATGTAATTGCAGACGTTTCTACGGTAACTGGCATGCATCTTACTTGTACAATAAACTTTATGAATAAAACAAAAATTTAACCTAGTATACGTTATCCCAAAATTCAAAGTCTTATATCTCAGATTCTAGAGCTTCATATGAATTAGACATTGAAACCAGCCGAAGAATTCCCCCAACAGGACATCATTGTCATCAAAATGTCAGAACAGGCCCTCGCTCGCAAGCTCATCCTTCTCTCATATACGACTGTGTAGCAGCAGCGGAGTGTGCACCAGGGTGCGCAGTAGCATCTGCCGCGAGTTCAACAGCGCTGAATTGACTCGCAGTCGGGTGGTCGCCCAGCCGAGGTGTAAACTTGACGAATATACACGTACAGCAGCAGGAGAAGCAGTAGCAAGAGAAACAGCAACAGCAGCAGCAGCAGAGGCGCTGAATGACGTCCAGTCATGTATAAGTAACGCGACGTGCCAGCTAAGCCCAACCGGAGAAAGCCGCAAACGCGAGCTACACATACATACACAGAGAGAGAGAGCTAGATTGACCCGAGCAGTACAATGCCGCGGATTTCTGTCACCGTTGCTGTGCTACTGCTGCTGCTATACTGCTGCTGCCTGCTACTGTGGAGACGCGAGGTGGATTCGCGAATGGCTCCGTTATTATTACAGGCCCTGGGGCGTTGTGCAGGCCGCCGATGAATATTTTACCATTAACTTTGCCCAGCGAGCATTGTACCGATCGCAGCCGGCACTTGCGCGCCAAACCACACGACGTTACAATCAATTACGTGCAACGGCCTATACTGTAGCTGCGTTTATGCACGCGCGTGTGTGTATGTGTATTATACCTGTACGCGTCGAACTGCTGGGCTGCTGGTGCTGTTGCAGAGGCTCCGCAGATATAATACGTTATGCGGCGCGTTGTCGAACACCACCTCAAACGATACCTACGTGCCTCGTCGTGCTAATGCCGTAGTTGGAGGAGGATGAGGAGTTCCAGAGCTCCGCACCGACGAGGGGACGATGCGAAATTTGAGTTCGAGCGGCCATAACGAAATGATCCATCAGCGGTATTTTCGACGCAACATTTACAAGTAAAGCAATAATGCTTGTAATACAATGAGATATTAGGATGGTTGCTTATATTATATTCAAACAGTTACTGATATTTAGAATTTTACGACTTCAGGCCGTGCACGACATGACCTATAAAACTTGTATGTATGAATTTTAAATCTCATAGACTCGCCGAAAATACATTCTGAATAAAAGAAAATTTTACTATATACCAAAAAGATAGTCTGCACCTGACTCTTATTAAGGGGACCAGCCTGAGTTAATAATAGGACAAAATTAAACAGAATAATTATTCTTTATAAAAATCTAAATATTTATTTAAACAAAATAAAACTTTTTAGGCTTATAACGTGTGTGCAGCATATAATATTAGCCACTATTATATGGTCCTCAACTTATCTGGGTCACCGGTACTATCCATTCATGGAAAAGTTAAATTTCAATTCCATCGTTGACTTGCCACGGGATTTCTCAGCTTTGGACCATTGAATTACTTTAAAATTTCAGGTGAAGTTGCTTTAAGTGCACCTCTACAGACTTAACGGTTTACTTTTATGAAAAAAATGATTTAAAAATTATTAGGCATAGTTAAGGCATAGTTAAGGCATATAATTGTTAAGATTTTGTACTCAACTAGCCTAATAATTTTTAAAGCAAGATTTCCTAAAATTTCAAAGTGATTTAATGGTCTACAGCTGAGAAATCACATGGCAAGTCAACGATGGAATCAAAATTCAACTTTTCCATGGATGGATAGTTTAATTGATAGTTACTGTGACCAGTTAAGGACCACATAATAATGGCTAATATCATATGTTGCACATACGTTATGAGCATAAAAAGTTTTGTTAAGTTTAAATAAATATTAAGATTTTTATAAAGAATAATTGTTTTGTTTAATTTTTTAATGAGTTGTTAAAAACTCTCAGTGTCAATGGCAGGTGAAAATAGGTGGCGCATGGACACTTTTCCATTTCCCTCATAACAATATGCGTACCGAGTTTAGATATAGTGGTATGCTACTACCGATGCTAAAACTGCCTTGTTTGGCCGGCTGCTTCGGTCGCTTATGTTGAAGTAACTTTGCAGGTCTAGAAAACTTGTAGCAAAATATGCATGTATGTGACTGCAATTATATCTGTGGCCGACAGGCAAAATGACATAAGTCCACTTTTCGTGTTTTTGAGAAAAAGCGGTTCCAATGTTCAGACTTGTATGTAAAATCAGAGTAAACGAGATGGGGCGCGATACGGCACAGGTTCATTCATTCAGGCTTATTCACACTGCGGTTTTCGCGCGCAAAACGCGCATTTCAAGACTTATTGCGAGGAAATCGGCACACCAGCCATAAAATATTACTCGAATAAGTTCTTAAAACAATTCCACAATTCTACTTTCAGTCTACAAGTCCATAACTGCAAAACTAAATGACATAAGTCCATTATTGGTTTTCTTCCCCTAGTATTTACTGATTACTGGTGGTATTTCCGAGATAACCTTTGGAATGTCTGGAAACGGGTTAAAAGGCAATGTTTTGTTGTAAATCAACAAAACCAAGTCCCAGAGAAGCCACCACTACATAAAAAACTCATTTGAAAGTGGACTTATGTCGTTTTGTCGGGGACAAAATCGGAAAACTGGACTTATGGACGTATTTCTTGAGTGTATCTTAACATTAGGGCAACCTTTCGGCAACCCCCGGCATTTTTACATGAAAAGGGACTATTTGAAGATATGAACTCCACGTACATTTATCTCGATTTTCGCGAACATTGGACTTATGTCGTTTTGCCTGTAGGTCACAGATATATTGTAGGCTTTGCTGCAGTTATTTTTATATTGGAAATTTTATGAATAATGTATTTTACAAATTGATCATCGAACTGCCTACTTTAAGATCAATCAGGGTAACAAGATTAGTTTAAATGTCATTCTATTTATTTTTTCTAAAATATATATGATCTAATGAACGACATTTCGAATATTCTATCGGAATTGCACTCTACTGATTGAATACGTATGATGATAAATAGGGATGATAAAGAGATATATTTCGTTGGTATTGTCGCGGGAATCTTGAACTTTTTAAATAAAAATTCGAAATTTAATTATCTACCAAATTTTATTTTAGAAACAGCGATTTGACCGCTAGAGCGATATCAATTTCCAAAAACAAAGCTGCTTTGGACTGACACTTTCGTCACTGCCTAAACTCTCCGTGTTTCTGGCAGATGAAAATAGGTGACGCATGGACACCTCTTCATTTTTCTCATAACAATACGCACTCCGAGTCTACATATAGCGGTGTGTTACCAATGCTAAAACTGCTTTGTTTGGCTTGCTGTTTCGACCGCTTATGCTATAACTACGCGCGTTTAAAGTCGCTAGTATTAACCAACACGATTTTTGTTTCTCTATACGTATATAATGCATTGTTCCGCGTAACATAAAACAAGAATTCTTTACGCAATTTTCACTTATACGCTTTTAAGTAGATATCATGTACTTTTACGCAATAATCTTTATACGTTTACCGCATATCACTTATGTTATATCGCATATATATACTGATCGAACAACGACATAAAAAAAACTTTTTGACACGTCGAAATCATTTCAGCCACACGTTTGCGCAAACGAGAACAATAAGAAAGCAAAAATCCAGTCTCTCCACGAACGATTCCACAGATTTACCCACACGCACACGCACATGCACGCTATTCGCAAAGCTGCAAATGCAGAATGAATTTCATAAACACGCGCGCAGCGTCCCCCGTTTCCTTCCTTCCTGCCTATAGCCGCAAAAGTGCTACGCAGCGTCGACTCAAAATAAAAGGCTCCTCGCTCTCCACAGTCCTATATATTATATACAGTAAAGAGAGGACGGGCGGGACGGATATTGCGGGGAGGAACGCGGCATGCGTGCCGTGTGTGCGCTATATAGGTATAGTCTACGCAGGCATTTACCGGCTGCTGCAACCGCGTCAAAGTCCGCGTGCGCAAGCGGCTCGATAAATTGGTAACGTTAAATTTAATGTCATTCATTCCATCGTCGCGTGTCTGCAGCCGTCGCCTATGACACACGTGCTGCTGCTGCTGCTGCTGCTGCTGCTGCTTCGTAGGTATTTGCCCGATGGTTAAAAGCCGCCGCGCGCGCGTGCACGAGAGGGACCCGCAACGCGGAATTTTGAAAAGCGCTTCATAGCACTTCGTAGCAGATTGAAATTTTTCTGTGATATTTTTGTTTGAAAAAACGAATTTCAATTTCCAGGATGAAAACTGACTCCCCGAGATGTATCGAGTTGCTGCGGAAAAATATCTATATCAACGCTATACTTTATATTAATCAAAAAACCTTCAGCGCGACTATGTATATTTTGCGAAAAAGTCCATCTGTTTCTTATCCTTTTGGTGCATATATAATACGCAGCGAGAATACGAGGAAAGAAGAGAATACAAGTATCTCTTTCTCTCGCTCGGAAATAGCGTCGGTCAGCCAAGCGCGCTATGCGGGGTTATGATTTTCCGGCAGGTCGACCGGAAAAATGAAAATTCCGCGAGCTGTCCATTATACGGAGCGCCTATACGCGGAAGCGTTATACAGCCGGAAAAGCTGGGGCTGCGCTTTACGCGCGCGTTTTATGGGGTCATTTGTAGTTATACCGTCCGCGAGAGGTAGAGAGAGAGAAAGCTCGCGGGAATCCAATGGAGGGACAGTGTGTGTCTCTGTGTATGTGTGTGTGTGTATCCCCGCGTTGCATCCTAAAAGGCTGCTGTATAGGCGTTTGCTGGCTCACGGAATAATGGAGCTAAGGCTAGAGAGAAAGAGACCCGGGCGTCGAGAGGAACCGGAAGAATTTTCGTTGCGATGAGAGAGCCTTTGCCGCTGGTGCTTACATTGAATCGCTGTAATCGGATCTTTACGTGTGGAATTACGTACGTTTCCAAATCGACACAACTGCATATTGTAGACGTATACCGAGAAAATCTATTCCTCGATCTTCATATTCCCGCGGGTAGAAATAGTTGTTATTCTATAGTCACTGAAGAGGGACGAGCGTTTATTATAGTATGCGAAGCGTTTGAAAATCTCCACACGCAATATAGATATTATTTCCTCGGCATATAGTCATGTGTACGAGCAACATCGCTGCGCTTTTGAATGTTTACGAAAGCTTGCCGTGAAATATCCGGCAAATACAAACAAGAAAAGCAAGAGAGAGATTGCGGATGTGGATGAAGCTCGGGGATGATTAAAATATTAGATTAACCGAGCGATGGGAGTAAACGCGAGCGGCCGAGCGCTCTACTATCCGCGGTAAATCTGCTGATGTTTAATGCACGAGATTAGCTGGCCGACGGTTTTTTAAACAATTTTCTCGACGTGTATAATGTAGTGTCGGATGTTTTTCAATGGAACCTGAAGGGATTACCTACGCTGAAAGCTCATTATGATAAACTCCAGTAAATTAAGGAGTATAGGTATACACACAAACCATAATCAATCTCGCTTTTAGCACGTAAAAGAAGTTTTCCGCCGACGAAATCAACGAAATCAGTGTCCGAAATGAATCAGTGCGCGAATATTCCAGTATACAGACGAACGGCAGCGTTGAAATCAATTTGCAATTTGCAAGCATGAATCGCCACACTGGGAGAGAAGTACACAGGCCGGCAAACGAGTATCCCTCCCCAAACAAGCACATCATTAGCTCGAAACGCTAATAATCGTGCAAATTATCTCAACCATCGCGTCTCGAGCAAAAGATTACCCGACACGCAGCCCGCCTTATCTGCCTCCTCCCAAGCAACAGTATACGTGTATTATAGTATATAGCTAGTATATGTATAGGGAGCCGCGTTGTCTCTGTGTGTTTCTGGCACTGCGGTATACTGCTCCCACTGCGACGTCGGCCGATAGGCCAATTGGCTGAATAATTTGTCGTGTCACGGGTAATCGCAGGCCGCCTACTACCTGCCTTCCCGGTATACCTACGCGGGCCGATCGATTCGAGCGAGAGTTCCAGCAACTTGTGTATGTTGGTGTACATAGATATATGAACACGTAGAGACGGGGGTGGTGGTGGCAGAGGAAGCGGGGCTTGACGCGATGCTCGAGGGGTATGTGTATAAGAAAATGCTTCGGAGAAACTTGGAGGGTTGGCTGTGTACCCAGAAGTTCGGGGAGTATAGAGCTCCTGCTGCTACTGAAGAGGTGACTGAGCGACTATGAGTGAAACGGGATGGCGATCGGGAGAATGACAGAGGGTTTTCGAGGTGAAAAATTTGATTGCGTATCGGAGTATTAGTTTCGTTACTTTTTTTAGAAAAACAGTGCGCGAATGCGAAAACTAAGTGGAATTAACGGAGGATTTACTTTTCTCCGTAAATAAAAAAAAAGTTTCATCTTTTTGGACATTTCTTTATCGCCGCCGGACCTTCGAAACGAATGGGATTACCCGAAACGATGAATCCACCTTTGATTATAGGATTTAGATATAAATAGAGCTGTGCCCCCGAAATCTTTTTCTGCTGTAACTTTGGCACGCAACCTTTTTCAGCGCCAAGAGACCGCTCGCTCAATCGCGTTCGAAGGTTTTATTTTCCTCAATACGGGGAACTATATCACGGAAAAAGTTCGAATTAGGTAAACGTCGGATATATAATATCGAAAACTGATCGACACGTATTTTTGTTCTTTCTTCAAATAAATGGGCATCGACAAAATATTATTTTTATAGTATAAGTATTTCATCCGAAACATATTTTTATTTATTTATAAATTTAAACGGGCAAACAACCCTTTAAATTTAGTCATCACATGCATTTACATCTCTGTTTTACTCATTTATTTTAATCATTTTATTTCAAACAAGATAAAATACATTTTCAATAAATAAAATACATTGCCAATTGGTTAGTAGGACAATATAAGCTATACCGTTAAATAGAACCTTTAACAAACCAGACCAATTCATTAATCTCGAAGGGTTGAATAATCGTAAGCATATAGGCGAGTTAAAGTAAAATTGAAAAATGTAAAGACAACTAACACAAGCTAATATAAAAAAGTTCATTGTTTGGTAAAATATTACTATTTTTATTTAAAATATTGTCATGAAAATTTACGTAGTAAAGATAATGTTTAGAATACCTCCGTATGCAAACTGCTAGAGCGATTATATATCAATTACGAAAACAAAGCAGTTTTGGACTGGCCCTTTCGCGAGCCTTTTCGTCATCGCCAAAACTCTCCGTGCCTCTGGCAGGTGAAAATAGGTGGCGCATGGATACTTTTCTAATTGCCTCATAACAACACGGAGAAAAGTGGTAGGGCTCGGGGAGCGTGATGCGATCCGAGCGGACAAGACTGACTAAATAAATACAATGTAATATCAGTTTATTAATAGTACATTACGATACTAGTCGCATAAGTCGCACTTTATATAAGCACCCGAGCGTAGTAGCGAGTGCGCTTAATATACCGTGCTATAAAGAACGACTCATGACACGTCTATCGTACAATATTTTATAGCACTGACTGCATAAAAATGCCATGTCACGCCTATCCGTGGCCTAAGCAGTCCATTTTTACACCGTGAGGTTAGCGCCCGAGCGTAGCGAGGGTGATAAGCACGCTGCAATAAAGGACTACTTATGCCACGGATAGGCGTGTTATGCCACTCAGTGCTATGAATTCAAAATACGCCAAAACAGTACAATATACAAGCCAATCTCAGCACAAACAGCATTAAAATTATAAATTAACCGGTGGAAAATAAAGAAATAAAAATAAATGAAAAATTTTAATTTCGATTTCCTATATGGCGGACTTTGCAATACATTTCAAATTCAAAATTCAAACATATACAATATGCATCAGCTGATTTCAGCACAAACAGCTGGATCGAGGGTAGATTTGTTTGTACGATAAACATAAAATATACTATGTTTTAGTATGCGCATTATAATAAATTATGAATTTATCGAGGGCCAACGAATAAGCGCCAATATCCTGAATTTTCCGCATGCTTGATTACTTGCAGTCTAGCGGAAAATCAGCTCATAAATCGTTAAAAATCAATCATTCGAACTTTGAACGTCCAATCCAGCAGCAATAAACTCAAAATACTTATAGTATAGGAAAAGCAGCGCGCGATACGTCAACGCCGCCTAAATCACTCGGCGAAACTTCTTAAGCCGGCACTCGGTAGCAAAGCTCCGAGCCTCGGCCGGTCAGAAAAACCTCGAAAGTCCCAAGATTCGCCAAGAGAGTCTCTCGAATTTCTCTCTCGTGCGGATATAACCTTGCAGCTGACACTTTCTCGCGAAGCCGCAGTACCGCAGCGCCAATCTTCGCCTTTTACGGCGGCGCTTTGCCGCCCTTTGATCCCTCGTTAACCTCGCGACGACTACCGCTGGATTAAGGAAGAAGGGGAGCGAGAGAGGAGGAAAATGATAACGACGCAACTAAGTATATACTTGCATGGGTGCATAGTCGTGCGTTTTTTTTTTTTTTTTTTTTTTTTTTTTTNTTTTATCGTCGGGTTACGCGGGTATATAATTAGCGTCTATTATACTTTTTTCGTGGAAACGGGAGGAATCAGGCCGAGGGATGCGATCGACCGTATGGTTCTGGGAGAAACAGAGCGGAATCGAGTCGTCAATTAAAATTCAATGAACATCGAGGCGAGGAGCGATCGACCTGAATTTTTCTAGTTCAGAGAAAGAGAGAACGAGCTGTGTTGCTGCGAGCGATGCTTCTTGCAAACGCACACGTATTGTTCGTCGTCGCGAGAAGGCAATTAAAGAACACATCCGCAGGATACTTTGTACACTTCAGCCTCTTTCTCTTCTCTCCCGTCGAGTAGTAGCGCATGTTCGTTAAAACTTCTTAACGCTGATCCCCCGGAGCGTTGATCCGAACTTGATGCACTTTCGAGGGCTTTTTACTTGAGGAAACTCGCAATTGTTTAGACTTCTCTCGTCTGACCATAGCTCGCCTTCTTCTACTTGCCGCAAGTCGCCCTTTTTGCTCTCTTTCTCCCCCCCCCCCCCTCTCTCTTTCTCCCTTTCTCGTGGGAATTGGGGATTTGTGGTTTGCCCGCGAGCCCGGAGGAGTGTCAGACGCAAAAAACAAATGAACGGCCGAGCTGCAACAGCAGCAGCGCTGAGTGCGACTCGCCCCGGCTTTTCTTTCTCTCGCTCTGCGGACTTTTTCTGCGTGGTAGCTCGATCTTTTGCCCGAAATACAGTCGATTTCGAGGTAGTAGTCGTTGATTTTCGAGATTTTAGATTCTCTACTGTGTACTCTGCGCTACCAATTCAAGCCATTGTCCGCGGGATTATCGATTTATCTTTTTATACTTTCTTGGTGTTACGTAGACTAATTTTATCGGTTGCATGGCTTATTGAAGGCATTCATGCAAACCGCGGTTAAAGCTCTGAATTAGTCTGGTTGGCGCACCTTTTTCCCAGCTTTTTCTCTCCCGAGACATCGTTATTTAATTTCCGCGGACTACGGAGTTGCAAAAGCTAATAAACTAATTTTGTTCCCGCGCGTTACTTAATAAAGATGCTAACCTTGTTTTTACACTAGGCCTGTAACTTTCAATGCAGTGGAGCTTACCGAAGACTTTACTGCATCGTTTTTTCATAACTTTGCAAATTTAATAGCCATTAGACAATACCATGTTTGTAATATCAATGCGTCGTAGTCGACCTCGACGATTGAATCTTCTATAATATACACGGACTGCAGAAGATTCAATCAGTGCAACAAAACATCGCTCGAAGTCAATCTATTTTCCCTGCAAGAACAATAAAGCTATCGCAGTCGTTTGCTGGTTAAAAAAACATGGACTGAATGTTTGACGCATTTGGCACTGCAGACTACATCCAGTCGACTCCTAGTCGATATAGTGACATCGGTTTTTATAGAACTCTAAATAATGCGTCCCCCAAAGTTGCTCTCGAACCGCAACAATCAGTGTGAAAGATTCAGTGAATTTGAAGCGAAGCTCAAGCTTTGTTATCGTTTTGTTTGGACGCAGATCGCGGGAAATTTGAAAATTAAAAATGTGCGAAATAATTGAGTTTTATTTTGAAGTTGACGTATACTGTCCGATGTTGTTCTAATATTTAGCTAAAGCTGTATCGAATTTCAGAGCTGTAATCTAGTTATATTCAGGAGAATTAGGGTTGACAGTTATCGTATTCGTAGCAACATTATGTTCGATATATTGGAGAAGTTTGAAACATTATATTGTTACTGGAAAATTGATATTTTCACACATCACTATATTATTTGTGTTTTATTTTTAAACAAGTAGGTATAATGAATGGATTATCATCCTTATATTTATTAAAGCGATTTCAAAGTATATAAAGAAATATGAGAGTCTTAAACATTCGATACTCTGTATAATTTATACTACTAGAGCACACGGTATGCCCATTAAACTCGGAAGTGCCAATTAATCGATAAACCCATTCATCAAAAAATCAAGACATTTATTGCCAATCCCGAGTTCAAACGGGCATCAGCAGCAGAGAAAGGTAGTCAGAAATAATAACCCGACAATAAAGCTACGGATGTAAATGCGCGAGGCTACGATAACAGTCAGCCAAAACACAAAGAGCGAATGAGCGCGAGCTAAAAGCCAAGAAAGAAAAGTAAAGCGGTAAACTTGTAAAAAAAAAAAAAAAAAACCAAGCAAGAGCAAAGCAGTAGTAGCAGCAGCAGAAGAGACGGCGACGACGGCGGCGGCAGCAGCAGCGAAGAAGAAGAAGAAGATGAACGAAGGCCCCGTTCTCGGCTATTTCCCCGCGGGCAAAAGGATAAAAGAAGGCGCGCGCAGACACAGAGGGGAGAAATAAGACAGAAAAAAAGCAGCAGAAGCAGCAGCAGCAGCAGCCGCCGCCGCTGCCGAGCGAATAAAGAGGAGAGAAAAAGCGAGTAGCAGCTAGCGTACACCTTGAAATAAGAAGATCCGCCGCTCGCGCCCAGTATAGGCGAAGACTGAAATTCTTGGATAAAGAGAAGACGGTCCGAGCTAAACGCTCTCGGTATAATGAATTAAACATGCGGCTACCGCTGCTTTCTCTCTGCGCGCATCCGTGCGATACAACCCCCCGGGAGTCGAGTGCGAGAAGGGCCAGATAGGCGCGAAATTGCCTTTCGTTTGGTTTGGCTGTATCGAGTCGGCCGGGTGCCGGTTTCCTTCTGAATTCGCATTGGTCGGCGCTCGCGGAAGAATGAAAAATTCACGTTTCCCGAGGTCAGTTTGTTCTTGCGGAGATGGGGCTCTCGAAATTCTAAGCGACCGCTTGGAAGAAAACGGGAAGAACTGCTTCTTGCTGTTCTGCTTGGTTATACCCGAAAACTCGTAATTTCACCGACTTGAAGAACAGCCGATTTTTGTGTAACCCCGAAAATTGACCCATGTACCTCGCGCATTAGTTACCAACTCATTTGTTTAATTAAATTCACGTATATGTAGTTTCATTCGCGTTATTTAATATAAAAAGCTACACTTATTATTTTTACACTCTCTGCATCTAGCTATATAATGCTTAATGTAATAAAGCTGACTGGTATATTAGCTTCGTTATACATACATTTTGTATCGCTTTGAAAATTTAAATTACACATTGCCTGCATGTAGATTATTTAATTTAATTAATGATGAAACGTTACAGTCTGCTTCAATAATTCAATCTCTTATACACGAGAGATTTCAAGAAAACCTATTGCGAATAATTAATGAGCCGCACTTTTAGAAGCTGACATATACATTTTAATTTTCTTACCATTTTTCATTTTGTTTTCAAAATTTTTTATCATCATTAAAAAATGTTATACGAATTTAATTTCAGTTTCAGAAACAACAATCCAAAAATTAATAAACAAATTTATTTACAATAGCTAGCCTGATTGATCAATAAATGTAATAAAATTCTTTATTTATACATGTCATTGCAACGCAGACTCTCGGCAGGAATAAGCAATAATACATACTTTTATATTCCCGATAACATTTTCGATACACTAGTAAAGATTGTTAACAATAACATTTCTCGTTAACCAAATCGATTGTTCTCAATAATGAACGATTCGATCGCTATTCTTTCATTCGAATTGCATTCGCTCTATTCAGATATTCCAAAAAAAAAAAAAAAAAACAACATCAACAACAATAACGAAACGGCAGAGAGGCAATTCACGAAGCACACAGCCGTTAATCATTCGCAAGAGCTCGCAGCAACGCAATTAACAGCATCCGCCGAGCGATAACTATGTGACTTCGACTTCATCCCCTCGCGAATAAACCATCAGTAGCCGTGTCGCGCAGTGCACGTATACGGTGATCAGAAATCTCCAATCTGCCTGAGCAAAGTGCGAAAGCTCGCAAATTACCTCTCAACTTGAGACCATCCCCAGCATGTACTTACACAACCAGCTCCCCACTGTATAGCGCGCTACATCCGACTTCAGCGCGCCGGTATAAATCATGCAATCGCTAGTACACTGTGTGTCGACATGCCAAATCCGAGCCGAGCGAAATCGCAAATTACGATCGAGAAACTTGCCACGGATCGTCCCTCTCTCTCTCTCTCTCTCTCTCTCTCTCTCTCTCTCTCTCTCTCTCTCTCTCTCTCTCTCTCTNTCTCTCTCTCTCTCTCTCTCTCTCTCTCTCTCTCTCTACAGCTCCGAGTTATTCATATAACGGCTCTCTCGGAATATCCCTACGTCTTCATTAATGGTAATGATCCGCGGAGTCTGATTTGTATGCGGCTCGTGCGGGACCGAGAGAAGGAGGTCTATATGTACCCCTCGTTTTTTTCTTCTCCTCGCGATGGAATTTGTTCTCGTTACGGATGGGCTATAATGGAGCCCACCTGCGCATAAAGCTTCGATGGAAAATTTCAGATTTAACGCTCGTGCCTGTGATATACGGGGAATTAACTTTGTGCGTGTGTATGTGCGAGTGCGACGACGGGGTAATTAAAACCGACGGATTTTTATGAAAATTTAAGGAAATTCTAGCGAGCGAGAGAACTATATGCACCGAGAGAAAATTAAAGAGCGCGTCAGAGGATTCTTCGTGGCGAGTCTTTGATAATTTTTTCCCGCTCCGAATAATTTCGCGTGAAAAAGTTCGAGCGGATTTTTATTCTTTTTTTTTTCTCATCATCATACGCCCGGCGTAGTCCTTTTGAGGAAATGCGCGTACGTTAGATTAATTATTTTCCTCTGCTTCAGCGAGATTTCGTATTTAATATAGTATCTCCGTACAACAGAGGAAACGAGACAAAAGGAACAGTCCAGCACTACTCACAGAGAACAATGCATCTACGTCGATCGCGCGCCTTTCTATCAAAGGATACAAGATGCACAAAGAGCTACGCAGCGTAGAGTTATGCCGAGCGCGTTCTTAGGACCTTTGTACAGCGATTTTCCACGTTTTAATTTAATATTTGACTGGTCAGAAGCTAGTCGCTGGCCTTTTCCGAGTTAGCCTCCGGGTAAACGAAGAATGCTTTGTTGAACACACGCGCATCCCTGCACACACTGCACTGAACTGAATTTAATAACAAAATAACGATAATACTACAACAGTCGCGCGAGTTTGAATTTGCCCTTTGAGCTTTGTTGTGCAAGACTGCTAATTTTGTTAGAAACGCCAACTCGTGTGTTATGGTCCAACTTGAAAAAAAAAAAAAAAAAAAAAAAAAAGTNCATTTATACAAAGTGCGTAAAGCAGAGGCATCTCATCTGACACTAACGAGCTTAATTTCGTTTAATCCCCAATAGCTATGCAAGAGACACACGCGTGCTTTTGTCGCTCGCTCGGCCCGCGAAATTTTAATTCGCAAATTTACACCGTGCAAACATCGCGCGGCGGTGCAAATCCGGAACACGCCGAAGCGCCAGCTTTTTCCCCCTTCTTTTTTCTCTTTCCCTCTCGGCGTTCTGCATTTCTTTGAAACAAGCAATTAAAAATGCACGCTGCTCTGGTTTCAGAATACACCACGAGCACGAGAAGAAAATCTTGATGAGAATGCGCGCGTGAGAGTCTCGCGTGCGCAGCAGCTGCGCCTGTATACACACACTGCAAGCTCGAGAGCTTATTTGCTCACGGCGCGACCAACGACAATACTTCAGCCATAGCCGCTTTAATTATGTTCCAATTGTTCGGTATTTAGGTACTCTATACATCGTCGACAGAGTAGTACTACGTGAGAATATAATTTCATTGTTGGGCCTCGATTGTCAGACGCCGAGTTTTCGAGTACGCTTGTTTGGCTTTGTTCGTACCTTCCGATATGAGAGTTCGTTGAGCTTTATTAACCGAGATTTCGCTAGCTCGTCAATTTTGAATTTGACTGACGTGTGTGAAACCGGCGTTCGAAAATTGTAAGCCTTTTCTTCACCGAAAAGAGTCGGTTATCTCGTGCGTCACCCAAGCCGTCATCCTCCGCCTTATCTAGTCCTTTTAATTAGAAGCATCGGAGCTTGCAGCGCCTGGCTTTTTATGGACCGTCTAACGGACCGCCACGACGGGTTGCCTTCACATAAGGCGCCTTATCTCGTGGGAAAAATACCAGATTTTTCCTATTGAATTATAACACGACGAAGCCTACGTAGGCGAGAGCGAAAGAGAGCCGAGGTGTTTATTTGTTGACTGCCGCGCCCGCGCAAAAATTCCTCTAAAGCACGCGTGTTTTCGGATGTACGAGCAGCTATAGGGCGAGCGCTCTTGCGAGGGAATAGGTATTTTTAGGTAAAGTGACTCAAAAGATACGCGCGGCGGCGAGCTTTTTTTTGCGCAAAAGAGAGCTTTCAGCGGATGGGCGGGCTTGCGCGAGGATTTTGTTTCTTCCGCGAGCTTTCCTCCTCGCGAGCGAGATTGTATTATTCTAAATCATCGTTGCGCTGCAGTGTGGTTTGGAAAAATTTGAGAGATATTTTTAACGATTGAAAAGTTTCGTTCGTAATTGAATTGATTGAACGAAGCGTCGCGTTCTTCCGGATGCGTTTATTTCAGGAAGATGGCAACAATCGAACTGTTCTTACAAATATAAAACTACAGCTCATCCCTCTCGGAAGCAAACGAAACTATCCTATTATAGCTCGCGCGAGGCGCTATTCAAAACGCGCTATTGATTAACCTCGCGCATACAAAGAGTATATAGTATCTCTTTTCCCTCCAACACTAGCAGTAGTGTTTCCGTTTTTATAATCACCGAAAAACCTCATATTCCCTCTCTCTCCACTTGTCATCTATAACTTGGACGCGCACACGCACGCGCGGGCAATGCAAAGTGTGTAGCGTAGATTTGAAAATAACCAGCGAGTGTGTAGGACCGGGGAACGAAGCGAGAGAGAATGACTGAGCGCCGGTCTATTAATAAGCCCAAGACTCGGGTGTATCTTTGTCGCTCGGCAGAGTTCAGCATCTCGGCGGCGCTGCTGCTTCGGGGAAGGCTTTCCTCGGATGAAAATCCGAGGCGTTAGTTTATTTGCAATCGCCGCCCGTCAACATGTGACCGAGCCGCGGACGATCGTATCGTCGTCTCTCTCCGCGTCTCTCTCTCCTCGCAGTCGCCGTCCCCCCGGTATTAGAGTCACCTCGCCTACCTTATATCTAGTCCAAGTGTACCAGTAGCAGTATATTGCACCTCTCCTCGTCGATCGCCGAAGATATGCAGCGTTCTGGAATAGGCAGTAGCTGAAGACACGCGCATTATACACACACACACACACACACACGCGGAGGGAGCACACGGAGCGCCAGCCGAGGTCTAAATAAAGAAAAGCGCCCGACGACTCGCGAATGAGAAGTGCATCTTGCGGCGGCCGGATATGTGTGTGAGCGAGCGGCCGACGACGAGTTAGCGCGAAATGGTCGAGCACATGAGCGCTCTGCAGACACAACAGCAGTCCTTCGATGGCGGCCGTCCGCAGCGCACCAGCTGGCACCGTCACCATCACCCGGACTCATCCGCGGCTGCTGGCTCGCCGCATCACCAGCACAGGTTCTCGCTCTTCCGGTGGTTCGTCAAGCGGCGCGACTCGACCTCCTCGGCCGATCACCACCAGCACAGGAGACGATCCCACCGACACCAGCTCTTCCGAAGACACAAGCGACGCGGCTCCAGCTCGAGTTCTGGCAGCAGCTCCTCGAGCGTTGACACCTTCTACAGCACAGCGACCGTTCGCAGCTTCGCCTTCCACAGCGGGGCCAAAAGGGACGCCGCTGACGCCCTGCTACGGCTTCGGGATTCCCGGTCCAACGGCCCAGCGGTAGGACCCTTTGCTCCGGGTGCGGTCAAGCTCGTAGAGAAGCGCAGAGGAGATGGCCTGCTGAAGAGGAGGGTTCAGGCGGCCACGTGCACGCTGCCCACGGCGTTCTCTCAGCGGCAGGACATCGAGACCAGGTACTCCCTCCATCCGGTGGTCAACAGTGCCTTCATCTCCTACGACAGCATACCCGCCGTTGGCCGCGGCCCCCGAGCCTTCGCCGAGGCCAGAAGAACCGCCGTCAACAACAACAACCACAAGCTCAACGGGGATACGCTGACCTCGGACTCCTCGCTGACGTCGAGTGCGCGAAGAGTGCACGTGAAGGGCAAACGAAGAGCCCCCGACCCGCCGACCGTCGCCAACGTCGATGTGGTGCGCGTCAACCCCGCCGGTGGCAGACGCAAGCGCAGACCGGCACCCAAACCTCCCGGACACACCAACGCAACCACATCGCCTCAGTCCAGCAACCAGAACACGCTGTCGTCAGAGGCGTCCGCGGCTGGTATGGACACGCTGCTGACCCTCAAAGTCACAGACTGCCCGATCATCAGCAACGACACGCTGGTGCTGCGTCGTGGTGTCCTACTCTCGAAGAAGGACGTCTGCGGAAGCCCCAAGTCCGAGCCCAGGACGCCCTCGACTTCCGTTTACGGTGACTCGGACAGCGGAACCGCAGCGAGCACCACCGCCAGTACTCAAACCAAGGACGGGGACAGTGGGACGAACAGAGTGAAGCTGGGCTCCATGATGCCGAGACCCTGGTACAAGCGCAACGTCTTCCATGAGTCCAGTGGTGGTTCTAGGGACTCTACCACTACCAGGCGAGGAGGTGGAGACTTCCTGAGGAGGCTGCCATCGCCCGTGCCTCCCGCGGACGCCAAGGAGGAAAATGCGTCACCGGCGTCAACGTCCTCGAGCTTGTCCTCGTCATTTCCCTTCGAAGGTTCGCTGTCGCGACTGAGTTTCTTCCAGCGTTCGACGGACGACAAAAACAAGAAGGAGAACAAGCGCAAGTCGGGCGTGTCGATTCTGACGAACATCAGCGAGCTGGACAAGGAGGCGGCGGCCATCGTCCAGGAGGAGCAGGCGCGCAACCGTGCATCCATGATCCTCCAAGCCGCGAGACTGGACGAAGACTTCGAGCGCCGCATGGGCGTCAGCGAAGACATGGTCCAGGAAATCGTCAACTCCTCGATGGAGAGCTCGCCGAGGAGGAGCACCAGAGCGCTGATATCCAAGTTCAACGCGATCGGAGGCTCGAGTTTCTTCGGTCGGAATAGCAGCGCCTCGCCCAAGGCCAAGGCTAAGAGGTTCAGCCAAGAGTGCGGAAACGTCCGAAGGGAGCACGAAGACAGAGATAGGGACTTGTCCAGGTACTTCCTGCCGCTGCAGACGCCGGCGGCACCGAAAAGAGAGTCGACCGCGATGTTCACCGAGGTGGTACACTCGCCAAAAGCTCCTGTGATCGCGGAGGTAAAGCCACTGCCGACGACAACGATGACGACGACGACGACGACGACGACGACGCCAACTGTGAGTCAGAATTCAAAATTGGACAAGAGCAACGCCGAATTTGCCAAGACTCTGGCGGCAGAGCTGGACGACGTGGCCACGGGGATCGCGAAGCTGAGGCGCGAACTCGACGACAGACCTCGACTGACGGACGAGGACAAGCTGAAGAAGGAGAAAAGCTCTTCGCCGGTGGTTCCAAACAAACCCAATCAGAGAGACAAGGAACTAGCCAAGTTCAACCGGGAGTTCACCAAGATCTTCGACGAGATCGATCGACAGCTCAGGAGCAGAGACTCGAGACTGGCCAACACCAGGAGCAGCTCGAGCAACCCCACCGAACCCTCGATCTCGAACCAAGTGGCCAAAGTGCTGGACATTCTCGTGAACGCGGAGAAAGACGCCGAGGCAGCGAAGAGCATGTCCCCACCGCCAAGTAAATCGACCAACACGTCGGTGGACTCGACGGAAAGCGCGGCCAGCAACAGTAAGGAGATTGGTAGAACGAAGAGAATCAGCGGCGTGGACGACAAAACGACGATGGAGCTGAAAGAAATGCTGAAGGAGATGAAGCACAGCCTGCCTAAACGACCCAAGCCCAAAAAAAGTCCCGAGAGAGACGATCCAGCTGACACCGTTCAAACGAACAAATCGTCTACCTCCGGGATCGGAGCGAAGCCGATCTCGACAAAGGTGTCCTCGGGAGTACAGACCAGCGGCAACGTGCGGAGGATCGTCACGGAGATAGCGGCTACCAATCCTGCACCGGTCAGACCAAGGGGCAGCGAGAAGAAGACAACTCCTGGCAACGCGTACCAGCTGATCAAGGACACCGAGTCCGCGGAGATCAAACGAGCACATTTGCGTCCGGAGAACACGTACGCAAATGTGCACGGCACCAAGAAGGTTGAACCACCGGCAAAGATCGATCCGAAGGGTGCGGAGGGAGGAGCCGCTAAGGATGTTGGTAGGCCGAGGTTGGAGAGGACGAGCAGCTCGGAAACCGAGAGGAGCGACGAAGGTAGTAATATTCCTTAATCCGATTAGCATGAAAAATATTTTTAACCGGAGCAGTTGAAACAGATGCTCTTGTTTTCTTCCAAAAACCAACAGGTGAAAAACTCGAGGAGATAAAGAAGCAATGCATGAACACCCTGGCGGTGAATCGATTACTGAGGAAACTGGAGGCGGCTATCGCATCGGGCCATCACCAACAGGCGGCTGGTCTGGCTAAAGAATTGGCCCAGCTAAAGATACACTGCTCGGTCGTGAGACAGCGATCTTGTACCGCTAAGCAAAAGCTCAATCTCAGCATGTACATAGAGGATAAACAAGCGCATCAGGGGCCCATACCACTACAGGTGAGGATCGCGTTACTCTACAGTCTAGCTATTAAGATAAGTCGAGATGATTCTCAGTACATTCATCTTGAAATTGTCCGTGCCTGTGTGTACTCTAGCTTCCGGCGAACATGACGGTGGCGCAGCTGAAGGCCAAAATTCAAATCGAGTTCGAGATACCGGCGAACGTGCAGCGCTGGATTATCGGCAAAAATTTAGCTGACAATGACGAATCGAGTCTCGAGGAGTTGCAGGCCGTTGAGGGATCACCTGTATTCTTGTATCTCGTCGCGCCACCAGGTATGTTACGTACGTATATACGTATATATAGAAAACTCGCTATACACTTGTGCCAGCTTGTGTGTATGCGTATATATACGGGGTAATTTGTGAAATAAAAAGCGACGACACGTGACGCTTGCGCGAGACGAGTAAAATTACGAGGAGAGAAAAAAAAACGGCGTCGCTCTGCATGAATTACTTTTAGATTTGCAGGATAAAGAGGCGATTAAAACGGAGAAGCAGGAGAAAGAAGAGCAAAAGAAGGAGGTGGAAGAGGCGGAGGTTGTAATGAATGAAAAGAATGACGAGCAGGAGCTGATTCACGAGATAAAAGCGGAAATTGAGCCTGGGCCAGAGCCCCAAGCTCAGCCCGAACCCGAAGCTGCGGCTGCCGTGGAGGAAGCAAAAGCTGAGGAGAAAGTTGAAGAAGTAAGATTTAATTAGTTATACGAAATGATTGAAGATGGTTCGTATCGTGAAGTACAAAGATATATTGGGTAGAGCAAAGCCTAGTTGTAATATTTCTACGTTCAAATTACAAAATTTTAGTTCTATAACGATTGAGTAAAAAAGTTAAACTTAGATATTCTTTGGAGAACGTACGATAAGTAAAAAATATAACGATGCTATACAATCAGCGCCAATATATCTTTGTGGGACGAACGGATTCACTTTGCAAACAAAAATTAATCAATATCAGCTTTGCGATACTAATAAACGCGCGCGAAACTGGCCTCTGGCCAATAATTGTTTTCTCGGCGTGAACTCGGATAATAATAGACGAAAGCAAATATTATGAATTTTTCCAGGTGAAGGAGGAGATCGAACTCACGAAAGAAGAGAAGCTGAAGCGCTACGAAGAGCTGATGTCCCTCGAGAATTGTGACGTTATCTCAAACACTGAGCCTATCGAGTGCCCTGTTTGCTTTATGATTACCGTTCCCAACGAAGGTGTCATACTGAGGGACTGTCTACACTCATTCTGCAGGTAAATACTTGCTCACTCTGTAAATGAATTACAAGGTGCAGTGTGTTCGATTTGAGTGAAAAATTCTGGAAAAAGTTTCGGAATCAATTTCTGGTAATGCATGACGAATGAAAAAAATCTGATCGGAGATGCATCTATTACATTTAGTTGTTGTAGGCGTAACTTTTAATTGACGAGACGAACATTTGAATCCGAAATTTGTACTGTGTACTCTAGTTCATTTTCTAAAACTCCTCATGAAAAAAAAGTTATTTAAATTCAACATGAATTTGTTCTTAAAACAGCCCTTGCTATAATATAGACAAATTGACTTCGAAAGGTAGCTTGAAATAAACAATTTACTTATTTCTCATATAACTTTGGCTGTATTTAGATTGCCGGTCTCAAAATATACACAGTTTACCTTCTCTTTACTCCTAACTTCTAGAAAATTGGCTACTTCTTTGACTTTCAAAAGAATTACAAGCTATATATAGTTTTTGTTTTTACTTTACGTGGAAATTAGCTAGTTAGCACATCACTCGGATTTTAGAAAAAAATGTTTAGAGGGCGCTTTCCCAACCTGTGAGTTTAGGATCTTCAATTGTTTTGACAGGCCGCAGTAAAGCGCACTGATGAGTTTTTTCCGCGAGATTTCCTCCAGGATCCAAGCAAAGGCAGGGATAAGAACAATTATAATGTGGAATTTTTTGAGGGTCACAAAAATAGCTGATTTTCTGGAAGTTGGAAGCAATATAATAGCCAGTAAATTTAATGTTGTTATGTTAAAGTATACTTCATTATGGTGGCCCCTTAAAAAAACATTTACTAATAGACTTATTACACAGGCATTAAGATACACGTACAGTACATGCTTTCAAGTCTAGGGGGTGTTGATGAAATAAAAAAACAAAATAAGACAACTTTGTTAGCTTGGTTGTAAAATAAGCGAGTATCTTGTTTCTCTAGTTTTTTAATATCCTTAAATTGTTGCATGGTTGCAATAATTTTTTTTATCGTTTTCAGTTTACACTCTGGAAGTTTTTATCTTTATCCAAAAGAATTATAATATTTCGGAAATATCTATATATTTAGGGAATTGAACTAATATTGAGTAACGAGAATAACTTAATTTACTAATAAATACGTTTTAGAAATTTATTTATGATTATAAATCGTATACTCTGGATATCATAAGAATCATATTTTTCATACAACTATCTTATAATTTTCTATGAAAAGTCTGTATTGACATAATACATACTTGGTTAAAATAATAAGGCACTATTATACCTGACTGCACGCAATGCTTATTATTTTTATGTGATTTAATATCTATGTACTACTTTGCACCTATTATATTTTAATCAATTTTGATTGATATTTATATTTATCTCAAAGATCGAAATATGATATTTAAATAGAGTGCAGTTCAGTGAATTAAGAATATTGATATGTATAAGCAGATACATTAATTGCAAGGGCACTAAAATCTTCATAAATTGGTATATATATTTGAATATTTTAACTCTACTTCAGGAACAACTTAAATAAATAGATTTCTTATATTTTTCAATCACCGTCATCAGAGTTAAACTTTACTCAGTACCATGACATATTTAATTAAAAATGTACCAACATAAAGACAAAATTAAATTTGATTCCAGATTATGCGTTGCCAATACCGTGCGATACTGTGAAGAGGCCGAGGTAAAGTGTCCCTACCGGGACGCGGATTACACCTGCGAGTCGACTCTTCAAGAGCGCGAGATCAAGGCCGTAAGTCTGATTCTACATATACAAGCGGATAAGTGTTCATTAATTCTTTGCGCGTGCTATCTCTTATCATTTAATCTACTATTGCAGCTCGTCGCGCCCGAAGTCTACCAGCAGCACCTCGCCAAATCCATAGCTCAAGCGGAGAACAACGCTGGCAAAAACGCCTTCCACTGCAAAACACCCGACTGCCCAGGATGGTGCATTTACGACGACAACGTCAACAATTTCCTCTGCCCGGTCTGCAAGGTCAACAACTGTCTTACCTGCCAGGTGAACTATAACTACTTATTATTGCTCAGTTTGTTGATTTAATTTGAAAAGCATTGTGTTTTAAACAAAAAATGTAACATTGCGATGCCAAGATACATCAATCGTATCGCAATTGTACATTTCTTATAATATGATATGACATTATAAATTTAATCTTCGAATACTTTTAAACAAAATAAAATTATAAGGCAAAAACGACCATTAATCTATATTTTATTCAACATGCTACAGGCCGTCCACATGGGAAAGAACTGCCGTCAGTACCAAGAGGAGCTGAAATACTCAAAAGAAACCGACCACGAGTCCAAGCGAACAGCGGCGATGCTCGAAGAGATGGTCGAGCGAGGCGAAGCCCTACCCTGCCCCACTTGTGCAGTGGTTTTAATGAAAAAATGGGGCTGCGACTGGCTTCGCTGCTCTATGTGCAAAACTGAAATATGCTGGGTGACTCGTGGTCCGCGTTGGGGCCCCGGAGTGAGTATTGCTACGACTTGAAGCTTAATTCAAACGAAAAATATAAAACAAAAGATTATTTTTCTTTATCTGGGTTTCAGGGCAAAGGCGATACTTCAGGCGGCTGCCGATGTGGCGAGAACGGCGTGAAGTGTCACCCGAAATGCAATTATTGTCACTGAAAACGAGAGAGCTTATTACTTGTTTCCATCGGATAAAGCGGCCTTTATCCGATCGAGAGAAAATAGCCAAGATGTACAGATTATATCCATAGATATTTTCAATTAATCAAGAATCTCGAGTCAAACGCTAGTTGCGCGAGAGGAGAAAATGTGAAAGAATAACAGAGTGATAAAATATAATTAATTAAGGGCCTAATTTCAATTTTAATTAATACTCTTATTTATATTCTTATACAAAGGAATCTAGTCGCAGTTTACGTAAAGCTTTATGTAAACCTATAACGCGTAATAAATTATCGATATGCTTTGAAAAAACGTAAAGGCACCGTTAATTACTCATTCACATCACAGGGCTTATCTTCTTCTTCTTTTGTACATATTTGTTTTAACCGGGTAACCAAGGTAGATTGATGATGCGTCAACTGTTGATTTAGATTTCCTCCAGCTGCAGTACGTAAGACTTGGACAAGACCAGCTTGTGCAGTCACGAGATCCAATGAACCATATTTGATGAAGTCATTGAGGCGCAAAAACTTGCCGTCAAGAATTCCAGCTGGAAGACAATATATTTAAATTAATAAACATGTAAAACCAATTCGATTATGAGAAACTAAATTCATCATTTACCTATTAAAATAAGTTGAGGTGTTTTTTTCGTAATTTTGATCAATTTGGAGACATTTGTTTCTGGACTGAAGACGAAGTAGGAGACAGGCATTTCCGGCAAGATCAAGTTCAAAACTGCCTCGTAGTTGCTGTCTTTCAAGGCTAAATTCAATATACTTGGTTGGTATCCTTTGAAGTACATGTTCGCCCTCTTGAGCGGCACGGCATATTCAAACTGTTGCTCTGCTTTGATAGAATTTGCGTGCAAAATGGCGATCATTCTCGAAGTCTTAAACCAATTCAGGCATTCTCTTGCTATTATTACATCATATGGGTAAACAGGTTTTTCTTTCTGCGTCGGCTTAGAGATCAGACTACAGCGTTCCTTCAATGGTTTTGTAGTATCTGGATTTGATATAAAAGGTGTGACCAACTTCAAAACTTTTCCCTTTTCATGATGAGGGGGTCTTGGTCGCTGGATGTTGATCTTTCCTCTAAATCGCTTCTGTTGTGTGAAAACTGATGTTCGGAGCGGTTGAAATGCTGTAAAACATTGAGAATCGGTTAATAAAAACACTAATTAACGCATAATTATTTAACCTAAACTGAAATATTTCATTTTCGATCTTTCGGTAAAACATTAACCAGCATATACTGACCAGAATATTTTCAATTTGAGTATAAACTAAGTTTGTAAGCGAATGCTCTTTTTGTGTGTATATATATATATATATATATATATATATATATATATATTCTTTGAATAATTATAAAAATCATGCTAAAATTGAATTTCTTGACTAAATTTTATTGTGCTGATTTTATTATACTACTATAATCAATTCATTAAAAACATTAATGCAAAAATATATGATATGATATAGTTATGGTTTAGGATTTATTAAAAGACAAAATAATTAGAAATTTGTACAAAGTTCCGTTTTATTTACTTTTTATTTTGTCTTACAATAAGAGCCAACCTATATTATAATATAGGATACTCTGGATGACCATATCGAGAAACTTTTAAAAACTAATAACAAAATGTTTTTTTTTTTTCGTTTTTTTGTAGAATTTTTCAGTCACTTGTGATCTTAAAATCTATTTATTAAAATTATTCAAAGAATAAACCAATTCAAAAAGAGTTGTTTTATCTTCTAATTTGCACAATCACAAGCCTCCAGTTATAATTTAATAATACATCTTTAAATAGCCGATGTTTAAAATTTTTTCAACTATTAAGTACTTGATAATTCAATAAATTATTTTCACCGTCTTTAGGCTAGAAAAGTATAATGTTTTTTCAATTGTTTAAGCGATAAATGATACAAAGTTATCAGCTGCTATTTCTGGTCTGGTAAATGAAATAATTCAGTCATATTAACAATAGTCGCAGCAAAGTCTCACCTAAAATAATTAAAAATTTCTTCCAATATAAGACCCTTATTACGCATTGATTATCTACTTATGAAATTTACATTTGGTTTTGAATTTACAATTTTATATGGGAGATGAAAGTCGCAATATACAATTTGCATTTTTCCTAATTGTCGAATTCGCGTGACGTTTAAGGCTTCGTGCTAGACATTATCCACAAAATAAGATACATGATTCGTTCGCTCTGCCGTATGTATAATAAACGTCAAAGTGAAGTACAAAATTATATTTACAATAACTCATTAATTCTATCGATTTCGTTTCCTTCCTGCAGACATAAGGCACTTTGGAATAGTTTCTAGAAAAACTTACGAAGTGATAGTGCACTGATCGTCTCTGACAGTAAAAAATGTATATATAATAAAAGTATAGATAAACGCATACACGACGTTCGATGCACTATCTAACATGATTTAAAATTTTTTTCTTAGATTCCTTCGAAAATTTCTTCTTTTTTTCTTTTTTTAATTATGCTATGTAGTTAATCGTCCCACTGCAATAATTACTGGACTCATGGCGATTTTCAATGTTATCGCCAAAATTAAGCGACTTCCGATTTTTTCCGAGACGCAGCATGGATCTGATTCCCTTCCTTCTAGACCTCTTGTACCGGTCGTCTAGAGCAGAATTCAATGACGCCTGTTTGATGTCTCCTCGAGTGTTTGTAAAGCCCTGATCTTCTTTATTATTGCTACTGTTAGATACCTCAGCAGTGTGAACATCGTCAACTAGCCAATGCTTTCTTGGTAATGTGAGCTTATTGTTACATCCTGGAATGGTATATAAATACTCGGGCTGGGAATGCTTCGAACTTTCTCCAATTGATGATTTGCTACTGTTCGTTGTTCCAAAACTCTCAGCTTTGTAGTCCTTACTATGATTCTTCTGCTCGTCAGATTTATTATTGTTATCTCTGCCTTCGCGAATTTTTTTGTTTCTTTTGTAGGTGTCTGTATTTTTGGCATCAAGGGCAGCATGTCTTTTTTCTGACATGCTTTGTCTTCCTAAAGCATCTCTAGAAAATTTGTTTGTTGGTGAAGTAAACTCTTCAAGAGATAGTTGACTGTCATAGGCTGGATCTCCAGAATACTGGCTGTCCTTGTCATCAGCACTCTTTTTAGGCTCTGTGTTAGAACTGTGAGAATTTTCATTAGACTCCTCTGGTAATACTGATTTTAAATGATCATCCCGTTGACCAATACTAAGTTTTTTCGCAATACTGACTGGATCCATCCATGTTTTGTTCGTTGCAATACAGTAGCTTTCATTTCTTAGACTATTTTTATTATATTGTTCTGTAAGCCTATCAATGACAGGATTCCATGGTGAGGCTGATGCTGCAAGCAAGCTATTGTCTAAAATATCCGTTTGTGAATTCAAATTATTTTTTTCCTTGACATGTCCATCATTTTGTTTTGCATTAGAATTCATTATGTAGATACTACTTGGAGAATCTTTGCATGCAGATGACGAAACCTTATCTGAAAAGTTTTTTTCCGAGTTACTGGAAGTATCGTACGAGGAAAGTCTTCGAGCAATTACAAGTTGAATAACCCCAGAACTATTTGTGTTAAACATAGCCCTTCTCAAAGTTTCCATTGCATCGGAGTTGGATAATCCAACCAATGAAACTCCATTGACAAGAAGTAATTGGTCGTTTGTTCGCAATCTCCCATCTCTTGAGGCTGCACCTCCATGAAGTACACTTTTAATAAAAATACCCAAATCTGTATTGCTGCTGTCTTCGGCAGTGCTAGTTTTACCTTTGACACTGACACCCAAACCAGCCTTTTCAGAATCATGAACTGGAATGTCTAAAGTAAGAATCATTCGATTCTTTCTTGGAGATAAAACAACATCATTGGCTACCTGCACAGTTTTGTAATTACACTTATCATATGCTTCGGCTTCTTCTTTCTTCTTTGTTGGAGAATCTTGTGGAGATTTCCAGTTCTTAGATGTATCAGGAGTATCTGATGTATTAGCGCACACTTCTTCTTGTCGAGATACAACTATACGAACTTTGCCACCTGGTGGAATGCTTCTGAGCAATGCAACAACTTCAGCTTGACTTTTTCCTGTCATTTCTAAATTATTAACTTCAAGTAAACGATCTCCTGGCTTTAATCTACCATCTTCAACTGCAGCACCTTTAGGAAGTATATTTTTTATATAAATTGGGCAGTGGCCTCCAGCAGGATTATCTCTTGTGGTAACACTGAAACCCAATCCATTATTTCCCTTAGTTAATTCAATCTCAATCATTTTTCCTATTTTACGAGTATTTGCTGTTTGTAATACATTATAATTAGCACATTGCAACCGCTTAATGCTGTCGTCATTTTCTCCAGTTTTTTCTGAGCTACTTGAAGTTCCCAAAGTCTTTTGTATATTTTTATCTTGAGGAGACTTTTTATGTTTCAATACAGATATTTTTAAACAAGACTCATTCATGCATGATCGAAAAATTTCTTGAACTTTAGTAAATGGTATTCTCAGTAGATTATGTCCATTAATTCTGATGATTTTATCATGTAAATCTATTTGACCATCTTTAGCTATCCGCCCATTAGGCTCTATTCCTTCTACTCTTAGACCTTGATCATTTCCTAATAAGTCATAACAAGGCACAACATGTAGTCCAAGAGGTCCTGCTTCATTTTTAATAATTATTTCACAAATCTCTCCTTGATCTAGTAAGTCTGGCTTCAAGTTTGGTATTTCATACAAAGCCTTTGCGTCTTGTCCTAGAGGTTCCTTGCGTCGAGATTCACGAGGAAGTGAAAGTGCCGAATAAGTTGTTAAACACGGTTCTCTTGAAGAAAGTACATGCATTGATAATCTTTTAGTGCTCTCTCTTTTGATGTTACCAGTGGATCTACTTGTGTACATGCGATGTTCCTTAGTATCCGTATGAAAAAAGTCAGGACTGTTGGTCCCAACAGAACTTGCTCCATCACCACCTGCATGTGCAACATCAGATCCAGCAAAGTGAGCAACAATTTGCTCTCTGTCATCTGCAACATCACATAATCTGTCATCTGGATCAAGAATTCCACCACCAGTCAACGAAGATAAGCTGTTAATAGTCAATGTACTATCACTTTTTCCTGTGGCTTTCTTGTATCGAAGCAAAGCCTCATGCATGAGGTCCTTGACAAGAAGACTGCCATCTCCACAAGGCACAACAACTCGTACATGATCAAAGCACACGGTTACCTTCATGTTTACTTTGCCTTGGCATTACAAGGTAAGCATACGACAATCACAGACTGTGGACTCGAATGGAGTGCATGTGAGTTGCAGCAGAATACCAAGCTACTCAATTCAGTATTGGAATGTAGTAAAAGTATTTATTAGATTGGAAGCATTAGAAGCAACAGGTGCATTAATATCACGTTTTATTTGTATTGTTCACTCCCATTTCCTAAGAATGAATCAGTGACGCGACGCACTCGTGACTCCAACTTGAAAAACGTCGTGAATCCCTTGATTTACTTGCACTATTGATTAACATTACGACGGTATTCGTTCTTTGCTTTTATTCGGATGCAGCACTTATAAGTATAATGTAAAAAACGACTTTAAAATGACGAAAAACTATAACGCGATTATGGAAAATACGCAAGGACAGACGCACTACGCCATTACGACATTTTTGTTTCCGCGGCGTTCCACACGTACGGAACAACGAACAGCGTCAAACGACTGCGTGTGCGTGTGTGTGGCATGAACACTGAAGCACCAGAAAGTGCCATTGCTATGTAAAATATACCGTGCATCGTTATAAAGCGCCATCTACTGAGCATAAAATATCTGATATATAAAATACGTTTTCCTATAATTAATTAATATATAAAGCTTCACAATAATTGATTGTTGAGTTAAAAATAGTTGCTATTAAACAAGCAATATGGATTTACTTAGCAGTAAACATGTCGGTAAAAATGTACTTAATATTGCTTTAACTTTAAGAATTAATTTACAAACACAAACGTTTATTTTTTAAATGTGAGAATTACTAAGTTTATCAAATTTTCTTTCAAACAAATATTGATGAATGTTATTGTCTGTGTCTTAAATTAAGAAAAAATACAGTAAATAATGACTTTTTCTATAGATTAATACAAAAAATATTTTATTTGTTTCTTTTTGAGAATGTCTATTGAGCAGTTTACTCTTTGTAATATAATTTCAAATAGTATGACACTTCAATACTTAAATTAAAAAGTATTACAACTATTTAATAATATAAAATAGTACTTAATCCAAGCTTAATTTATATAGAAGATTATGATTATAAGACTTCTTCTAATCACTACCATACTTAAGGAGGACTCAAAGTCAATTTAAATTCAGATTTCGCACCACAAAATAGCAGACGACAAAAGTAACTAATTTGCTTATAACAAACAATAAAAGCAAAATTACGATAAACCAAGAGATAGTTGCCCTCCGTAATGCAATTATCTATCATTTGACAAAGTTTGAAGTTTATATATAAATATCTCGCGGAATGGCATTTGAATTACATGATTTTGAGACATTTTTCAAATGCCATTCCGCGAGATATTTATATATAAACTTCAAACTTTGTCAAATTATAGATAATTGCATTACGGAGGGCAACTATCTCTTGGTTTATCGTAATTTTGCTTTTATTGTTTGTTATAAGCAAATTAGTTACTTTTGTCGTCTGCTATTTTGTGGCGCGAAATCTGGATTTGAATTGACTTTGAGGCCCCCTTAAATATCTCTTCTTAGTAAGGCCCTAGTAATTAAACATTCTACTGAATTTATAAAATCTATACAAAGACAATAAAAACTTAAAATGTCACTATGTTGTAAAGTAATACTAGATTTAAAATGTATGGTTGTCTCCCAAAGTTTAATTCTGATATAGCATAAAGTCACAATTTCTGCGATACCACAAAAATTATTTAAAAAATGGTATTATTGAAAAATAATATTAAAGTAACTATAAACAAAAGATTGGTTTTGGTGTTACAATTGCCTCAAACTTGATACCTCATTAACAATGAAAACTAAATTCTGTTATGTGGTATGATACGTGTCAAAATAATTAAAGATTGTATTCAATTTTTTTTATCCATTCTCAAAAATATAAATGATTTATAATTGTATGGGTCTAGAGAAAAAAGTGCCTATGCTCTACGTACTATTAGAAAACAATGTAGCATCATTACAAGCTATAAGTATTGATGCAAGTATACTGTAATAGATTGTTATGCAATATGGATAAATTTTTTAGATTAAAAATATTTGAACTTAGTATTTGAAAAATAAACGCTAGAGTTTGGATAAAGTCGATTGTAAGTTTAATGCAAGACATTTTAATTCTAAACGTTTTAAAATAAAGAATGGTCTTTTAATATGCTCAGTAAATAATAAAATATGATAAATTTTGATACATTAATAATTATGTTTTATGTATTGACCTTGATGCTTTATACATACTGTACTTTTGCATTAAATGTTGAAAGCTTACATGCATCTCTTGCTCTATTATAGCTAACAATATCTACCTGATATAAATTCATTCGACAACAAGAATTTGTAAATTATTTAACTAATACATGGTTTCATTAACTATTTAACATAATCATTTCTTTTTATAAATACTCATTTTATTAAGTTATATAGCAGAAAACGTTTTCATAATGTTATTATCTATTAAAAACATGAATAATAGGTTAGAATACCACCTTCTATAATTCAACGATATTTATCTTTTCTAGTATGACGAGAAACACAAGAAAAAGAAAACTATGGAAAGAATTAAATATACAAAATTCAACTCAGTAGTCATTAATAATCACGCAATATTTTCAAATTGTTTTTTTTCTTAGTACACTTATGATACGGCCCTGTGCACAGCAGAATCAGTTCAACAACAAACAGCACTCATGGGGACTTATAAATGTAACTTTATACACAATTTCGCAATAACAAATAGATGACAAACTACTCACTTTTGGTGATAATCTGTGACATTGTCGCCGGGAATATTGTGATCTTTTCGGCAAATTAAAAATCAAAAACTACCACACGTGCAAAACCGAGGCACCACTTTGGATCACTCAAGTTTATCGTCGACAACAATGTACGGCACTGGAGATATTCTTGACCGTCATACACTAGCTCCTGACGATACGGTCCCGAATTCCAGATTACGCGCACAATACAAAATTTCTTCACTGCATTTTGATAATAAAGTTTAATTAATTATTTACATTCGCATTGACACATTACTTAAAGAGGTTGTTAGACTTCCAATATCTTATCCCATCGTAAGGTTGGTGTTGACATTAATGACATTTCTTTAGTTTGCTTCCAAGATACATATTTATTTTCAACTTAAAGTACAAGTAGATAAGAAGAAGCTGATCTTTATATACTTGAAACACAAGCTCACAATTCACAAATATACGTGTTGTCACGAGGCGCACTTTGCGCAACTCGCGCAATTGTAAACTGCGTCGGTGAAATTTTTTCTCACGAATCTCACGATGAACGCATAGCGCTCGAATCGCCAACATGACCAAACTGATGCACAGCTGTTCTCTTCGATTTCTCGGAACTTTGAATTGAGAGCCACCTCATACCTCCCCTCTCACAGCAGTCACAGCAAGTCGAAACGCCGAGCGAGCTGATACGCCTGATACATTAAATTCCCAGTAGCCGAAGGACTAATTCATAATAGCGTCATTTAAATAAGAAAACTCTGAAAAAAAATCGCAAAATCACTGAGCAAAATGAAGTGGTTCCAGGGTGGCATCGCCGAAGCCGTAGCTGCATCAAAAGCTAAGAAAGCCGTTTTTGTTGTTTTCGTTGAAGGTTTGTTTCATTTAAGGTTAAGTTTGTTTCATGACGTGCAAAATTTGGCCTAAACATTTGACGCTATTTCGAAATATGCATCGTTAGATGATGCATAGCGCGACGGAAGGCAAAGATTTTATTCGATTATGCTTAATTTTTCAGGCAAAGATGATGTTTCCCAGGAGGTAGCTCGAAGTCTGAATTCTTCAGAGGTATCATCGAAACTAGAATCAGAAAAATTTGTTGCTATAAGACTAGAGAGCGAGTCGGAAAATTACAGATTCTTTGCTCAAATATGTATGTAAATTGTTCTATCGTAGGTTTTACTAAAGAATTAATCAAAACAATTTAATAAGCAACTTTTTATAACCAGATCAACTGGTTCCTGTTCCATCCATATTCTTCATTGGGGAAAGTGGCACACCTTTGGAAATTATTGGCAATGCCCTATCACCATCGGACTTGGTAGCAAAGATTGATTCCATTTTGTTGAAAGCAAATCCGCAGTCAACCACTTCATCAGCAAATTTAATTGATGCTGAACAAAAAGCACATTCCCCTAGCAACAGTCAAGAAACCAATCAATCACAAAGTGCAGAGCCTGTGACACCCAATCCTACTCCAACTGCAGAAGACTCAAGTAGCAATGATGCGACGGCTAATAAAGAACTTAATGCAGAGGAAAGAGCTGCAGCAGAAATTACACATGAGGTAATTAATTTAATATACCCCAGCAACTCAATTTAAACATATGAAATAAGATGTCAATTCATTTTCATTTGAATTGATTAATTTCAGGAAAAATTAAGAAGAGCCAGAGAACTTATTGAATTACAAAATAAGAAAAGACAAGAAGAAGAGGAACGAAAAGAAAGAGAGAGAGAAATTGAAAGACGAAGAATGGGAAGGGATGTTCAAAAATTGCGACAGCAGCAACAGGATCGTGAAATCAGAGAAGCACAGCAAGAAAGAGCAAGGGAGAAAGCTGCCGAAGCTGCTGCTAGAGAGAAAATATTGAAACAAATTGCTGAAGACAAGTTAGAGCGCAAGAGGAAGCATGAAATGCATCTACAGGTATTATACGTCATATAAAATGATTGTAAAATTTTTTTTCTAATCACTCATGAATTGAATTTTAATTTAATGAATTAATTCTCTAGGAGAAAAATACTCAGCAAAAGAAAACTGATGAGGAAGCACAAGCTCGAGCAAAAGCTGCTGCTGCTGCCACTGATATGTCAAAAGCTAGAATCCAGTTTAAATTACCAACAGGAAGTCCTATCACTGGAACATTTGATTCATCAAGTACACTTGGTAGCCTAAGAGCATACGTTGTTCAAAATGCTCAATTGCCATTCCAACGATTTTCAATGTCAGCATTTTTCCCAAGAAAAGATTTTACCACTGCTGATGACAGTAAAACTCTCCTAGAATTGGATTTAGTTCCTTCGTCAGTTATCTTAATTTTGCCAGTCAAATCCGTAAGCTAAATTTTTTCATTAACTAATAACTTAAATGTCTGCAAAAACAAAAAAAAGTTTTTTTTTTAATTTAATATATAAAATAAGCAAAGACATTTGAATCGTTTGTCTATAAAAATAAGATCTAACCCTAGCCATGGCACTGTTAAGTTTCGTCTAAAATTACGACATTACGAGCACTAATTGGTTTGGAGAATATGTAATACTTCATCACGACCGTTAAGACATTCTTTTGTTGTAATTTTTCAATACACAAATGCAGCTTTCTTATAATTATTTTCATGTATTATTTTGATTTTGTATTTTGTGTATTACATTAGTTGTAAAATCGCTCAATTTGTAGTATTCATCGCTCCTGCGCACCTACATTTTGTACATGAAAGTTTTCAAATAAAAGAATAAGTAAATAAAAAATAAAATTATTTCAGAGTAATCCCGCATCTGTAATCAAATCTGCTGACGGTGGCGGGATCTTTTCTCATTTCATTTGGACACTTCTAGCACCCGTCGTTAGCATATACAATTATGTAGTTGGATACTTTAGCGGCAGACCGCGCGGAGGTGATAATAGTGGAAACGATAATCTAAATCCTGGAAGCTCACTCGGCGGTAATGCAAGCGCAGCTTTTGGACGACTTGGAAATATCGGAGCGAGGTTTGCTATATTCTTACTTGAATTAATTAAGGTATTCTTTCAGTTTCAGAAGAAAGTTGATTTTAATACTTTTGTATGGTATAGGAGACTCGGTGGTCAAGGAGCCTCGAAAATCAGGGCTCGTGGAAACGTCCATACGCTTCACTCAGGCGATAACGACAACGACGAAAATAACACATGGAACGGTAACTCAACGCAACAGATGTAATATTTAGTTTTTGACAAAAGAGAAAAAAATAGTACAATCTGTGAATTTTTTACAAGGAATATAAACAAAAAAATTTATCATTTCGTCTTAATTGCAGAACATTTATAATTATTATCATGTAAATAATATTTTAAATTTAATTTCGAATGCTTTCCAGTCGTGAATGATTATCGAGAATGGTCGTATGAAATTGAAGATTATCGAAGCAACTTTGGAAATTCTTTGTAACGTTTTTTATTTTGTTTTCTTTTTTTTATGAAATTTTCTGTGTAAGCATGATTGAATGAAGTTTCAATGGTATTTGGGTGATGAAGATTAGTGTCACGATCTTACTTTTTAAGTTTGAATTGATGTATGTATTGTATTTATTGCAACAAGTTTGAAAGGGTTGAGAAGTTTTGAGGAAATTGTTATCATACACTTATACATTAGAGCACTTTAAACGAGCTCAGCCAAATCGTGTCTATCTAGCAGTAGACGCCGAAAAATTTAACTCAATATCTGTATAATCACGTTGACGAATAAGATATAAACGGATTTCTTTTTCCACGTTTTCTTCATGCTGTTTAGCGTCAAGATACATAGGCACAGGCAAATAGACGATTTTTGATCATATGCAATTTGTGAATAAGATGTAAATTTATTCTTTATTGGTGCAAAATAAATAATATTTATCAAGAACCATGGCCAGTTTCCATTGTGTTAATTAAGAAACGAGAAAAACAAAAGAAAAAAACGGAAGACCGTTGCGCAAGGCGGCAGTTTAGATAAAAATAACAATTAAAAAGAAACCTATAGTAATTAACATCAAGAATTCTTGAGCGCGCCCCATTTATTATTTAAGATGTATTGACGCAGCGACATTCAACGCCTGATCTTACTTCTATGTGCGCGCTGCAGCAAGCAGCCAGTTCTTAATCATCACTTTTCTATATAGTTAAACTTTAAATTTCTTTAAATTTATTGCGATTATCAATTCGCAAGAAAATAGTTAGGCTTATTCTCGTAATTCTATTGACTAATCTGTGGCTTCCCGGCAAAATGACTTAAGTCACATTTTCGTGTTTTCGAGAAATTGCGATTTTAATGTTTAAATTGATGATACGTATAAGATCGTAGCATACGAATGACGGTGCGATACTGTTTTTACTTAATGTACTATGAACTATCTTTGAAATCATTACATTGGGCACAACAAATAGGTGATTGTCTTTTTATGGTGCAGAAATTACCTTAAGTTAAATCATTATGCCGGGAACACATTTTCCGTGCTCTAGCTCAAACATCTTCGTGCTGGGACATTTCGGTATTAAATTTAACATCCAAAAATGATAATAATGATTGGCATAGCTTCTCTTCAAGTTATAGACTAGTTTCTAAATTATTTTTCTTATCCAGGAATATCTTATAGACAAAAATGGACTTAAGTCGTTTTTTCGGTAACACGTTATACCCTCATTTTTATGCATAATTGAGTCCTGGTAAAATTTAATTGTTAAAATGAATAAACTTACGTTGTTCCTGATTGATTTCTATGTTGAAAATTAACTTAACGGAGGTTTTTTTGTACGCGTCTCGCCCTTTAAAATGATTGGAAGCATTTTTAGCATGGACTTAAGCCGTTTTGCCGGAAACGATTTGCAATAAAATGGACTTAAGTTGTTATGCACTGCATTGTTTACGGCACAAGGACTGGTTTTAGAAAAAATTCAATACTTTCACGTAAAAGAGGAGTGTTTAAATATAGGAAATACCACTTAACCCAAATTTTCAAAAAATGTGACTTAAGTCGATTTGCCGGGAAGCCGCAGATATTTAGACTAGATGGAAACACTCAATTCTAAAATTTATGCAAATTTCATACTTCTTAATCTTTATCACATTTCCATCCATTTTTACAATCCATCTACTGTATTATTAAAGCTGAATATACTATTCATGTCGACGAGCGAATCGCATTCCATCTACATTTGCAGGGTTATAAAATCATGTATATGGCAAGAGAAAATTCTATCATTTCCGCAAAGCATGCTTGACTCGGCTTTTAAGCAAAAATTAATACTTATTATAACAATCAAACGATCATATTTGTATAAATTTAATGCACTCGAAGCAAACTAATGCGCAGTGCATACGCGGAGCTCGATTTTATAACATATTTTTTAAATTATAGGTATTTCTATTGTGTACGTTAAGCGCATAAAAATAAAAATCATTATATAGATATGCAAAAATGTTCTTAATAAAAGCGGGAACATTTAAAACAAATGAATTATATAAATCTACCTATAAGAATATAAACAGGGCTTAAAGAACATCACGAGCGAGCATCACTATACTCAGTCTAGGTAGCAGAAGTCACCAGCGCACTAGGCTGATGTTCAAAGCCCTAGCTCAAGAAGGGCAGCTTGCAGATCAACGCTCGGTCACCTGGAGACACGGCTCTGCACATAGCCGTTCGGTATCACATGCAACATACATCTCGCCGTTGAACTGATCATCAGGCTCGGTGCCGATGTTCGCGCCAAGAACAAACAAGGTAAAACTCCGCTGCACGTCGCCGTGGCCAACAAGTCACGTCGACAGCTACTGAAGGAGATGATACCTGTTTTTGACTCTATCGAATATAAGGACGGATTTTTTTTTGTAAAGGTTATTTATTTATTTCAGAGATGTTGACAGTACGAATGTATTACAAAAAGTGAGCGCTGACGCACGATCGCTTGTCTCGTTTCTTTTTGTTATTGCCTGTTGCCATGGTTATGTAAAACAAACTAACATTCTAAACTATCGTCGAACGCCTCGTGGTCAACCGTACCCCAGAGAAATCCTTTAATTTCTCTGTTACGTGCCCAATCGCTCTAGAAAGGGAGAAAAGCGCCCCCGTGCAATCCCTTAAATTGCCGTGACGCGACCTTACACTTAACGGTACACTAGTTCATTAACTAGTCCGTTAAAAATGAGTACGAACGACGAATAAACTAGTAGGAGAAAAAAAGAAACAAAATATATTTTAAATAACGAGATAAACGCTCGAATCGTGTCGGTAACAATACTCAATGGGGAGAGACTCGCACTGCATCGTGGAGGCCGCGCGACTGGATTCCGTCGCTCGTCGCTAACTACGAGGGCGAGACGATGATCTACAGCGACGAGCTGCATGGACTCGTGAAGATGCTGCTGGACGCTGGCACGGACGTCAACGCCAGACTTGGACAATCAGAATGTCTTGGGTTGGGAGCGACGGCATTGCACGACGCGGTCTTGTGCTGCAACGAGACAATTATGATTCATTTTCTACTGAGTTGCGGGACAGGAGTCAACATCGAGACCGAAGATCTACAAGATACGGCCCTGCACTGGGCCTCGCAGCTCAACAAAGAAAACAGCCACACGTACAGAGATCATAAAGAAGCTCGTAGAATTCGGAAGCGACCTCAACCACGAAAAAGAATAAAAGATGTATCGGTGACTCCCTTCCAGCAATTCCAGCAAATCCTGCGGTTTGCCGACGTCGATCTGGTGACTTTCGATAGCAACTCTCTAGCGCAGGCGGCTCAATACGTGGACGAGCGAGTGATGGACCTAGTGTTGCAAAGGAAGCGCCGGGCTCGAAATCGATTACAAGTGCGTATATCAAGAAACACCGTTGCAGAGGTGACCAAATTCGCGGTTGTATCACTGCCTTAGTGGGCCGAGGTCATTCAATGTAGCGACTGATGCGCGTGCAAACTACGCAGATAAGCAGATGCAAATTATAAGACTGCTGCTGGAGCGCGGAGCCGACGTAAACTGCATCTCAATTCCACATCGTACCAAGAGCTACAGGACAAAAAGACGGTTCACAAACTCGCGCTGAGTTATGTAGACGAGACATGGAAGGCGCTGCAGTTCCCCAATCTCAACGACTCGATTATGAGGATCATTTTTAAGCACTTTAATGAACATGACATTAAAGTGCTTATCGGTTGCACTTAAGCGGGCAACAAATGCCAAGTTATAATAGTATATTACGATACAAGTGGCATAAATAGCCCATTACCGTACGGCGTGTATGCTGTGCCGTATCGGACTATTTATACCACGAGTATCGTACGCTATTTTTTTCTGTTTAAATTAAAGTTTACTTTTTCATTTCATTACATAGTAGTCGACTTATAACTCTCTCTATTAACGTATCTGTATATTTGCAAACTTTAACTGCAAAGCCATTTTGAATTTCCTTTATTGTCGCAAGAGCACGTCAAAGCTAACATTTATATTTATAATACAGTCAAACACTATTTGATGCGCTTTTTTGTGTTATTGTTAATTAAGAATCGAGAGGAACAAAAGAAGAAAAAAACAGAAGAACGTTGCGCAAGGCGGCAGTCTTAAAAAACAAAAAATTAAAAAAAAATTAGCCTATAGGAAAAGTATCGAGAATTCTCGAGCACGGCCCATTCATCATTTACGATACATTGACGCGGCGACTTGCAACGCGCAACGCCTATTTATATACCTTAACTTCTGTGTGTGCGCGCTGCAGCAGCAAGCAGCCGGGCCAGTTCTTAATTATCACTTTCCTAAACTTGAAACTGCCGCCGCAGTTTCTCGCCTCATCTGCAGCCGTATGGTATAGGTAAGCGAGAGCGAAATGCCCGCGCGTTTCTATATACGCAGGTATAGCTGCTGAGCCATTAATTCGGCTTACAAGCTCTGATCAATAAAGCGTGCTTTATTGCGCATTTCATCTTCGTCCTAATTATGCTTGCGCACAGCTATACGAGCGCGCAATGAATCAGCACCGGCGCGGCCAGGCGCTTTTAACGTAGCGCTCAAATTAATAGCTCTTGGCCGAATGTCAAATTGTAAATCTTCGATAATTAACAAATTTTTAAAGGTGTTTACAGATCAAGGAACACAGCGCGTCGTTATAGCGCTCACGCGCATTGCTTTTAACTCTACCATACCGGGTCATTCAGAGCTCTCCTCGCGGAGAGGATGGTAGTCCCCTTAAGTTATAACTTAAGTAATAACTTAAACATTTGTTAAAGACAAGTTACTACTTAAGTTACTACTTAAGCTATAACTTAAGCTAATATTTTTAATTTTTGTTGTAGTTCAAGTTATTACTTAAGTAACTACTTAAGTTATTACTTGAGTAACTACTTGAGATATTACTTAAAATTTTTAACTTCCATTCAAGTTATAACTCAAGTTATAACTTAAGTAAATAATTTCTTACTCGAAGAAGAATAAGTCTCGTTATATAGCTTCAAGATAAAAATATGCTTTGTGTTTAAATTATTCTCTTCCTATAATTAAGAGGAATATGCTTGATTTTTTATATTTATGATTTTGCTTATTTCTTTGCACGAGATGATTCGGATTAGTTTTCAGATTACTTCTTCGAGTAAGAAATGATTTTTGTTAGTGTGCTGATTTTTAATACTTGACATTTTTAAAACTGATTTCACTACATTCATTAGCGTAAATTGATAAAAATACAGAAAAACTTTTGTAAAAGTTGTAAACATTTGACAATTTACTTAAGGATTTCATGACTTTTTAGAGGAGAAATTATAATTATAATACTAAGATAGATTCGTTAGGATGGACATATAAGTTATAGTTTCCAACATTTTAACTTGTAAAAGGTGTTTTATGTATTTTTTGATCCCTCATTGGCCAATTGTCCGTGACAGTTTTATTCTATCGTGTGTTGATGGTATCAGTAATAACTAAATAACAAATTATAACAAATATTATGTTTTAGATAAAAAAATTTATGTCTTTACTCTCGTAACTTATTCAAAAAATACTTAGTCAAAGAAATATTTGATGATACGTCGATTCTAAAAGATCTACGTGCCAAGAATAATTTTCTAATAAAAAAAATTATTATACTTAAGTTATAACTTGAGTTATAACTCAAATGAAAGTTAAAAATTTCAAGTAATATCTTAAGTAGTTACTCAAGTAATAACTTGAACAGCAACAAAAATTTAAAATATTAGCTCAAGTTATAACTTGAGTAGTAACTTAAGTAGTAACTTGTCTCTAACAAATGTTTAAGTTATTACTTAAGTTATATAACTTAAGGGGACTACCAGCCTCTCCGCGAGGAGAGCTCTGAATGACCCTATTAGAATTTATAATTTTTATAAAGAAAAAAAATTTGCAATAATGTCGATACTCGCGAAATCAGCTCGATGCGGCATCGCCATTTTCCGTCCAGTGGATCTCCAGCTGGAAATCCCCGTCGTATATATAAACGATTATTAACCGCCGAGGCGCATCCCGGACAGAAATATTTATGCGTCGCTAGTTACAGGGCGTTTAGAGACACACTCGCCGAGATGCACACACACACACGCGCGCGTACACCCTTCGGAACAAGCAGCCCCATACGAGATCATTACGCGTGTATTCTATAATACACATACGCGCGTGCATACGACCGAGAGAGTGGGACATCCGCGAGTTAGCATAGAGAGTCGGCTGCCAAGTACCGCCCAAAATCTCGGTCGATTGGACGAGGGCCTCGTGACGCTTTGAGCACGTGGCTCCAAAGATCTCCGCCTCGAGCGAGCAACACTTTTCTCTCGTTCCCGGCGAGTCGAGCCGCTCAAAGGGAAAAAACGGGCGTCGGAGGAAGAAAGGGATGCGACGAGAGTCGAGACTTGTCGTGCTCCTCGAGTGATTTTGGTGCGGGTTTGTGCGCGGTACTCGCGGAGAGATCGGTTATAATCGTTGTACATATAATTAAACAGTAGTGCGAGATCGGTAATATGTCCGAGGAGCTCGAGAGGACCAGCGAAGAATCGGGCAAGAGTTCGGTGACGATGTCGTCAAAAGTGTCATTCAGCATCGAGAGACTACTCGCGGTGCCTTGCAGCAAGTCTGTCACTACTGGAGAACGGAGCTGCAGCGGAGGAATCGATAAGGGAAGCTTTTATCGAACGAGCTGTCCGGTCGCGCTCGATGCTTCCAGTTGCTCGGATGGTAGGTTCTTGATACTATGTGCGCGGAATTTTTGTCGGCAAAATTTTTATTGCTCCGGCTCTATCAAAAGACTATCATACCTATATGAGAAAATAACGTTTTATCACAACCGCAGCGGACGAGCGAGAATCCAGCAGACTGAGCGTCCACCCTGACTCATCCGTGATTATTTCGGAAGAGATTGAGTTTCAAGATTCGGACAGAGTCTGCTCGACCGAGTCGCCGGATACGGAAATTAATTACGGTACGCCTTATCAATTTTCGCTTAAACACTCCATAAAACAAAGCGGCGATAAGAGAGATAGCATATTATTATGATGTACAGCGCGAGAGAAGCTCTCGCTGGCGGATGAGGTTTTTGTGGGAAATTAAATTCTGTTTGTGTTTTCCATGAGAACTCGAAATGCCGAGTCATTACTCAGAGGCGCGAGAGCCCATCAGCGGTGTGTTAAGCCAAAAGATTAAATGGCTCGCTTAAACGTTCATTTTTAACGTACGTAATAATAATAAGTGTCGGCCTGTTTTGACAATCGTTGCCTCTTTCGCATTGCCGTTTCGAAAATGCAAACAACCATCGATATAAATTAACAATCATAATATACACATGCGTTCGATACACATAGGTAGGTATTCAAAAATCGGCGGAGACAAACTCGCCTCTGCACACATCAGATAGAGTACCTATATACATACGCCGCGAAAGTACACGGCTGCGTGAGTTTGATCCATGACTTCCTGCGAGTGGCCCACGCCCACTCAATGTTCCTCTCGCGCGAGCGGTCCACTATTTATCTGTCTCCCCGTGGCGCGCCGCTAATTCTGCGCCTATAGAGATGCATGTGCCGACGGAAGATTTAGCGCGGACAAAAAGTTCATCGGCGTATTTGCTCTTGCTCTCGGTTGCGAAAGCCTATATACGAGTCTGTATGCACTGATGTCGAGGGATTCGCTTGTTCGCGAGGATTTAGTTCGCAGGCTTTTGCGTATTGCGAAGATTTGCAATGGATGCTGTTGTTGTGTTAAAGCTACCTATATTGAAAAACAAAGAAAAGGATCATATAATAATAATGCTTATATTAATATAGACATTTTAGAGCTTTTCATTTTTGTCGACTGTTCGAACGTCAATGAAGATTGATATACCTATTACAGTTTCTCAATGCTAAAATAGGTATATAGTTATTCCCAAATGTATGCCATATTAACAGCAAACATAATGCGCGAATTGAAATCAATTAAACCAACAAACACCCGACTTGAACCAAAGTCAAAACTTAATTAAGACGCGTATTTTCACCAAATTAGCATCGCTAAATTCGCCTCAAAAATAACACTAGGGCGCATCTTGCAGCGAAAAAGCGCGTCAACTAATTTTCCGTCCTCTGCGAATACACAGAGACACACACAAGCTTCGCGCTCTCGTTTTCATTCGCAGCGATAAATTCCCAATCTCCTCTTTCTCTCTCCCTATATCCACGCAGCGAAGGTAAAAGGCCGAAAATTTCGCAGCAGCTCGCGTCACGGCGTTGTCGACTACAAAGCCGTCAACGCGTCGCGTAAATCTAGGCGGGAACTCGACGGCCGCAAGAACGTGTCCGTTTAATTACTTTTCGATTTATCGTCGTGGCGGCCGACGAGCTGCTATCCCCGGAAAAAATGACGTGATGGATCGGCTGCGCAGCTCTCACTTTGAATTATTCGTCTGCGAGAACAATGAAATTTTCGCGAAGATGCCCCGCGCGGTACAGTCGCAAATTAGAGCTTTTGTCCTCGCTCTGATGCTGCTGCAGCTAGAGATAAATTTTCCTCGCTGTTCATTAAGTATGAAGTTTTGCAAAACGCGCGAAATTTGAAATAATTCCTCGAAACTGCTAACTTATACTCGCAATTATTGTACTACCTCGAATACAGACGTCAAACCCGCAAGCTCGAGCATTGGATTCTCTCTCTGAAAACAGAAACAACAAAGCGCACAGCAGTAACCCACGCAGAGAGAGAGAGAGAGAGAGAGAGAGAGAAGTCGCGAAATATTCGCCGGCGCGCGGCGAATGAAAATTAGGCGCACTTTATCGCGCGGTTTCCTCCGCGCACGCATCGCGGCCATTCATCACCGAATAATTAGGAGACAAGCTCAGCGCGCCGCGCGGCAATTAGGTAAACCAGGAGGCGTGCGCGCAAAGTTCTATTCCTGATCTCTCTCGCCTGAGAGAGAGAGAGAGAGCTTTTCTTTTCTTTATTTTCGCGCGCGTTTAGCCTTTCTTCACGCCCTCCCCTTCCCGGAGCTCGTACGTCAATGCTCTTCGACGACAAATGGCCTGCTTTCTGAACGATAGCGCGAGGAACGGCGAGCTTTTTTGTATTGTCCCGCTCTCGCGCGCGACACTTTTCCGGCGAGCGATCATTTCCGCTGGGGTTTTAGTGCGCAACGGAGCTTTTTCGAGGTTGTTATGGGTCTATTAGGAGGTGGTTCTCGTTTTTTGAAAGAATTTTCAGACGTCGACGATGATGGATTTCATTTTTTAATTGGGTGTGGAAATATTATTTGTGAAGGGGGCGTCGAGTGGAGAAGATTCTTTTTCACGTTGGCGCAATATTGAAAATCCTATAGACGTAGAAAAGAATGTTCGCAGCAGTTCCTCAATTATTGTACTCAATTATTGCGTTTTCAAAAAGCGTTCTTTTTTTACCCGCAAAACTATTACAATCTTACATTTTTACGAGTCGATCGACTAAAAATACAATATCACCCGGCACCCATTTCAAATTCGCTCTTAAAATTCCAGGGAAGCAGACTACACGCCACACCTCGTAAATTCGGCGCTACAAGCGCGGATACACGCGCGTGGCGGCTCGTAAACAGAGCAAAATAAAGCTCTTTTCCCGCGCGCGCGCGCGCGCGGCAATGAGTGCGCTCGCGAGTTTCGAGCGATCGGCCGATTATACACCGCGCGACTAGCGAGCAAGCGAGTGACTAAGGGCGGTACCGTTTTAGCATCGCGAACAAAAACCCGAGAGGAGTCCGACAATTACACGTCGCCATCTGACAATTAGTAGCCGGTAAACGCTTCTGCGCGCGCGACTCCGCCTTGCCACGAATAGTTTTTCCCAGTTATTTATTGCCTGAAGTGCTATATTATGAGCCCGGTGAGTGTGAGCGCGCTGAATGGATCATCGATTTTGTCGCGATATCCTCGGCATGGATCGCTTAAAATCTTGATAGTGAGAAAGCCCTGCGGTGCGACCGAACAAAAGAAAAGTCCTTACATAACTGTTAATCGAATGAAGTTTATATTGCAAAGGAATGCAATCAAAAATCAATCGATATGAAATATCCCTTTTCATTTTTTATAAAGCTGTACAATTTTAAATATAGTTTTAAAATTACATTTAATGCTTATGTAAAATAAAAATGATTTGATATGGATGAGAAACGACAATTTTGTGTGCCCTGATGACGATAAATCACAAGTATTATTGAATTAATAATACTTGTAAAGTAAATGAATTAATAATATTCTCCGAAGAAAAAAAATATGCACCCTATAATGATACGTTGTCGCATTTATATCTCAAAATAGCAATTTTGCCGAAGAAGTTAGTAAAATTTGATATACCATAGCTCGTTATTAGTGTTCTCCTTATTCAGTTGTTTGGTAAATTAGAAAAATTGTCGAGGATAGAAGTGATGCGCGCTGCGAGTTGAGATATTTAATTATTAGAATATATAGACCGCTTTATTACAAAAAGCGCTACATTTTTATTACCAAACATTGTTTTACATAATCGAGAGGAAGGAGTTTAGAATTAAGCTTAGATATACGTATCAACGTCTAAGGTTTTAAATTTGGCCTTACTATTGGTTCTGCTCAGCGAATTATCGAATCGGATTTTATTTGTCACGCCCATTTGTGGTGTTTTAATAATTTTTACTGAATTTCCCTCTTCACCTTCCACACGTATTCCACGCGCTCTTCTGATTTCTCTCTTTACTTCCCCGTTTGAAAAACAATATAAAGCCGCAATCGGGCAGCCCTGTAAAATATTTTATGATATATGCACAGGTTTTTACCTGAAAAGACCATATCAATCGTATGATAAGCTGAAGAGACATCTTCAGATTTTCATCGCTGATCCACGGCCAAACCCCATAAAGAATTATATCTTGAGTACCAAAGAGTGGTACAAGCATTAGAGTAGATTTAATCAATCGTCCGCAACCCACTTTTCCATGTAATGTACTTTTACTCTCGATGAAAATAATTCTTACGTTCATTATAATAAACATTGAGTCATCTGCAAATTTACATAACTGGTATGCATTATAAAACTATTTGTATACTCGGTGAAAACTAAAATAAATACGCACAGAAGAATGCAGTTATACGCACCAAAACCAGTAAGAATATTGGAACAGCGATTATGTGTCTTTTGGAATTGGTCTCAACCCAGCAAAAATTTGTTTGATGTGCGTACAATAAATGAACAATAACCCACGGTATCATTATTGTCGATGGAATTCCTGTAACAACACTTTTGTATGATTTATTATACAACGAATATTAGTAGTATAGTTATTTTGTTTTACCCCAGCCTACTAAAACGTGTTGTCTAATAGTGTGACATATTTTATAAGGCCTTTGTCATATTTGATTATAGAAATGCCAACTTTCGATCAACAACCACGTAAACACGCTGAGCTCAAAGTAATGTAATGACTGAAAAAAGAAGTGAGAAATATTGCATTTTTGTAGCTTAAAATTTAAAACAATATAAACATTCCATCTTACCGGTTCTGTTATAAAATCCATACCACTCATCGTTAGAATAGTTAAAGTTAGTAGCAATATGGCAGTAAATAAATTCATGTGAACCTTGACTCGCGTATTCTGCAATTGACTGTAGTAGAGAAAAACAAAAATTATATCATCATTGGTTATTGTTGGGGCAATGTAGAATTTTAAGTGAAAATAAAACATATTTACCTAAGTTTTATAAAAATAAACAATGCGAATACTAGACATGTTATCGATGAAATAGAACCTATATAGGATACAGAATAGCAAGTTTTTGCTGCCACCACTGTAACATTGATATAGTACAAAATTAACTTATATTTAAAAAATTGTTATCTATAATATCATTTAGGCGAGTCAATGCTTACGCTCAAAAAATGAATTTTTTCACCGAATCTACTGATCATAAATATGAAAAACAATGGTAAATGCGCATGAGTTGCGTTGGTGGCCAACAAGTTTGTGGCCAGGCCTCCCATTCAAATAGACATATATCAGTTATGTTACTTGAGATGAGATCTGTTTGACAATTTCAGTTCAATTTTTTAAGTACCTATTTTTAATCAAAATTCAAATCTAAAATTTAATTCTTAAATAATAATATATTAATTAAATTTAAAGGGGGGTATCAGCAATTGCTGTACGGATTGATTTTACTTGTTCAATAAAAAAAAAAACTTTATTGCAATGCAATATATTTACGTAATTATTATTCCGAACGATAGTCTGTACCTGATTATAATTTTATTTACGTATAAACTGCAATTTAAACTTTCAATAAAACCATTAGATTCAGACTAAAAACATTTAAAAACCCGCTTAAAATGTATTTTTGTTTAAACTTGTAACTTACGGTTTTAGTGTTTCTTCTATTGAGATATTATATACACGGATAAATTCTTATGAAAGTAATAGAACAATAATGGCACTCACAGTCTTCGTAGATTTTATAACACCTGGCTGTTTCTCTCTGAATATCCTCCAAAATCTGATGACTTTCATCGAAACAATTTATTTGATAAATGAAGTAAACAATGATATTAGGAAACGTAAAATTACTCATGGAAATTGTGTACGTTTATACGCATTATATATATGTATAGACGCACACGAAAGCACTATTCCAAAATTAAGCTATCACGTGAGATAAAACAATGCTCATAGACAACTACGCACAAGCGGTTCTTTCTGATGACCATATGGTAAGTTGTGATCGCGCAAGTAATATATGCAGCCTTATGCTATTACCTATATATTTTGTAAAAGCATCTTATCCATCTTTTATCCACTGATATTTAAATTTAAATGATCTAAAATTTTATAATAATTTATACGCTGTGAATTTTGTCGAATATCGAACGAGTAGTGTTTTTGAGCTTTCATTGAGCTTGCGCGCAACGATGATTTTAAAATAACCAACCGTTTAAGTTTGAAATGTTACGCACGAGTGCTGAGTTCGATGTCTGTCTCGTCTCGTTTTCCTCCAAGACAAAAGTCTCGTAGAAAATTGCTCGTTAGAAGAGATGAAAAATAGTTTCAAAAATAAATTTCAGTGCTTAGCAGTGAACGATTTCCAATATAATACGTTTTTTTTTAAATATTGGCTTTCCTTCAATATACGTATAAATCCAAATAAATACACGAACCAATAGCCAAGGATAATACCAACGAAATGTACTGAGCGTAAAGAAATATAGCCAAAGCACATTAAACAAGAAGTTTCCGCCACTACGCACCGAACAGCCAGCCCCAATTACCCGCGACATTTTGCCGCTTCCCAGAAAAACCAACGCGACCACGATTTTCCTCTCTCGCCATTTCTCAAAGCTCAAGCTCAGCAGGATGTAGCCTTCGCGTTCGCTCAATCCCTACACCCTGCATACACAGTGTCGTGTGAATATTGCGCCTTCGGCCGTCCAAAACGATCAGCCCGAGCCGATGATGAAGCAATCAAAGCACGAAATTGGCCGTGTCGCGAGAGCTTTCTCGCGAGAGATGACGAATGACCGGATAATTAGTGGACGATACAAGCTCGAAAGCTCTCTCTCCGCGCGCGACACGCCTATATAATACGGACGCGACGCCGTGCACTGCGAGTATAAATATAAACAAGCTTCGGGGAGGAAGGGAGAGATTGATGAGACTGGAAATTCTTGCGGCTAATCGTGTTAGACTGTGTGCAGCAAGAGAGATGCGGTGTGTGCGCTTTGCTTGAGTGCTGCGTATACAAGAGCTTAGAGCCCATTTGTTCTTCGGGTTTAATTGTTTCAAAGCGTATTTTCGTGTATGGGATTAGGGTAGATTTGCGTGGAACACGAGGATTTGGCGCAACATTCTAAGTAGCGTTCAAAATTGCTCGCAGACTTTAAGACACACGTTATTAGTTTTTGTTGTGTATATGAAAAGACGCAGTGATACTTAATTTACACTGAATCCGTCTGAATATAAGGTCTAATTATTAGACACAATTTTTTTAGGACAATAATTCGAAATGTACACGTTGCACTGTACCATTAAAATAGAACGAAAATTTAAAACCATGATTTACAATCGTTTTTTGTAAAATTCAGAAAGACCAATGGAAAACTTGATTATAATTGCAGAAGCTTGCACAAGCAGTTACGGCGGTGCGAACTCAACCACATCCGCAATGGACGACGAGGACGATGAGATCGACGAGGAAGATGAGGATCGGCGCTCGTCTCTAACGTCGGCTCCGGAACGAAGCTCGAGCACGATGAGTGACGACGAGCGGAAGAAAAGACCCCGGACTGCCTTCACCGCTGCTCAGATCAAGTCGCTCGAGGCCGAGTTCGAACGCAACAAGTACCTCAGTGTTGCCAAGAGGCTACAGCTCAGCAAGGCCTTAAAACTCACGGAAACGCAGGTACCGTAAATGATGATTTTTTAAACGAATTTCGCCTGTTTAATTAACAACAACAAAGAAGATGCAATCAGTCGAAAAAGTATGCATCGACATATAGTTTGACAAAACTAAAAAGACGTAATAGCTTGAAATTCTCGGGATGTCAAAACAAAACATGTGTGTTTATAGATATAATAACATTTCTTTCCCGTTCCTTCCGCACTTCAAGAAACCAAAAACCCGGATATTCCGTCTCATCAGCTGCTCCAATTTAAAAAAAAATAACATAGATTCTCGTACACCTAAACCTCAAGACAAGACCGCACGGAACCCAACCCCCGATATAATAAATCGACTCCGTGGCGCTGTCCCGTCGGCTTCCGCGGGTTCGTCACCTGAAGCGAAATACGCCTGGGGACGGATAAATAAGCCCGGGGGCGTCGGAGTTCTTCGGCCGTACGCTTGAATTATGACTGGAAGTATAGCTTAGCGCGTGATGGGACACATGTGGGACCAGGCGCCACGAAGCGCGACGGCGCCATAGCGGCAGATCCGTACTTTGGGAATTCGTAAGACCAATTAGCACCTCCTCGACGCTACATCCGTGCACAAGTTTTGCTTTTTTTTTACGCATTCGGTTGCGCTTTTCAAAGTATATGCGCGGCACTCGCATATCTCAGTTTTTGAATTTTTAAAAGTTCTGCTGGTACATTTCTGTCGCTTCAATAAACAATGAAAATAATGATTGGACAAATCAGCTATTCGATGGTTGAAACTTAAAATTACTACGGAATTATACACATACGCGAGAAGAAAGAGCGTACACAGTGAATTCAGTCGAAGCGCGTACAATATATCATTCTAAATCAGCTGCATATGGTCTCTCTCTCAGCAATGCTTCATCAGAAAAATAAATTTACCTAGAATCTCGTGGGAGTCTTGCGAACGGGGCTATTAATATTTATTGCCCAAAGCTATAAATTACCTTCAAATCGTGTGCGTAAGTTCGAGCGAAACGTGCCTTTTTTACGAATAATTCCGATCATTATACAAAGAAGCGAATATCGTACGAGCCAGAAGAGCATAAAGAAAGTCACCTCCAAAAATAACGTTAATCGCACGCGGGCAATTTAAGCCAAGAGCTGTGAGCGGCGGGCAATTATCTCGGAAACACGGCTAAATAAACAATCATACGCCGCGCGGCATCGTCCCTGCGCATACCTACAAACATCGAGAGCTTGCAAAGAGCTTGCGAGCGCGAAAGAAAAGAAACAGCGCGTCCTCGTCGAATCAAAGGCGACGCTTAATTGTCAGCGCAAGAGCGAGCGACAGATCAGAGAAGAGAGACGCGGCCCGCGCGCGGACATAAATGTCACAATATTTCTCCGACTTAACGAGCCGCGCCGCAGGGAAAGTTCGCTGTGCGCCTATACTACATCCTTTCGCCCGAAAGCTCCCTGTACTGACGCGGCTGCCGAGGCGACAGACCGGAGAGGCGTCGATTTTTTAATTAGGATATATTGCGCGCCCTCCATTTGGGAGAGTCGCTCTTCTCTATGTGTCGGTCTTTAAGTTTTTTCGTCCCGGTCGGCCTTTTTTGCCCATGGAGGCTAGGTGCACTTGCAGTGGTGCGAAGCTCGACACAAAGGCGTTATTATATGTTTAAACAAATCTAAATTACACTATCAACATCGATTAGACGCTTTACTTGTGCGCTTATTAACAGTCAATTTCGAAGACACAATGCAAACTATTTAGATTATGCAAATAGTCGAAGCGATCACATTAAACACGGTGCAGAGTAATTGATTACACAATATAAACATGATATAAAGATGATAATTTGGAATCTTATGAACAAATCGATTTACTACAATCACGAGAATATCTAATGAATACCTCGTTATTAAGGGATTTCGTGGATTTTTCGCTATTACAACTGCTAAATGAATCACTTATACGGCAAGCTGACAATAGATAGCGCACATGGTAGCAAAAGCAAAAGAATGCCCCGGGTGAGGATCGAACTCACGACCTTAAGATTATGAGACTTACGCGCTGCCTACTGCGCTACCGAGGCGGGTATAGGGTGAATTTCTCTTCTTATTCATAAAGCTAGTAATCATTAATTTTTGTAAAAAAGACGCGAAATTTGACAAGTATTCAACAATTTACAAAATAACCAAACCTATTAACATTGCACTCCTAATATCAACACTAGCTACGTAAAAATTTGACGATTATTGATTAGTTTCATAAAGATAGACTTATGTAATCGTCACCAGAGCTATTACGTAATACCATGATTTTAACAAATTTACAGATCAAAATTTGGTTTCAAAATCGACGTACGAAATGGAAACGGAAATACACAAATGACGTAGAATTGTTGGCGCAACAATATTATTCGAGCCTAGGAATCCATGCACCAAGACCAATATTTGTAGGAGATCGATTATGGTAATTAGTTTTCTCAAGCGTTGACAAATTTTGGAAATCCTCTTGAATAATATATCTGATTCTGTAATCTATAGGTTTTTCAACTATCCTGGACATCCACAGCCAGCAGCATCTCTGTTACCGACGCATTTCTCTCCACTGCAAACTATTTCGCCAACTCTGCCGGTAATTCAACCTTTGCCTAGCAATTTATCAAGTGGGCAGCATACTGCTATCTTTCAAAATAACACGCCTAGTCAGACAAATTACAGTCTGTCTCCACGATTAGATTATAGGCATTCAAATCCTTAGTTAATAAGTTAATTTTCTACTGTACATGAACTAAAATTTAAGTTTATCTAATATTATGTGAATCAAAATCTGTTAAATGATGAAAATATTAAATATTTTTTCAAAATTTGATAAACATTTTGTACTGTGATATTTTTTAATGAAAATTCAAGTTGGAACTGATGTATTTGTAACAAGATAAATGATGAATGAATATTTGCCTACAATAATAAATCCTCTCTAAAAAAAGTGATGGCCGGATGTTGTGAAGCCTATAAAAGATGGACGATGGCCGTGATTGGTCGACAGATGTGTATCCGGTTTAGATGGCGCCAACATTTAAAATTCAATATTTGAATTTGAATGGTAACGAGTTTAATAATAAATGATCGTGTTTTATTAGTTTAAATTTTGAGATTAGGTTTGTAACAATTAATTATTTAGCTATAAAATAAATAACGAATATCTGACTTCAAAAATTAAAAAGCACATAACCTACATTATATTGGGTGACATGATTGGTGAGACAAGATACATATATACAAATGTATTATATTATAGTGAGGAAAATGTTAACATTTGGATTCTGTTTAGAATGTAAAGAAAGAATTGCGTAACGATATTATTCGCGCGAAGCGCGGTCGATTTTCCTAGTAATGTTAAATAAGAGATATGACAATATCTTATTAAGAATTATTTTAATATATATAATATATAATGTAAAAAACACTAGAATATTTTATACTCTATGTGGTACCCGGGGATACTTTAGCAACTCCTAAAACTTTTTGATCATGATCAGCCTGGTTTTGAACTATTTTGGCATACTTTTCATCATCCATCAAATCTTCTTCATCAAACATTTCTTGCATACGTTGTTTGTAACTAAAAAAATTAAATTTTTCATTAACATTTGATAAGACACAATATTAAATCTTTTCAAATTAAGCTTACGTTTCACTATCTGGATTGTTATCTTGATTTCTGCATTTGTCCAATTTCTTTTCCAATGTTTTCACAAGATCCCTTGAAGGTAACTCAACACACTTTGCTATGGATCGTATTTCTAAAACGAAATAAGAAAAAAATGTTAATACTATCCATTTGTTGAAAATCAATATTTTACATTCATACTTTTGCATACTTCTCACAGCCTCAATAATTGCTGCTAGATGTTCTCGTGGAAATAATATTTCGGTGACGTAGCTATCTAGATTTGCATTTGTACTAGAGGCTGCATGTAACGTTGCTGCTAACGCAATTTGACTGGGAGCGTACAATAAGACACTGTCAGTAAGAAAAACCTTCTCCAAAAAATCATCTATATATGGCCTTAATTTGTCTGGATTATCAGTAAAACGAAACCTTGTCTAGAAATTTAAATATAATATTTACTTTGCATTTCATAACATGTGAGAATTACAGATGCCTTTCATACCTTTATATCGATCAGAAGTCCTTCAACAGGTCTGAATGGATTGTGAACAGTTAAATTGTAGTTTAGTTGTTGCATCAAGAGAAGTTCATTGTTAAGTATGATATCCGAAGCTTTTTCTCTATCTCCCATAATATTAGCCACAAACTGGATTATCGATACATTGAATTCTTCAACCTGCCAAAAAATACAAAAATAAACAATGAAAAATCTAATTGTTGCAATTCAGCTTTTTACAATATTGACATGAATGCCACTGATACCTTGCAAGCTAAGTACACACAGGTTACAAGAATTTCTTTGGGATGATAATCCATGACACTGTTTCGCAAATAGAATCTCTTAAAGTAGTGCAGTGCTGTAGCGATTGTTGGTTTGGGCATCGGAGGACTGAATCTTTTGCAAAATTCTCTGAGTTGTGATTCGTAAAATCTTTGAAGAACCCTTTCCTCTGACACAGAAAGAAAGTGCTTCTCTCTTTTGTCCTCCTAAATGAAGCAAGCACATGTATAATAAATATTTGAAATCACATTTGTTTTGTTATAGTCATATAACCTCTAAAGTTCACATAAATGAAAATTAATTTTCTTAAATTGAGTAACGAATGTATCTATTCATCTATACAACAGACCTTACAAACTCTTATTAATAAACAATAATAAAATGTATGAATCAAATAGAAAACTTACTGGCATATTGGCTCCATGCTTAGCAATAAACTCGGCATTAGCCTCTTGCCTCAAAATGGCAATGTCGTTTTCATCGTTGTACAGCCAATATTTCTTCTGGGAGCTTAACGGAAACATCTTAAAACTACGAGATATTAGCAATATACGTATAAAAAGATTCTTATTTTGAACAAAACGTTCGACAGTCGACACTGAGCGGCCAGCACTCAGTGTTTACGGTTTCTTTATGTTTACAACTGGCCAACCGAACCGCAGTCTCAGAATTATGCATATAGCTACAGTGAATAAAACAGAGCTACTAAGAGATGGCGCCACGCCACTCATGCATCAGTTCCGCGAGTTATCTTTTGGACCAGAAAATAGAAATGGCTGGTATTTAGCTTGTTCTGCATCGCCGGTGAAGATGGCAATACGTGCATAATCTGAGAAAAGGATTTTGACGTTTGACAGTTTTGATAAACATCTTATTGATAAAGTGAGTTTGTTTTTTAACATTTCAAGTAAAGCAATGTCAGAACTTACGAGTTTTTAGTAAAATAAAGTCGATTTCTCAGTGTATTTATTATACTGTATCAAAAGTGTACTTACTGCTAAAAATTATGCTCTTCGTTGAAAAAGCAACCGTCAAATTGGTGAATAGGTACTTTTCATCTTTTACTTATCTGGATCAGGAACCAGGATAAGATTTTCGTGCCGCAAGAAAAGCATAACCTTCAAATTGGTGAGTCCTATCGAATACATTAAAGTAAATTTCCATTAACTTGTAATATATTGCACGAATGCGTATAATTTTGGATCGTCTATGCACAAAGTCCTCGATAGAAAATAATCGTGAAAAGCAATATAAAGAAGATTCACAAAAAAAAAACGAGCAAAAAAACAAGTTTACAAAGTAGCCCCAAAAAGAAACGCACCTCTCGCCGTTCGCGTATCCGATGAGCCTTTGGCTCGCCGAGGTCTGTTGGTATTAATATGCACGCCTCCGTACACGGGGGTGTTTCTCCGGTTCTTTGTCACCCGATGACTCGTGTCTTATCAGTAACAGCGAATCGGCTGACCGACGTCCGGTTTTGCTCGCGGCCATTTATGTGCATCAGTTGAGGGTTAAAACCTTAAAACCGCGACGCTGTTTACGAGATGATACCATGAACGACTTGTCGGCACCCGTTTCAGGAGCAGTACCTATAGTTTCCGTAGTCTGATTTGATTTCTTTTTTCTCTGCGGTTCTTGTAGTTCTATAATAGAGTGAGCAGAGCTTCACTCATAGTTATGCTCATTGCTCATTGCTTTATAACATAGGTATGTAAAATACGTCTCGATTGTATGTACGTAATACCGTACTTTGCAGTGTTCATAATAGGAATCGAATGTGCGCTGCAAAGGGATCGGATTGCAATGATGCTATGATGTATAAGGGGAGTGGATGTGATGAAGGTATATAATATGTATGCCGGTGATCACATACATGGACATCAGTGGTGTTTAGTTTTTATTTATACAATAGACATTTCTGAAATTGCGTGGATTTTATTTGGAAAAAATTAACATTTCTTACTGCCTTATACTCTTAATGAATACATAGTTTTATTAAATACTAAATAATTATTTTTTCTTGCATTATTATAATATTATATTGATTGATATACAATTAAAATATTGCTGCACTCTTACAGACATTTCAAGGTAAGTGGAAAGTAATAATATAAATTAAAAATTTCACTCAATGAATATAGTTATAACTTACACATGCACAAATAGAAGTTCCTGCTAATGTTAATCCTTGTTTTACATTTTCTATAGGTATATGAATCACCAGCCTAAAAAAATAATAAAATAATTGCGAAGCCTATGTGAATGTTTAGAATGTATATACATCTGGTCAGGTTGCCTCGACTTTCTGGCCTAATTTTTAAGGATTTTGAACTGCAAAAATATTTTATACTAATAATTTATACCTGTTTAGTTATACCTACCTATATTATATAAGCATTTTGGACACACACACACACACACACACACACACACACACACACACACACACAAAAAATAATGTAAAATTAATCAATTTTTACGTTATTTTAGAAAATATTCAAGCCCTATAAAGCCCCCTACACCCCCTCCACAGCTTTTACAGATGTAGGGAAGATGTGCTCAGTATGGATGTTAGGGTAAAACTTGTCTACCGAGCTAACAATAAGATTAAATTTATTACGCGGGCGCTCAGCTACTCTCCCATACGGGGGAGATCAGTGTACTAATTTATCGACGCGGAAATGTTTGTGTTTTAACTATTGAAAAAGAAGATTGAAATGTTAACCAAAATAACTTACTTGGTGACTGTAGTTGGCGGCTGGATTGTAGGAGGAATCAATTAGAATTCAAAAACTCTCAACGATAATCCAGAACTCCAAACGAAATACTGCTGAATCGAATTTTCCTAGTGACAATCTCAAAAAGGGGCGTTATGGAAATCCTCGTGATCCAGGAGATAAAGTTTAATTGCAAGAAATGACACGACTCAAGAAGAAAACAACGAAACTTAGAAATGTGAAACTTTAATTTTTAGAGACTCAATAAAAATTAATACACTTGGGAACTCAAGATAAACCTCTCAAAATTAGCGTCCTCTCTCTAGGATCGCATACACTGGAATGACGTTTGCGGGGGAGGTGTCGTTACAGAGAGAGTCGTAGCTTTCTCCCACGCGGGGTCCTTATTTCTCCTCTCTTCTTACTTCAGCCTAGCCGCGCTCTTTGTCTTACGCATTAGGCCTTATGGGTCTAATACTATGGTCAACGGCTAAACTGCAGCGTCGGCTGTGCAAGCGCGCTTCAGCCGATGGAGGAGAAGTTTGTTTTGGTTTCGGGTACATTCCTTCGAGGCTTAGTTGAGTGTCGAAGTTTCTGGATTTTTCTTACTGGCTTGGTATAATTTTTTACAAGATGTTTCCGAATAATTACCCAGAAACTTCGTCACTTAACAATGGACTTGGGATGAAGTGAAGCACGAAATAGCTCTTTATGACGAACGAGATTATTTTTCATCGATACTTCGCACTCTTCCATGAAAAGTAATTTCTAGTGCGTTTAGTACATAAACATCGTTTTCATTTTATAATACAATAACTGTTACTATAGTAATAATATTACTAATTAATAATAAAAACACCGCTGCCAATTCTTTGGCACGTAGCTTCCTTCAACATTAAGGGGGTCTCAAACCCAATTTTTACCGACCGAGTCGATAGAACGAGTACTCGGTAGAAAATTGCTTGAAACTAAATAAATACGGTGAATTATCAAAAACCAAGACATAGTTGCCCTTCCTCTCGGAATCATCTACCACAATGCAAAGTTTCAAGTCAATATTTAAATGCGTTAACAAATGGCATTTGAACAAAAACCAGTAGCTGCAGCGTGTGCATGTTGAAAATTTCGTTCAAATGCCATTTTTATATGCGTTGACAAATCGACTTGAAACTTTGCACATAGGTATAAAATGATGAGAGAAAGGGCAACTATGTCTTGGTTTTTCATAATTTGAACAAAAAAAAAAATAGTTTTATTATCATCCAAGCGATACCGAACAGCTGTTCGTTGCTCTGTCCGCGGCTCTGGCGAAGTGAGTACGACGACTGCGCATACATTGTGCGCGTCGATCTGGGGACCTACTGGCGTCTGCGGCGACAAGTTCAGGTAGCCGCTACTCGCCAGCCGTGCCTTACTGCCTTGTGTTTTGACGTTTTGCAGCTGCATCCCGGCCTTCGCTCGTTCGGTTAAACTTCAAGTTATTCAAAGGTATTGATTGTATAAGTGCAGCACGTCGACGCGATACAGCAGTGTTAGTGTGCTAATCAAAAGCGCATATATTTTCAAGCAGCCTCCGCTCAGCGCGATCTCGCTCGCGGATCTGCTGCTCACGGCGAGACTCGCCAGTGCTTCGTTTACTTCTAATGCAGTGCGAGAAGTATATAAAAGTGATGCTCCGGAATATCAGCTACGATGCAGTGTGTGAGTGTCAGTCCGTCAAGGAGTGCTGCAGTAGAGGAAAATACGCAACTCCAGCAAGAAACTTGACTTTTTGCGCTTGGAGGTTATCCCTTGTTTTGGTGTCTGCTTCTGTTGCTGCTGCTGGTGCTCTTGCTGCTTCCACTTCTGCGTATACATTCAACTTTCAAGATGCATTCTAGATGTGGATCGACTATCACTGTTTGTGCTGCTACTTCTACGGCTGTGCTGATACCTTCCTCCGACATACTGTCTGGATGAAGATTCGTCGACACTCAAAATTCACAAGTATTTCTTGTGTTATGTGCAGTGAAATCAGTGATTACGTTGTTTTATTATGTGTAGATGACTCTATAGCTGATTTACACTGTCTGTGCATTATAGGTTGGCATTGACGGCTACAAACAAGATGACTCTGGAGCTGGATAAAACTGTCTGCTGCTACTGATGCTGGTTGGCGTTTCGAGAGGCTTCAGTTATCTGGAGACGACTCTGAAACCAGGTTCACGCTCTTTGGTGGTGATGGCTGGCGTTGCTGAAGGCTTCAATCAGCTGAGGAGGACCTTGGAACCATGTTCACACTCACTGGTGGTACTGGCTGGCGTTGCTGGAGGCTTCGAACATCTGAGGACGACCATGGAACCAAGTTCACGCTCTCTGGTGCTACTGGGTGGGGTTGCTGGAGGCTTCAGTCATCTGAGGATGACCTTGGAACCAGATTCAATCATCAGAAGACAACCCTGGAGCTGAAATCACGCTGTTTGCTGGCCTGGTTAGCTTTGCTGACCTGTTGCAATCATCTGTAGACGACCCTGAAGTTGGAAGTTGCTGGTATACATTCTACAGCTGTACATCAAGGATCTACAGTAGGTCCTCGACCAGGGTCTGCTGTTACTAGTACGGAGTCCAGTGCTGCTGGAGTTACTGGTCCACAGTGTACTCCAGCTGCATATTCAGGGGCCACTGCTGCGACTGCTGTGTGTGCAGCTTTTGCTGCTTATATTCATACAACTTTTGCTGCTGCTGCTACTTGAGCTTGGTCAACTGCTGCTGCTGCAATACAAGCAACTCCTGCAACAGCTGTATGTTCAGGATTCCCTACTGGTCCTCGACCAAGATCAACTTGCTGCTTATACTAGTACATCTCCTTTTATACGGCTAATTAAGTAGCTTCTGACGCTTCTTGTTCCTTCCAAAGCTTTTTGCAGGCCAAAATTTTGTCGCAAGTCTATATGATGATATAGCACATCTATATAAATTTAAGTTTTTAAGATTTGTGTGGTTAAAAATTGTATATCTCAAACCTCATGTAACATATACACTTGAAACTTGATATGCAAGCCTGTGTTATGTATTTCAACATATTTATACAGTTTAGTGACTTAAGTGTAACCAAAAGATCTATTTTGTTCGAAAACACTTGCGCCAAAAGCGTATAATTAGAGCGAACTAGATATTCTGGTTACACTTAAGTCACTATACTGTATAAATATGTTGAAATATATAACAGGGGCTTGCATACCAAGTTTCAAGTTTAAACATTGCATCACT